>CM034156.1:588681415-588868915 GCA_019776745.2 Taxus chinensis
TTACTCCACATTAACTCCTTCCCTAGGATTCCCCCCACTCCTCTCACCCTCTCCTAAGATTCCACAAACCATTAAACATCCCTTACATGTGTACATGGATAAAAATATCCCGCTAGTCATTTATTAATATATTATCACCATTTCATTATCATTCTAACGTCTCTTTGTAGACTGCTCATCCCAGTCATCAGTGACTAGCCTAGGTCACCATCAACCCTACCCTGTCTTACTTAAACAAACTCACCCCTCCTCTCAAAGGGATGAAAATTTTCAAATCATTCGTGTACTCTATGATTATTGAGTTTTGCATCCCATTGTTGGAGCTCTTGTTGTTAGCCGAATCACCTTGTTATCCATTTCATGTCATTGAGAAAGATTGGAGTTTAGAGAAGAATATTGTGTGAAGATATCATTCATGCATGATTTTGTTCTATATTTTAAGATTTTCATAGATATTTGTCGAGCTATGTATTATCCTTCAACCATATTTAGCCATCCTCAAATCTATCTATCCATCCCGTATCTTTTAAAGACACCACCCCCTTCTCCAGTTGTCATCGACTGGGTCTAGTTGCCATCGACCCATAATCTCTATCCATTAGATTAATCTTAACTTGCATCCTTGTGCATCTTATCCACTTTTTTTTTTTTGCATCCCATTCACCCCTCTACATCTTATTCATCTTATCCAATGCTATGTCTCCTATCTCAGAATCTCATAACCCGCACCTACCTAGATTCAACATTATTTTTACACACCTTACATAGGTTGTCATCAACTTGCTCTACATCCACTTCACATACTATGTTGCTTACACCTAATTACTTATTCTTTGTTCTAGCCTTTATTTATACAATTCTGCACCAACTTCTCATTTTTCTCCTACACATTTTGGGACCAATCATGCTTCGGTTGTCATCGACTAAACCATCTACTCTTGGGTTTCCATCGGCCTACTCTGGTTTGGAGTTTATTTCGGTATCCCTGTTATTAGTTATCATTTCATTTTATCTTTATCTTATTAGATATATACTTTAGACTTTGTTATCTACATATGTCCATTTCATTATTTATTATATGTTATTATTATTATCACATGGGATGACATCCTTCCTAATAAGTTTTCTCTTCTTAGAACTAACTTTTTTGGGTAGCCCGCCATATCTATCACTTATCCTTTCTCTATGTTTAGTATTAATTGTTATGCAGGTTTTCAATTTTCTGTAGGAAAGATCTAATTTTGAACACATATGCCATATTCATCGCTATCCATATCAAGAGGTCCCCAAACCCTTCCATCTTTTGAGGTTTTCTTGATTTCTAGTTTAGTCTCCACTAATCTAAAGTAGTAAGTGCAAAATATTTAAAAACATTCTAGCACGCCTGGTGGGACTTCAGACTTATTCGGTGAGGTATTTTGCATTTTTATTTCTTTCTGTTTCACTGTTTTCTTTACATTTGGAATGTGACGAAATAGATAAGGATGTGGGTAAAGGAGGAATACCTATTATGATGGTTGGTTTAAAGGTTGTGCATGCATTCTGACTTCTTGATCCAATACTGACTGTGAGATCTTCCTTTTGGCTAGGAGGAACTACCTGAAATAGAAAAAAAACCACAAAAGAAGAGTTAAATAATATATGATAGTGGGCTACCTAACATATGCTAGATCTGGGAAGTGTGATGCTTCCTAGAGGGATGTCAATCCACTATTTTTTATAAAACAAATATGAGATAACTGAAATAAATACATAAACAAATCTAGTGTTCGTATTCTGATTTGGTTACCTTAGATCACTATCATCATTGATCTAATTAAATACTAAAAACTATGCGGGTCAAGGTATTCAGGTCAAGTTGCAGGTTGTTCAGGTGGTCTGTAGGTCAAAGACAGGGTCTCAGCAGGGTTGGGTAAGGTGTTTGGGTTGTTTTGGTAGGTAGGTTTTTTGTTAGTTTACACAGTGTTGATAGGCATAGAGACCAGCATCGGTCGGGTATGACCAGCCATGGTTAGGAATAAGCAATGATGGTTTACGTGTAACTAGATTTGGTGGAGTCGGGCTGATAAAATTCAATAAGATCTGGTTGTGGGGTTTGAGCTAAGGTCAGGAAAAGATGATAGAGGGTATGACGAGGTATATGAGTATCTTAGGAACACTCAAACATATGTAGAAGTTAGGTATAGGTGGTTTTATGATGTGAGTGGAGGAATGGTGGAGTTTACAGAAAGAGGAATAGTGGGGGAAAAATAATACAAGTAGAAAATGACAAAAAATATGACAAAAACCTTTAAAAAAAATAAGAATGAAATAACACAAGTGATAAACGCACTTACTGATGTTACAAGTCTAATGGCTAGGTGGTGGTGATGATGATTGGTGTGATGGAGATTGGTGCCATAGTGGTGCTTCCCAGAATGATACCATGATAGTAATACCTCTGGATCTGTCTCAATGCTAGCTATGGCTACTTGAATGTGCAAAAGAGATTTGGTTCTTTCTTGCATATAGGTATCCTTTTGCTCCCAAAAATTAGAGAATTTGGCCAATCTCTCAAACAAGGTTACCAAAATGGTTATAAGGTAACCGACAACGGTCATGGTTGACCGACGTCAGTTTAGGGATAATTGACATCACTTAAGATGGGATTCTCTAGGTTTACTAAAATTTATAGATCTTCCTTCATTTGGGTCAGGTATGTCCATTTATTCATGGATTAGAATGGATGCTATATTTTTATGAGCAGGAAGGTACTTAGAGGAATAATAGGCATTAATTTTTTGGGTTGAACTAAGTCTTATTCATTTATGGAAACATGCTATGAATAGGGTCTATGATGAGGTGTATAGGTGAGGTGGCTAGGTGAGGTGTGCATCCATTTAATTAAAGTAATTAAATTAATAAATGGGATGAGGATGGGTATTAATTTAATTGTAAATAATTAAATTAATATTAATGTGGGGTATAAGGGTCATGGTTAGGTGAATGTGTTTAAGTTGGTTGTTTGAAAGAGGACCAAGGGGAGTGTGACCCAATTTTGGTGTCTACATTTTTCCCCTTTTTGTCATCTGGCTTGTATTTGTAAGCGACACTAACAAAAATAGGAAATGGTTATGTCAAGTGTAAGTGGGGGTGGTGTTGTCTCAAGCATGGGTGAAGGTAACCCCCCTCAAACTAGGAACTGATGGGGTGTAAGACAGAATCGGTGAGTAGTTTGATAAAAGGAGGAGGTGGTAAAATCAAGTTCAATGGATGCATTGGGTAAAGGGTAAAGGTTAAATTGGATAAATAGGTAAATGGGCCATGGTCGAAAGTAGTATCAATTGAATGCACACACACATTGGAAAATGCGGCATGGTACCAGGTTTAAAAGCATTTAAACACTACGCTGTCTAAGGTTGATAGGTCTATCCAAACAAGGTTGAAGTGTTTTCAGTATCAGAGGTATTAGATATGGTGTGGAAACACACCATATTTCAAGTGCAAGAATGTGTAGGTATGTTCCAGTACACCAAAGGTCAAGTCAAGATAAATAGCATGACAATAGGTAAGGTAAGGTCGGTTGGAAAAACAATGCAGCTAACAACGTCACAACGTATGGTGAGCACATAGGGTAAAAGGTATAAAAAAGTGGTTTAGGTCAAGGTATAAAGATAACGGCATGGGTAAGGCCAAGGTTTAGGTAAAATATAACTCTTAAGATGCATCAAAGGTAATGTAGGGGTAGGATTGGTTTGTAGGTATGGTTCAATAGGTGTTTCGGGATGATAAAAAGGTGCATTGGCACTAATGGTTGTAGGAAAAAGGAAGCTTAGCAAGACTAATTAGTGATAAGAGTGGACTGATTTTGGTTATAGGTTGACCGATGTCAGTTGGCTAGGGCACAAATAGGACCGGTGTCGGTCAAGTCGGGGTTGGTTTATAAAACAAAAATTCTATATTTTATAGAATCATTATTGTGTTGTACCGTTGGAGAAAACAATAGAGCCATTTTACTTGTAGTTCTTTTCCAAAGAGAAAAGGAAAGGGTGTTGTACTCGAATATGGTGGAGAGTGCACATTGGTGAGAGGAGCTAGGGAGTTAGGTTCACGAGCTCAGGGGGAGCGATTTGATTGGGTGGAGGTGAGGAGACCATTTGGTGATGGCAAAAGTAGGAGAGGGGCTAGGTGGACCACCAGTGCAATAGACCAACATGCCCCCGTGAAGACGACATCACAACGAGGTAATATTTTATCTCATTCTTTTTTGGTTAGGTGATTTTATTTGTAGAAATCGGGTTTGGGGTAAAATGTGTTTGGGGGGGAAAATTAAATTTGAATTTGGAATGCATAGGGAGAAAATAGGAAGGGACGAAGGTGTAGTTATGTGAATGAGGGTTAGGGAGGGGTTAAGGGGGGATTTAGGTAGGAATGGATGGGTAGTGATGGGGAAATGGGGAATTTAGAGAGAAATTGGGTAGGATTTCATGGATTTTCACTGCGACAGTGACCAACGTCGGTGGTAGTTAGCTGACATTGGTTGTAGATGGGGTGGACAATGCCAGTATAGGGGGCTATGGTCGGTCAATACTAATTGATTTTGGTCATCATTCAGAGGAAATTGGGCCCAAAATTAAGGTTAGTGGGTGGGTGAGATAGGTCAGGAGATGGGAAGATATAGTTGCCTATAAATGTTTGGGTAAGGGGGATAAATAGGTATGGTCGAGGGGTGTGAAATTGAAATTGGGGGGAAGGTAGTCAATTAGGGTTGGGGTGGGTATATAGGTCATGAGATAGGAGAGGTTTTGGTCAAGGGTAGAGTTGACTATGGTCGGGGTTTAATGATTTTATGGGTTTTTGTATTCAGGCAAGGGACCAGTTGCGGATGCGGGATAGGGTACCTCCCACACTATTAACAGTATGAGGGAGTGCTACAGTTGATAAGTGGCACCATGTTATAGATGTGGGCCTGATTAGGGTTAGACACTATCATCACGTGGTCTAAGAGATGAGTTTGATGGTCTCCCTCATTGATAGATGAGATTCAGTGACCAACACATTTCATTTTTTAACAGGTGAGATGACCGTCACCTTAGAGGATGTTTATAGGATTTTGTAGCTACCGACATAGGGATGCAGGTGTATTCAATTTTCTTAGAGGCATATGAGGAGTTTATGTTGACAGTGTTCAGTGAGGGGCTAGCAAAGTTGAGGTTTCATAACGCCAGCATGAGTTATGGAAATATATACTAGGCCCATCCTGAGGAGATGAGGCTAGGAGTTATGATGATGGAGGAAGTCTATTGTTTTACACTACTAGATGTGGAGGGTGGGAGATTCCCATGGTAATTGGTGGGGGTATTGCATGATATGATGGAGGACAGGACCCAGTTTTCATGAGCACCTGCATTATTGGTGTAGCTTTACAGAGAGTTATGATCCTATGGGTGATTACAATGATTCAACTTATGTTGTACCTTCTTTCATCATTGTTGGCCATACGAGCATATCATGTGTGTTCATCCAGTAGGCATGCCCTGACCTGATGAATTTGTGGTGGGCATGGTTCGGGTGGGCTATAGGCGATGGGTACCTACTGTTGGAGAGTGCCGAGCTGCCAAGGATACACATGATGTAGCATATTATAGGCGTGTATTAGAGAGGTTGTCCAGTGTGGACATCATTTAGAGGCCTTATATGGGCTTCCCATCATATAGGTAGATGGAAGATGAGTTGGAGGAGCTATAATTACTCTAATGGATAGAGGGGCATGGTGTAAGAGAGCACGAGATGATTCCCATTGACAGGGTTAGATGACAGTCTAGGTTGCTATAGGATGTATCTCCACCATTTCCAAATTATAAGAGGGATAACATGGAAAGGCATATGCCTCTACCACAACTGACAGTGCCTACAGGGGGAGGAGTAGGTGGTAGACTGGAGGATTGATGATGCTAGATTTATAAACAGGTATAGATAGTAGTGGGTAGCACAACTGCAAGTAGTACCACCAAGGTCGAGGCAGCCAGACTTAGCCACCATCACAGTTTAGAGAGACACCCTACAAGGGTAGGTGATGGCTCTGGTTACACAGTTGGGGATAGTGCAGGGACAACTGATGGGGTTAGAGGCACAGGTTGCCACATTACAGGCACATGTAGTAGCCCTATAGGCCTAGGTAGCACAGGAATAGGTACCTGCATAGGTCGGAAATGGAGATGGGGTACAGGTGGATGCCATACAAGCACATGTTATAGGTTTGGAGGGCTAGTTGACCACTGCACATGCACAGATTGTGGCCCTTCAGGCCTTGGTACAGGCATAGGAACCTACACAGGCTCAAGGACAGGGTCCCCTTTTACAAGCAGGGGCGGGACAGGTCCCTCGATATAGGTAAAGGGTCAGAGGATGATGGCGCCACTACAGACAATATCCATGACCAGGTTAAGGGATGCCTTATGAGAGGTGAGATATTATCAGGATCATCTGCTAGATGTAGGGATAGATTTCCCTTCTTATGTAGAGTATAGAGCATAATAGGCCTCGAGTGAGAGGACCGGGTTGTGAACCCATAGTGTGGAGAGCATAGGGGGTTAGCGAGCTCTGAGATAGGGTTAGGGTGAGATTAGTAGTTCAAAAAGGAAAGCTCCAGGTGAGGTACTAGCAGACGTCAGGTTGAGGCTGATGGAGGGTGGTGAGATGCTAGTGGGATGTCGCACAAGAGTAGAGGAGGAGACAGATGAGACTAGCAGAAAGGATATCGGGTGGGGTGATGATTAGTCACCAGAGATGATCATTGTATTGATTTTTTTATATATATACCAACCTGCGTGTCAAAGATAGTGAGGATGTATATCAGAGTTTTGTGTTTTTTATTGTTATACCGGCCTACATGTTGAAGATAGTGAGGCTGTATTTGAGCGATTTGAGATATTCGTATTTATTTGTATCTGTGTACATATGTTTGTATACCCAGACTTTTTCACTTATATAGATGATGATATATATAGTTTCGATGGTGTACTTGTAATTTCCATTATTATTTATGTATGTGATGGAAACTAGGTGAATTAGGCATGATTGAGTCAAGGTCTTATAGGCATGGTTGAGTTAGGTCAGTTAGGCATGTTGGAGTTAGACCGTAGGCATGATGGAATCAAGTTATAGGCATGATGGAGTCAAGTTGGTTTAGGCATGATTGAGTTAGGTTGATGTAGGCATGGTGGAGTCAGGTTGGTTTAGGCGTGATTGAGTCTTGTATTTAATTTTGATTTAATCTCCAAGTTGTTTATAACATGGGAGACAAATGGTGATGTATATGCATGTTCTGGTTTACATTTCCAAATATTTACTATAGTGGAAATGTGAAAATGATATATGAATGATTTGATGATGTGGTAAAAATGTGTATTAATTAATTCTTGTTTATTTTAATTTCCAGTTGTTGATATAAAATGGAAACTAACTAAGGTATAATGGGAATAGGAAAGTGAAAGGGGGAATTGGTTAGGTGAAAGAGTGGTAGAGAAAACCTCTAAGGGCCCCATGCCCTCGAAGTACTACCCACACATCCCTGATGAAAATGTGCCTAAGGCTAATGTAGTTCTCCCATAAGCTAGGGGATAATATGATGAAGTAGAGGAATGGGTTGGTAGGTTTTAGGTATGATTGAGTGTAGGTCATGGGGAATTATTAAGCCTTAGGTGATAGGAATGGTTGAGGTTAGGTCATAGGCATGGTTGAGTTGTTTTAAATCTAGGTGTTGATGATCTGGTCATGTATAGGATAATCAATAAGTAATGAGGAACAAAAATGGGAAGAGGTGAAAAAAGAGCTACTTAATTGATAAGATCCCTAATGATTCAACCATACCCTAGATGAACTTATGAATGTAAGACCCTAAAGGCCTTGCATAATGGACTATTCTAAGGGTGAAGAAAGTCACATGATCATGAAATGTCATGGTTGCAGCAAGTCCCTTGAGTAAAAGGGAAATTAGGATGAAAAGGAAATGAGGTGAGAGTAGATGGTTAAGCGTAGCCTAGTGTGAGATAACATGTTTTTCTTAGCAAGAAACCCAAGATAAAAAATAGGCAAGTTCATGACAAATTTTTTATCTTTTTCATCATTTTTTTTTGTTTTTAATAGACAAATCAATGCGGGAAGTCTATATGGGATGAGTATATTATCTTCATGAGGTCTTTGCGAAGCTGATTGATGCAGGAAGCTTCTAGGTATTTTTATTGTATTTTTTACAAATTACTGTATATAGTTGTCCTTCGAGGGAGTAGTCTATTTATAACATATAGATATAGAGAAGAGATGTCCCTTTTTGAGGGATTCATCTTTTTGTTAGAAGTTTAACTCAAGGAGTTGAATCACTTTTTGTTTTTGGATGTTTAAGTCATGGAAAAGACTGTGGAGGAAGTGTAGGATCTTGATTGAAAGACAACCATAGTACACAGGGGTTAACTATGAAAGGGGTGGTTTCAAGTGATTAACGACCATGGGATTCCATCTTGAAGAAGATGAAAAGTATCCATGAGAATCATACTATGAGTAGAGCCATGGTACTCATATTGAAGATAAGGTTTGAAAGGTGATGGGTAATCACATGATTCTTGTTTAGTCATGGATCCTCAAAAACATGTAAGATGGAAGGTGAAAAACACTCAAGGGGTGAGTGATCAATGGACAAAAAGTGATATAGGACTTGATGTTAAAAATAAAATGGCTGAATATGCAAGGCATTGAGAGGCTTTGGTTCGGGTTTACCTTCTAGTGAAGATAAACACTAAGCACCTGACCCATAGGAATGGGTAACGATATAAGGTCCAAGGAAATTAGGAGAAAATTTTCCCTGCTTACTTTTCTCTTCTTTAGTTACATGTTGATTTTCTTTCAAGACAAGGTTGCTAACCTGAAAGGTTCATTCATGAACACTTTTTTCATAGGCATGTTTGATACATTTTTGGTAGATTTGGAGATGGCCAAGAGCATTGAGACAACGTTCATCTAATAACTCAAGTTACACCAAACGATCTTGGTGAAAGTCATCGTCATTGAGCATGTCTTGTAGTGAGATGTAGAGAGATGGAATTTGGAATTTGAGAGGTAAGATAGCCTCAATACTGTAGACTAGAGAAAAAGGTGTGGCAGAAGTCGAAGTGTGAATACTAGTGTGATAAGCCCACTAGGCGAAAGGAATGTGTGGATGCCAATCCTTGCCAATATTTTCAACTACTTTCATAAGAATTTTGTTCAAGGTTTTATTGATCAATCTTTCTTGGCCATTAGTTTGTGAGTAATAAGGTGATGAGAAACTGAGTTGGATGCCAAAAGTCTCACATAACTAACGTAGGGTTTTTTTTTAATTACTTTCCATTATCAGTGATGAGGCAGTGAGGAACACCAAAGTGACAAATGATGTGATGGTTGATGAATTCACATATTTTCTTTAATTTTATAGAAATGAGGGGGATGGATTCTACCCATTTAATATAATATTTAGTAGCGGTAATGATCCATTGATGGTGTTATGAAGAATGGGGATTTATCTCACGAACAAGATCCAAGCCCCATTGAGAAAAGAGCTAAAGGTCCCATGCTACCTATAAGGCATGACTAGGTGTGTGATGTAGATTAGCATGTTGCTGGAATTTTACACAACATTTGACATAATCACAACAGTCACAGTTTTGGGTTGGCCAACAATAACCTAGACAAAGAATGAAATTTTTGATAGCTAAACCACTAAAGTGGCATTTGTAAATCCCACCGTGAACTTCCTTGATGGTGTAGGGTATTTTTAGAACTTGTAAGGCATCATAATAGAATACTGTTGAATCCGCACTTATAAAGGATACCACCCATGATGACATAAACAAGAGACACTTTAAGAAAGGCCTCTTGTCCATTACGAGTGAGATCGGCGGGTACAATAGAAATGGAAAGATAGTCTACGAATTGCTTGTACCAAAGGTCATGTGGGTCAGATGCAACGGTTCTGATGGAGTAGACCTCATGAGATAAATAAGAGGGTGATTATTGCCTTTGTATTATGAAAAATATTTTAGAGGCAATGGGAGAAGCGGGTATCTGAGAAGCCAAGTAGGCCATGGTATCTACAAATTTATTGGTAGAACGTGGGGTGGTTTGAAGGTTATAACAGTCAAAGGTGGTCAAAAGTATATCTATTTGATGTATATACTTTTGAAGAGTTTCATTATGACACTGGTATATACCATTGACTTGGTTGATGACCAGATGGGAATTGCAAAATATATTGATTGAATTAACATCTAAGGCATAAGCAATGTAAAGACCTAATACGAGTGATTCGTATTCAAAAATTTTGTTTGTATAATAAAAATAGAGTTTGAAAGACAAAAGCATAGGTTCACCATCAAGAGGAATAAGGATAACACCAACCCCACCTACATGCTAACACTTGGATCCATCGAAGAAGAGTGTCATTTTCTAAGTAGGTTCATCTAAGGAGAAGGTAGCTATGGATTTGTCTAGGAAATTGAATTTAGAAGGTTGATTCCTGGAAAGAGGTGCGACTGCTAATTAGTCAGCGATAACCTAACCCTTGATGGACTTTTGATGAATGAATTCAAGGTCGAGGTCGAAAAGAAGCATAAGCCAATGTGTGGCATGTTGATGTTGATAGGGTTTAGCATACATATAGTGTAAGGGGTTAGTATTGGTAATAATGAAGGTTTTGTGGTTGAGTAGGTAATAGTGGAGTATTGTGGGGACAAAAACTAAGACTAAGTAGAGTTTTTTGGCATGGGTATATCTAGTTTCGTAGTCCATAAGGGTATGGATTATGTAATAAAATACTTTCTCTCTGTGTTTCTTGTTGCGATGAGTGAGCATGGCCCCCAAATAATGGTCAGTAGTAGAAATATATAGGTAAAAGGGTTGGTCATCCTTAGGAGGAATGAGCACTGGTAGTTGAAGAAGATATTGTTTTAAGGTGTCAAAGGCTCTATGGCATTCATCATCCCATTTGAATGAAACGTACTTCTTGAGAAGATCATGAAACGGTTGATAGTGGTCAAAAATTTGTGAGATGAAATGATGAATGGATTGTTACTTACCTTGTAGGATTTGAAGCTGATGAATGTTAGTAGGTGGAGGCATTTATAGAAAAGCCTTTACTTTAGCAGGATCAACCTCTATGCCACATAAAGAAATGATGAAACCAAGGAGTTTTCTTGAAAGTACTACAAAGACACACTTCTTTGGTTAAATAAAAACACAATGATTGATGAGGAAGTTAAATATTATCTACGTAATTGTTGTCGTGAAAATGTGCAATAGGGAAATTGAAAATTTCCGAGCATGACAACTATACCTAGATGTCAAATTTTTCATGTTTTATCATTCCCAGAAACCCCAAGCAAAATCTGTTAGTCTTTTCACCCTTTATTTGATGTCAAATTAGCCCCCCTAGGTGATTTATGAAATTCTATTCATTCCCCCTAGGTGATTTTAGGGAGTTCATTGAAAAGATGCTATCTTTTGGCAGTATTGGGAAGGGCTATCACCGGCCTTCCAGGACTGGATTCAACCCCCTGGAGTGATAACGAAAGGGCCAAATTCAACATGGAGTGAATTGAATACATTATAACATCATGGAAATGATTTTGGAAGGTTTGGGGAAGTTTTGAAAAGACTTGGAGCAGTCTGAGTTAAAAACAAGATTCTCAAGCCTAGGTAGTACACAGACCTAAAATAGCTGTCAGGCTTTAGAAGAAGATTCTGAGGAGCTCTGGATGGATTTGGAAGTAAAAAAAACATTTTTTGAAATAGGATTCCAAGACCTACATGATGGTGGAAATAATATTTTTCACAACACCTTGGCGCATATGATTGACAGGCAGTTTTTCTCAGGCACAAGTGGAGTCCCAGATCAAAAATTCCGATTTTTTAGGGATCATATGGCCTGAATCAAGACATGAATACCCCCATAATTGGATTAAAAATTCCATTTCCAGTCAGAATCATATAAAATTTCACCAAGAAATTCCACTGGGAGCTCAAGTTATCTTCGTTCCAAGTTACCCTCTCAAAGGCAATTCAGGACTTAGTCATTTTTTCGAGAGGACATGTGTCAACACTCAGGAGCCTGGTGGGATTTCATGTCCCCAAAATCCCTGAGGTCAGGTACATAAGACCTTGGAAAATTTTCCCAGCCCCCATGTGACCTATGGGGCCCTCATGATGACCTCCAGACTTGACAGATCAGCCCCCAGGTGCTTATTTGGAGCATGCCTTCCCTACCGTTGGATCAGGCGCCACGTGTCAGCTCCAGGACCACCGTGGAAACTGATGTCCCTTATGCACCTGAGGTGGGGGACATAAGACCTTAAAAAATGTGCACCCAACCCCTATGGGGAGTCTTCTGGACACCCACATGACCGCAGTTCAGCCCCTAGGTGCATTATTTGGAGCATCCATTCCCTACCGTCGGATCGGGCGCAACACATGTCAGCTCCACAGACCACCACAGAAACTGATGTCCCTTATTTCCCTAAGATGGAGGGACATCAGACAAGTGAAAAAATGTACCGAGACCCCTATGGGGAGTCCATTTTAGACATCCACATGACCTGATTTTCAAGCTCCTAAGTGCATTTTTGGAGTAGCTCTTCTCACCTTCATTCCCCTGCCATCGAATCGACTGACACATGGCATTCCTCTTGACCACTGTGAAAATTTATATCCCTCACGTCCCTGACATCACATACATCAGGGACATGGAAAAACTGTGCCCAAGTGTCTCCTCTCATATTGTTATCATGTTTATCAAATTTTAAATCCAATGGTTTAGCCACAAGTGTGTGTGCTTTAGCTCACAATATCATTGGATAACATGGGTACTAACTTCATACCTTGTGGGACTGGCTACGTGCATGATAGATCTAGACACCAAGTCCACCATTGTTGCTCGTAAAACCAGCTCCAAAATGGCCACAATTTATTGTAACTGCAGGAAAACCATGAATTTTCACATAATCTAACTTTCCAAGGGACCAGGGAGAGAGAGTTCATGAAAAAATCCTAGTGATTAATGAGCGGTGATAGAACGAAGAGAAACAAGAGTGTTATATTAACATGCCAAATAACCGTGAAGTCACCCAATCGAAAAGTATCCGTGCATATCTAGCAAGATACAAGTCGGATAACAGATCTCCATATTTTGCTAGAAATTCCTCATTTTCAAAACAAGGTGATTCTAAGATCCAACAATAATGATAGAGGTCAAATGGTGCCCAGCAATCAGTATAAGGTAAACACAAACCCTCACTTCATGCACCGAGTTTCACAGGGAAAAGACGATTTCCCAATCAAACATTCCGGCAATGGAAGATACAGCTCAAAAACTTGCATCTATTGAGTTCATAGATATGAAAAATTCCTATCTGTTATAAGATAAGGAGCCTGTTTTCATTGAAAATGCAACAAGTCCACTACAAGGGCTTGCAGCACATTGGCTTCACAAAACAAATTTGACAGAGCTCCATTTGCCGTTATAAAATATCTCCCTTTACAATGAGCCCCCAGGTCCAAATATAGAATCTGAGAAGAAGAAAGAGATTTGGAAGCATTCTAGTGGGAAAATCCCGAAATATTTCCTTTTGGGTGTGATTGCAAAAGTGCAAGTAAATGGAGTCCAAAACCTGATGTTTATTTCCATCACAAATTCACCACTAGAAACACACTTTCAAAAATTGTCGATGTTAGTGAAAATGTCACCCCTTGCTTCAGGTTTTGTGCGCATCAGAAGCTGTCCAAATAAAACATTCTTCTAAACCTGGCCATGATGTCTGCCTCATAACCATACATTCCCTCATCAAATTTACATTTCTTGATTTATGGCATTGGTTTTGGGAGCCAAAACTTTCTTGGTAAATTTTGTCGCACCATGTTGAGAAATGCAACAGTTATAGCCTTCTTAGCTTTGCAGAAAGGTACAATTTTTGGTCCTACCTCCGTGCATTTTTTAAGTTATCATGGCGGAGGTATGTGGGATTTAATTTATCAAACCTAGATATTGTGCCCCTGGCGCATTTTAACATGCGCTACACGTGTCAAGGAAGTGGCGGGTGGGTCTAAATAAAGAAAATTGGTTTTTGGCATAGAGAACATCGTGCTCATTTCAGAAAGTCAAAATTGGAAAATTTCAGAGCTCACAGGCCCAAATATGAATGGCAGATTATGCCACATCAGAGGGGGTCAAGCATTGAAAATTTGTCATTGACAAGTGTGGTGGCGCACATCAGAAATATTTAGAGGGAGGGCCCACGCCCAATCACGTTTGCGCCATCTGTCACCGGAAGTCCGAATGGTGCGACATCAGAAGGTGAAAACATCCGATAATTTTGGCAAAGTGTCCGTGGTAAAAGGTAATGAAGCAAGCTTTTGGCCTGTGGCCCCCGCTAACCGATCATATTATGCCAGTGTTGACCTGGGCACGTGAGGGTAGCGGCGTCTCTGGGGGAAATTCCGGATGTCTCTCGACCCAAAAAGCTAAAATGAGACAAGTTGGAAAAATGTTTTGGATCCCTATGCGGCCCCACGTCCCAGTAAGATGCTTCCATGTGTCCCGGGGCGGTGACAAAGTCATTCAAGGAGTTTCTGCAATTCCATTTGATTGCATTCTTTTTCTACTTTTTGGGTCCTGGAAACAAGGAAATTTGAACAGTGAGTCTTGCAAACCCTGAGCCCCAAAATACTGATTCCAAATAGAAAGGCCATTTTGGCTTTGCAAGTCCCACTGTCTCGATGCCCCATGGTGACGTCTGCAGTCACCAAGTTTATCTGGAAAATTTTCCAAAGGGAGATGGCCCACAACGAATGAGGTTTTGCCACGTGTTTGAGAGCCCAAAGGAATAGGATCAAGCAGCGACTGGAAAATTTAGGCCTTGGACAGGCCATAGCTCCCAGAATTTATTTGCATTAAGGCCGTGCAACCTCATGTCCTTAAAATCATGCAATTTTTTTTACCAACTCCTTGGATTTTCTGAGAAAAATTTCTTCAAAAGATGGAAAATACCCCAATGGAAAATGAAGAATTTTGGCCCTTGCCCAATCAAGCCATTCTCACCTATTTCACCCATGAATGAATCATGTAAGTTAAATTCACCTTGAGGGGTGAATCTTGGGATGACCAATAATTTGGAAAATTTTCAAAAAATCTAATTACCCGCTCATCCTTGGCCCTGTTTTCCCCTAAAATTGTGCAAGGAGGGGCTTCATATCTAAATGTCTGGATCAGAGCTCAATTTTTCCCATCACTTCTTCCCATTAGCAAATGGAAACTCATGAGTTCAAACCTCTCATCTAAAATTATAATGCAACTTTGCCACTTGGTGTATTTTGTAGAGTATTGTATCAATACCTTGGAGCTAAAATAGATACATGGACTATGGATGATTCTCAACCCTCCATATGTTCATTTGCAAGAATGGCTGATCTTTCAGAACAAATCTGGTTATCATGCATGATCTTGCATTACATTTTAATGGTTTGTGTTTATTGGCAAGACATATGTTTCTTCATTCCTGTGCATCACCTTTCTTATTTTAGGTTTGGCTTTTTTATGCATAAGCTATTACCCTGTCTCCTTGGAAAGTTAGAACATGTTTTTGAGTAAGGCTCCCTCTGCATTTTTATGTGTGCATTTGAAGAAAGGAATAAGATTTTCCAAGCCTTCAAACCGGAGAGTTTTTCCCTCAATTGTTGTAAGATCCCACACTTGTGAAAAGTTTTCCATGTTAAAATGACAAATACAGGCACTGTAAAAAATATGATTTTTCAATCCTCTGTTTGTGTTGAAGATTCATTTCAGGGGACCCTGTAATTTAGTTATCAACAGGTCCATTAATGGTTTTTCGTTACATTTCTAGAAGCACTGTCAAGTCTGAAAATTAAAAGTTTAAAATCTCCTAGACTTTTAACCTTATTAGGCCCAAAATTTCAGAGGTTTGCATATTGGGAAAAAACTCATATTTGAAAAATTTATTAGGATTGTCAATCTGACCTCTGTAAGCCAACTTTCAAAAAATAGCAGATCTACTATATAGGGATTGCTGCTATTTTGGGAAAGTCATCAACAGAAGATTCCTGTAAAGGAGATGAAGACATTGGAGGTGCACTACAGCTGTGTAATTCACCAGAATGGACATTTTTGGCACTTACTAAAAATAGTAAGTCCAGGCCCTCAAGATCTTGCTAAAAATAGTAAGTTGATTTTTCCTAGACATGCTTGACTATGAAGTCTTCATCAAAAGTGGATGGGAAAGAGGACACAACCCTGTGCCACTGAAGTATCTAGTGGAAGATAGCGATGAGGACTTGAATACCTTAAGACTCATCCAAGGACCTAGAAAATAGGGGAAAGTGACTTGTTTACTAAGGACAGGCCATAGTGTCTATGCACAGTCTCAAAGTCTATCCCACTCTTTCCACTATGAGCCCGTTAGACACGAACCATCCAATCTGAAAATGGTAGCACATTTATAACTTCACTGCAGTGGAGAATTCAAATCAACTTGGAGAGTGATCGTGAGCCAGAGTTTCACAGTTGCAAGGAATTCAAAGATTTAGAGTTTCATCCTTTAGAGCTTTCCATCAACGAGGATTCTTCTTCGGAATTCTCTCCTCTTCATTCTCTCTATGTCTCTCTTTATCTCTCTTCATCCCCCAGCTTTCTCTCACTTTCAAATTTTATAATTTTACGTTGGGGTTGCACTTTTTGATATATGTCACTTAAAATGATTTTAGAAACATAATGTAAATTAAGTCACCTTACCATTATAAAAGGGACTTAAATATTTAAAGTGGAATATGAACAGTTCTTAAGTCATATTAAGGCATTGTGAGGGTCACGAGGAAGAATCATATAGAGTCATACCTCTCATTCTATAAATTGTAACATTCATTCCCATTTCAAAGGGTTAGTGATTGATCTTGTAAACTCAAGAGTATATTGCACCTTGAGAGAACAAAGGAGATAACCATTTTCTTCTATTCCCCCCCACTCTTCTCAATTTCTTCCATTCCCACACTATGTACAAATTCTACTTGAGCTTCAATAAAGGAAGAAGGAATTTTAGCCTCTTTGATTGAGGATATTTATTGGTACTTTGTGTTCATTAAGCTCTATTTAGTCTTGTTGTTGTTTTGCAGAGTTTGTTTTCTTCTGAAATTCAAGTGTATGTGATGAAACTTAGTGACTGTGTGTGCAGCAAGCCTCTGATTTTCTACTTGTAACATTAGGTTCTCCTACATCAATTCTCACTCCCTTTCCCACTTCTAGACAAATTCTTCCCTAGTACAAGAGATTTCTAGACTTTGCCGCAGGGTCAGTGGAGTGCCCCTGTTGGATCCCCAGTCGAAAGGCCACCACAGAAATCCACCTTTTCAACGTGCATGCACATATGGAAGCTGCACCGGTTAAGTAGAGGGACTTAGATTCCCAGAGCATTGGCAAGAAATCCACAAGTTTGTCCACCTGAAAAATTTTCTCGCCAACAGTTTTTGGCGCCCACCGTGGGGCAGATTTAGCAGCATCTGCACCCAAAATACGACCGCAAGGTCCAAAAATTCAAAAATAAAAATCAAATATTGAAAAAATCAAAAAGATTTTTCATGAAAGTCCATTGCTAAAGGCTACACTGCTGATTTTTGCACGTGTCTTTTCATATTCCCACTTCAAGAATTTCAAAAAGCTGGCTGAAGGAAGATACACCAGGTTGAGCAGGTCAAGAGGTGTTGTTGATTCCAATTTCAAGGCTTTGCAAAATCAGCAAGAACGAATTAGAGATAATCCATACTTCTTCTCTCAAGCCTCTCTCCATCTAAATCTTCACAACAGTTCACCTGAGAAATCCTATCAAAACTCCTGTGGATACTCCACCTTCAAATTCTCCCATTTTTCAACCACCATTGAGCATCGAGGTTCCCAGAAGAAGAAGAATTTGAAGAAGCAAGAGTAAAAGTAGAAGCAGAAGAAAAAATGGATGACAGATGAAGAAGAAATACCTCAACCCATTGTTCCATGGGGAAGGAAATACATGCCCGCTTGCTCTTGAACCCCCTCTTCATGATATACCAATGTGTTCCCGCAAGAACTTTCCAAAGTTCAAAGGTGACAACACACAACATCCAGAAGAACACATTGCTGCTTTCATGACATCATGTGGAATTCTTGGTGTCCAACATGAAGATGTTGCTGTAAGATTGTTCATGGAGTCCCTCCAAGAAAAAGCAGTAGAATGGTTCTACCTCCTACCTTCCTGATCCATCACTGGTTGGGATGACATCAAGGTTACCTTCGAGGAAAGATTTAAATCAACTGAAGATTATCAAGACCTCTTGGTGCAGTTGGCTCAAATGAGGAAAGGAGAAAGTGAAACGATGAGAGACTTCGTGGCTCGTTTTGAACGGTTTCTTCATAGGATACCTGAAGAAGATTCACCCTCTCAAGAAAAATATCAAAAGATTCTTCATAAATTCTCAATCACTAGAAGGTAGGATTTTTCCTATGAAGAGTTCAACCAAGGAACATTGTAGAAGCACAAAGGAGGGCCATTGAATTGGATGACGATCTCATCCTAGCTGGAAAGATCAAGAATCCATCAAAGGGAAAGGCCCAACATCCTGGAGATGAGAGAACCAATCCATCACTACAAAATTTGGTGAATGAAATGGCCTCTTTGAAAGAGGGAATTATTTGAACGAGTTCTTCTTCCAAGAAGAAACAAAAAATCAGATTGCAGGAGCACCCCAAAGGCTCACCTTGGAGGCCCCACCCATGAATGCATAAATTGTAGATTTCAAGAAAGTGAAGAAGAGCTTGAACAAGAAAGTGAAGGTGGCGATTTCCAAGAAAGTGATGAGTTTGAGAATGATACACAAATCAGATTTTGTGAGTATTCTGGAGGTGATGAAGGAGATGAAGAAGATGCACCCAGTTTCTCATGTGTGGTATTCACTCGTTCTCAGTCTGAGAAAAGAGCATCTACCTCCATTGCTGCAAAAGAAATGAAGGTTGATGATCCTCCTATGGTTACTCGCGAACAATAAAATAATCAGTCAAGGATCCCCCACTTCCATCTTCCATGAAGTCTTTATTATTGGATCTTAATCTTGTAGCAAGTAAGAAGACTCCCGAAATCCCAAGTAAGTCTTCCAATGTCTCTTCCATTTCTAAACCCAAATCTACTCCTAAAAAATCTAATTCCTTGAAATCTTCTAGTGTGCCTTTCAAAATATTGTCCATTACTCAAACATAAAATCTTGCTCCTAAACATATCCAGACTCCAAAATCATTCCCTTCACCCCCCTTGTCCACATGTACTCCCATTGACTTCATAGAATATGCAAACAAATCCAAAGTGCAGATTACCAAAATTGAATATTTGCGGACTCATCCTGAACAATTCGAGAGGTTCGTCCGGTATATCAAGAGTGGTAGTCTAACACCCAATGATGTAGCCCATCGTTCCAAAGGCATGCTACCAAACTCACCTACACCTCCCTCATAGAACATGATTTCTTTGAGTGCATCAAAGACTGATAAAGTTGAACCTTTCTATGTCTCCCTTCTTGTTGGAGAATATGTACTAAAAAATTGCATAATAGATTATGGTGCCTCAAACAACGTGATGCCTTTGAAGGTCACTAAGGCTCTTAAACTTACAATGACTCCACCTAGTGGCTCTTGTTACTCTTTGGAATAAAAAAATGTATCACTTGTAGGGAAGGTTAAAGATACATAGGTGGATCTCCCCAGATTTCCAAACAAGAAAGTTTCAGTGAAGATTTTGGTAGTAGACGTCCTAGCCTCATTTATAATGTTGTCTTAGTAGAAATTTCTACTCGAGAGTTGGGAGGGAAAATTTAGATGAATTGGTCTTTTGTCATCCATACCAGTGAAGGGTGACATGGAGAAATTACTTCCCGAGAAGAAGATGAGGTGCACAATACGAAATTATGGAAGCGCAAAAGCTAACATCTTATTTCAAGGTAGCAAGTCAAATGAATCACTTTGTGACAACCAAGGAAGAAGAGGATATTCCCTATCTTGATAGGTCCTAAACATGACTTCCCAAAGAGATTTGGATTTTCAAGAAGCCTTGAGGAAATTTGAGTTACAAGAGGCAGCCCCGAATTACTGGATGATGTTAACCATGAAGAAGAGGATATGGTTCTTGAAGATTTTCAAAAAGAAAAAAAATCTTATATGCTTATCTGTGATGAACAAATTTTCTCATTCCCATTTTAAGATGAGGACTCCCTTGATCATGTCACCTAGGAAGAGACCAAGCCAATCTACAATGAGCCCTTAAGTAATAGGAAATAACTATCTATACAAGAACATCTACGAGCTATGGAAGAAACAGAATGCCCTGAGATCAGTCTTGAGCTCCTGATGCAAGCCACAAATCTACAAGACAAGCGTGAAGATAATTTGGAAGCCTTAACCAATGTTAAGGTTGGCCATATTGAAAAGTATGATGGTACTCTGGAGCTGATGATTGATGGATGCAATAATGAAATGGAGATATTTTCTTTCCCTTTTGAGGATGAATATTCTTTCCATGATGAAGAAATTGAAGCAAGGAGTCTCAAAGCCTCTAAAGATGAATCTCTTTTTGATGAAGGATAGATAGAGTGCAGTGATTCCCAAGATGATGGGGTAATCCCTTTAGATAGTTGCCTTGAGCCGTATTCCTCAAATGTGTACAAAGATGAGTTGTAGGAAATAATGAAGCATAACTCCATGAAAGAAATTTTTGATGTAGTAGAATTTGCCGAAGATCCTAAGTTGATTCTTAATCTCTTCACTCGTGTCGTAGACATGCAAGACAAGTATGATTTTTCTTCTGATCCTCTCGTCAGGACTCAAATGCCTCACCGGGGAATAAAGATAAGGGATTATTCAAAGTTTTCTCATGAAGAAGATGTTAATGAGCATAGACCCGGGAAAGAAATTAACTCAGAAAATTCAAGGAATTGGAATGAAAATCAGCATTGGGGGCAGTGATGAGATGCTCTATGGAGAATTAGCTATATTTATAAACATGGAAGACAACTGGCACGATGAAAATGATTTCAAAGAGCATGGAGGCAGTGGAATTTCCAAGCAAGGACCTGAGCATCAAGAAGATCACATGGATTCACTCCTACCAAGTACATAGACAATTGTGAAAGCCCCTGTCTTTCATAAGCAACTGAGGAGGGGAGGATACTTTCTGGAACCCATCAACAGCTTCACAGAACATCATCATTCAGTGTTACCCCTTCAGGGGTAACTTTTGAGAAATAAAAAGTACTTTAATGAAAGTGGGTTGTCCCTCGCTTTGTATCATAAGTGATTGATAGGTTTTTTTTCCCTTTCCATTGTGTGTGTTTCCCTTCCTATTGTGTGTTGTGTGTTTCCTTTCTATCATTGTGTGTGTGTGTGTGTGTGCTTCCTTCTTCTAATATCTTCCTTTCTAGAAGTTTTACATGACTCCACAGGGCCCAATAGATAAGGAACTTGTCAACGAACTATATGGTCTAAAATTGAGATTCTTGATACCCATGTCATGTCTTCACTGCGCTCAATCCATGTCATGTCCCCAAGCTATAGCCAATGGTTGTTGTGAAAATGTGTAATAGGGAAATTGACAATTTCCGAGCTTGACAACTATACCCCGATGTCAAAATTTTCATGTTTTATCATTCCCAAGCACCCCAAGCCAAATATTTTCATTTAGTCACCCCCTATTTCATATAAAATTGGTCCCCTAGGTGATTTAGGAAATTCCATTCATTCCCCCTAGGTGATTTTAGGAGTTCATTGAAAATGCTATCTTTTGGCAATACAGGGAAGGGCTATCGCTGCCCTTCCAAAGATTGGATCCCCCCTAGAGTGAAACGGAAGAGAAAAATTAACATGGAGGAAAAATAAATACCTTGGAACATCATGGAAATGATCTTTGAATGTTTGGGGAAGTTTTTCAAGACTTGGAGCAGTCTGAGTTAAAAACAGGGTTCACAAGCCTACGCGGCACACAGGCCTAAAATAGCTACTCGGCTTCAGAAGAAGATTTTGGGAGCTCCAAATGGAGTTGGAAGTAAAAAAAAACATATTTGGAAAGATAATTATAATACCTAAATGATGGTAAAATAATTATTTTCACAACACCTTGGCGTATATGATTGACAGGAAGTTTTTTCTCAGACACAAGTGGAGTATCAGATCAAAAAAAGATTTTTAAGGGATCATATGGCTGAATCAAGACATTAAAATCACATAATTGCATTCAAAATTCAATTTCCAATCAGAATCATATAAAATTTCACCAATAAATTCCACCGGGAGCTCAAGTTATCTTCGTTCTAAGTTACCCTCTCAAACACAGTTCAAGACTTAGTCATTTTTTCGAGAGGACATGTGTTAGCACCAGGAGCCTAGCGGGATTTCATGTCCTGAAGTCCCTGAGGTTAGGTACATAAGACCTTGGAAAATTCTCCCATCCCCCATGTGACCTATGGGGCCCTCATATGACCTCCAGAATTGATGATCAGCCCCCAAGTGCTTATTTGGAGCATGCCTTCCCTGTCGTTGGATCGGGCACCACGTGTCAGCTACAAGACCACCATGGAAACTGATGTCCCTTATGCACCTAAGGTGGGGGACATAAGACCTTGAAAAATTCACCCATCCCCCATAGGGAGTTTTATGGACACTCACGTGACCGTAGTTCAGCCCCTAGGTGCTTATTTGGAGCATGCCTTCCCTATCGTTGGATCAGGCGCCACGTGTCACCTCCAGGACCACCGTGGAAACTAATGTCCCTTATGCACATAAGGTGGGGAACATCAGACCTTGAAAAATGTTCCTAGACCCCATAGGGAGTCTTCTTGACACGCATGTGACCTCCTTTTAGCTCCCAGTGCTTTAAAGCAACTTTTTCCTCCTTCATTCCCTATCGTTGGATCAAACACCACATGTCATGCTCTTGACCACCGTGGAATTTTATGTCCCTCACATCCTTGAGGTCATAGACATAAAGTAATGAAAAACATGTCCAAGCTTCTCCTTCCATGATTTCAAAAAATTAAAAAAATCTAATTGCCACTCAGTGCTTCTAGCTGCTTCCACTCCCGTGCACAGACAATCTTCATCCTTCCTCTGCAACATTCTACCATCATTACGCCATTGCAAATGCTCAGACCTGCTCAAACCAAGAACTGAAAAATATTCCCCACAACTATGTGCAGGTCTCAGAAGGATTTTTCATCAAAACGAGAAGGAGAAACTAAGAACAACAAGAAGAAAATAGTGAAAATCTCCATAGCCTAAAAATGAAGATCCGAAGAAATATTGCAAGCCGGTGCATGAAACAACAAACCATTTGCTTCTATTCATTCCTATATTCAAGACCATCAGAAATACACCTTCAAACTCCCCCCTCATGTGATAGAGTAGCTAGAATGAAGAAATCTCGTTTCCGGTTCAACGAAGAAAGAAGTGAGATTTCCTGTCAAACCTGTTGTCAGATTGAAGTAAGATCGCATGTGAAGCATTAGAAGAAAAAAACCACATAAAAAATATGATTTTATTCACAAATGTATGAGAAAACTAGACTTCCAATTTTGAGGTCCATTAATGGTTGTCGTACCCAGAAGCACTGTCAGGTCTAAAAATTAATAGTTTAAAATCTCCTAGATTTTTAAGCGGCCGGGCCCGAAATTTCAAAGGGGTGATATTGGGTGAAAACCCATATGAAAATATTTCATTCCACATCAATCTGACCCCTAGAGGCCAACTTTCTAAAAATAGCAGGTCTACCACATAGGAACTACTATTTCGGGAAAGTCATCAATAGAAAAGCCTGCGAAGGAGATGAAGACATTGGAGGTGCACTACAACTGAGAATTCACCAAAATGGAAATTTTTGGCACTTAATAAAAATAGTAAGTGGGCCCTTGATAATTTTCTAAAAATCGAAAGTTGATCTAGAAGGAATGAGGAACAAAAAGAGAAAGAGGAAAATTGAGCCACAACATCTAGTTGAAGATTGGGGACTTGATTTCTCATACTTACTAAAAATAGAAAGTTGATTTTTATAAGGGAAATATGAAGCTAAAGTGGATGGGTCAGAAGCCTTCTTAGGATCACAAAGTGGAGAACACTCAAAGAATGGAGCCAAGTCTGTTGCAGCAACTCATCCTTCAGCATAGTTCTTATTCTTCTTCTTCCTCTTCTTTCTCTCACTCTTCACTTCTCATACAACACTCTCTCTTTTCAAATGTTATATTTTTGCATTGAGGGTTGCACTTTTTAATATGGCTTAAACAACTTTAGAAATATAATGTAAATTAAGTCGCCTTGCTATTATAAAAGGGACCTAAACATTTAAAGTGGAATATGAACAATCTTAAGTCATATTAAGGCATATGGAGGGTCATGAGGAAGACGATAAGTCACCTCTCATTCTATAAATTGTAATGTCATTCCCATTGTAAAGGGTTGGTGATTGATCTTGTAAACTCAAGAGTATATTGCACCTTGAGAGAACAAAGGAGATAGCCATTTTCTTCTATTCCCTTGCTTCTTAATTTCTTCCATTCAGACACTATGTACAAATTCTACTTGAGCTTCAATAAAGGAAGAAGGAATTTTAGCCTCTTTGATTGAGGAGTTTATTGGTACTTTGTGTTCATTAAGCTCTATTTAGTCTTGTTGTTGTTTTGTAGATTTGTTTTCTTTTGAAATTAAAGTGCATGTGATGAAACTTCTGACTGGTGTGCGCAAGCCTCTGATTTTCTACTTGCAACATTGGTTCTCCTACATCAATTGTCACTCCCTTTCCCACTTCTAGACAAAGTCTTCCCTAGCAAGAGATGGCTAGCTTTTCCGTAGGGTCAGTGGAGTGCCCCTGTTGGATCCTTGGTTGAAAGGCCACCACAGAAATCCACCTTTTCATGCGCATGCATATACGGTAGCTGCACTGGTTAAGTAGAGGCACTTAGATTCCCAAAGCATTGGCAAGAAATCCACAAGTTTTTCCACCTAACAAATTTTCTCACCAACAGTAATCTTCCAATATATGATGCATGAGGTCATGGAGGATGTAGGTCATGGTGTGCTGATATGTAGCACCAACATTTTTAAGGCCTAAAGGCATGACTCGATAGCAGAAGTTTCCTCAAGGGGTGATGAAGGCAATCTTGTCTTGATCTCCTAGAGCAAGTAATATCTTATTATAACCCGAGAAACCATCCATGAGTAATAGCACGTCATGGCCAGTGGTGAGATCAACTAGTTGGTCAATACTTGGTAGAGTAAAGTCATCTTTGGGACAATCTAGGTTGGGTTCATGGAAGTCTATGCAAATGAAAAGTCCCCTTGTTGCCTTTATGACAGGAATGATGTTAGAAACCCATTGGGGATAGTCAATGGGTAGGATGAAGGAAACTAAGAGAACGCGCTGAAGATATTCTTTGACCAGAAGAGTAATACAAGGATGCATTTTCTGCTGCTTTTGTTAGATGGGTTTGACATCAAGAATGGTAATGATATTGTGGACCATGATTTTTGGGTCAATACCAGGCATATTGGCATAGGACTAGGAAAAAGCATTGCTATGGTCCCGAAGGAAAGAGGTAAAATCTTCTTGCTTAGTAGAATCTAAAGATTGGCCTATCTTTAGAATGTGCGGGTTGTCTTGAGTGTTAATGTTGATTTCAATGGTTGATTCATTTAACATGGTTTGTGTCTTAGAAGGTAACGACTATTAAATATAAGAATATTCCGCACCAAGGTAAGTGAGGATGGACTCATCTTCCTGACATTGAACAAAATTAATATAAGGTGTATCATCATCGATCATATTAGGGTATAGTAATGGGAGAGAAGAGGGAGCGGGAGACTTACCATCACCTTGATAGGTTAGAGGTCCCAGGGAAATTATGTTTACAAATTTTTTTTTAGGAGGAATAGATTCAGGATCTATGGACTCCGTGGGTGAATGAGGTGGAGAAGGTTTGTCTTCCTCAATGAGGTCGACGCGAGCCTTCTTGGGAGGTGGTGAAGTAAATCCAATGCCACTACGGTCATTGTGTTTATGGGTAGCATAGGAAATGACAGTATGGTGGCCATGTTCATAAAAATAAAAGTCAAAGCCTTTCCATGCACAACAGTGAAGGAAAGTGTGAGTGAAGCAACAATTAGCAAGGGAGGCAAAGTCAGATGAAAATGGTTGTGTTTGGGATGGAGGTTTGACTAAATAAGTGCAGATATCAAGTCCCCCATATGTTAGATTAGTGCGAAGGTGGGGAGGACCATAAGGAAAAAACTTGCCTATGTAGTAATCATAACTAGGGTGATGGCGTAGGTTCCCATACTCTTACAGAGTCAAGAACGTGTCAATATTATATAGGTAGTACTCCCCCAAAGTGAGGTGTTAAAAAACACCTTCTAAGGGATCAATAGTCAATATGTGGGTAGCGGGGATAGATGACACGCTACATGATTAGGAAGTAAGTGAGTCAGGTGTAGAGGCTACGGTGGTAGTAGGAATAATAGGGTTAAATGAGGGAGAGGTGACGATAGAATTAGTGGATGGGCTTGTGGTTGAAGGTAAAGTGGGGGTAGTGATAGATGCCTTGACTGGCATAAGTACATCATTGGTCTAGTATAGCATGTTATAGGTCTTGAAAGGTAATGGGTCAGCTAGAATGGTGTAGTTATGTCCTTCGTGTTCAAATTTGAGGCAACAGTGTAAAGTTGAAGGGACACAACCCATGGCATGGATCTAAGGTCGGCCAAACAATAAATTATACTAGAACTCCCCTTCTAGGACATAGAATAATTTTGGCACAGTGCGAGGACCGACACGAACATGGAGAATGATGGTACCCAGGGTAGAGGTCATGGCATCAATGAAGGAGCGCAATATAACTAGGTTACCATGCATATAATTGATAGGTATGCACATTTTATTGTATGCATAGGAGGAGATGATGTTAATACTAGCACCACCATTGATCATAACGTGTCATATGCGTATATTATTGATATGGAAAAAGATGAAAAGAGCGAGATCGGGGTCATCAGATTGGAAGGGAGTGATCTCTTCATCCGAAAAGTTGAGGGAGGCTACTTATTGAGTAGGTGGAGGTGTAGAGGAAGGTGAAAAATTAGTGAGAGAGGCTACATGATGAGGGGTAATGATGGAGGCTATGGGTGTGGGGTCATTTGGTAACACCTTGATAGATTGAAGGACCTCCATGATGGCTTGACAATGTGACTCAAAGGTTTAGATGAGGTCATATAAAGACATTTTAAGGGAGGATTGGTGTAATTGTTTTAGCATTGTGCGATGTGTGACCCCATCAGAAATAGGATATGCAGGACCCCGAATGGTGAGTTTGGGTGTGGGTGTAGAAGGTATGTTGGGTACATGGTTGGTTGATGGGCTAGTTTCCTTTTCCTTACCTTTGTCTTTCTGGGTGCGGGTGTTAATGTGGATCATGTGATTTTGTATTTCAGGGGTGATAAAGGGGTTGCAAGGGTGGAGATACTGGTTGATGAGTAGGTAATGGAAGAATATTTGGGGAGATTGGCGAAGGCGGAATGGGGTCCTCATCAAGAACATCATCTTCATCTAATTTTTCTTTGAGAGGACATAATTGGACAAGAGCGGTTTTTAAAGCCTTATAGTTCTCTACATCATGTCCTGGCACACGATGGTGGGCGTAAATTTTAGTTTCGTCAAACTCTTTTGGTTTAGGTTTGAGTGGGTTATAAGGTCTATGAGGTGGTAATGTGATGACAGAGGTTTCGATGAGATTGGTTAAAATCTTGGCATTGGACCTCACTAACAGATCACAAAGGGAGGTGAGTGTGGGTTTGGGTATAGGTGTGACTGATTGTGAAGGAAGAGGCTTGGGAATGGGTTGGTCCAATAGTTTGGTATGTGGAGTGGTCTTAGGTCTTGTGGGTATCTGTTTGGGTAAAGGTGTGGTAGAAGAGCTGGCAATGGAATTTTTGGTTAGTTTGACTACCTTATTGGAGGGTAGCGGATTCTTGGCTTTGAGTTGCACCTTCTTAGGTAATGGTGACACGGGGGTGCGGGATGTAGAAGGAAAATATGATGGTGTAAGGGGGTGAGTTACCCATGGGGATAATCGTGGTGCAGTAATGTCTGTTGGTAGATATCGCATTGAAGGTGCGAACGGAAGAGAGGAAAGTGCCATGGGTAGTGAATAATTTATGGAAGGTAGTGGTGGTATGAGTGGTAAGAAGGTAATGAGTGAAGGCAGGGGTTGTGTGGATTACTTGGGTATATTAAAGGGTCATGATGAGGAGGTGGGCTGCTGCATTCTTGGTTTTTTGGTGGAATAAGGTTTTTTGGACAGGGTCGAGGGGTGAGGGTGACAATGGTGTAGTAGGTGAGGTTGGTGTATGAGGCTTAGTAGGTTGGGTCTTACATTTAGGCATAGGAATTATTTTAGTGTTTGTTTGGGAAGATGTAGATAAATCTAATTTGATGGGTGGATAAGTAAGGTTTGATGTTGGCATTACCCCTAAGGTAGTGATGGGTTTAGGTAAGGGAGATGATATAGGTGTGGGTAGGTGTTTAGGTATAAGTGTGTGTTGGGTTATGGACGATGACTTGGAAGGTGTTCCAATAGTCATGGTTGTGGTTCGTTTGGTGACTTGAAACACTTTTGGATATATTTTGGAGGTTTTAGTGAGTGACAAATGCATTTGGGTTGAAGCAGGAAGTAGAAGATGTCCCCAAAACAAGGCTCTATTAACATAATCCAAGAGATCAGACAAAAGTGAAAATGGTACTCCTATAAGCAAAGCCAATGTGGATCAAGTAGAAAATCCCCGTAAAATATGTTTGAGAGATAGGGAAATGGTTAGCTTTAGACTCTATGGGTAAGAGAGCCAAAGGCAAGTCAGTAGGATCTTGGAAGGCTGATGGAGAATGGTCACCTACAGGAAATGTTGTTTCTACATGATCCTCTATGGGTAAAGAAGATGATAGGAAATACGAGGTAGACTCTCCTTGTGATGATGTAGGGAGTGGACAAGTGTCCTCTATGGGTAGGATAGGTGCTACTGATGACTACTTGGTAATTTGAGAGACTAGTGATTAACCTTTTTCTTAGATTGTTTCTTTGAATTGTTGGTGAAACAGATAGGGTAACAGGTGTAGGAGGAATACCTGTTCAAATTTTGGTTGATGGGTTGTTGCGCACATATGACTTCTGAATCCACATATGATCGTGAGAGCTTCCTTTAGGCTAGGAGGAACTACTTGTAATGAAAGCAAGACCACCAGAAAGAATTAAACAATATGGGTAGTGAACTGCCTAGCGTGAGATAGATCCGGGAAGCATGGTACTTCCTAGATGGCTGTCAGTCCATTGTTTTAAACAAATCAATGCTAAAAAAAAGGTAAATCCTTTTTTTATTTTGAAATGATTTAGGTATCTCACTTAAAAACACAATAAGAAAATAGATCTAATCTAACAGGCTAAGCTAGAATAGAATCCATAGGTTAAATGGTTGGTTCTGGGCTCTGCAAGTCTGATAAAGGTCTCAGGTAGGTCACAAGTGAGTGACGGTGCGGTAAAATTAGGTGGATAGGTCTCTGTTTAAGTGTGTGTGGGAAAACATAGAGACCAACATTGGTCAGGGGTGATCGACCATGATTAGGTGTAACCAGCGCCGATTACTGTGAGATCTGGAAACGTCACAAAATGGGGTTTTGGTCTCCTTTGTGATTACACAAAGGATTTAGTTGGTCGGGAAGATGTATTGGGTGAATGGAATAGATTTTTGTGAGGTTTTGATGGGTCTACAGAGGTAAAAATGTTGGAGATGGTAAATAGGGAGAAAGATAAACAATGGATGATAGAATAATGATAAAATGAAATAACCAGGAAAGTATGATGTTGTATTTATTTGGATTTCGTTCCTGAAAGTCTATCTGTGAAGGATGGAGGTGTTGATGATGGTTTTGAAGGCTACAAGTGATCACCAACTAAATAAAAGATTCTGCATGGGCTACATGCACACTCCTCTTTTACTTGGATAGATCAAAATGTGGCTGGGGATGGCTGTGTAGGAGAAGATCCTCAATCTCCTTCCTTGGATGTCAGTTCTTGCTAGAATTGGCTCTCTGAAGATGCATTATCTCTTTGAGATTTCATTCTTTCTCTTCCAAATTTTCTCCCAATGTTTTCCAACCTTGAGAATAAGGTTGTTTTGGGTTAAAAAGGGTGACCGATGGTGGTCCGGCTTAATCGATGACGGTTAGGGGTAACCGACATCAGTCAAGGCAGGATTTCCTAGGTTTACCAAACTTAGGGAGATCCTCCTAATTTCCTCGGATCTTGTGTCATTATCCCACGGATGAGACTAGGAGCTTCTTGTGAGCATGCGGGAATGTGGTTAGAGGGAGTGTAGGCATTGATTTTTAGGGTTTGAGTAAGTCTTAGTTAGTTATGGTAACTTGCTAAGAATAGGTCTTAGGTTGAGTTAGCTTGGTGAGGTGTCTAATTGAACTATTTGTGTAGATATTATTTAAATAAGATATTTAAATAATAAATATAGTGAGGATAACACATTAATTTAATTAAATTAATATTAGTAGGGTGATGGAGGTCATGGCTAGGTAGATGTAATAATGGGGGGCTTATATGTCGAGGGATGAAAGGGGAGTGTAACATAATTTTAGTGTCTACATTTTCCCCCTTTTTATTGTGTAGCTTGTATTTTTAAGCCATGCTAACAAAAATAAGATGTGGTTGGCCCATGTTTTGGTGAAGGTGATCCCCCTCAAACCAGGAACTGACGAAGCAGCAGGCTGAATCAGTGAGTGGTTTGATAAAAGGTAAATGTGAGGAAAAGGTAAGTGAGTATAGGGGAAGAGGGTGAAAGTTCTACTCAGGTGCTCTAGGTAATGGGTCAGGGTCAAAGGTAGCAACATTCAAACACATGCACACGTATAAATTATAGCACACTATTGGGTTGAAGAGCAGGTAAACTCTACATCATCTAAGGTCGATAGGTTTATCCAAACAAGGTTAAAGTGAATCCAATATCCAAGGTATAGGATATGGTCAGGAAACACAATGTAGGTTAGGTGCAGGAATGTGTAGGTATTTTATGGTACACCAAAGGTAGGGTTAGGATAAACGGTCATGGAAATAGGATAGGTATAGTCATTAGGTCAAACAACACATGTAACATTGCCATAAGGTATAACAAACATATGAGGACAAAAGGTCACTAACAATGGTTTAGGTACAAATATTGAGATCATGACACAGGTAAGGCCGAGGTAGGGGTAAAATAAGAAGGCTTCAACAGTGGACGTGGTGAGGGTGAAGAAGGTGGAGGGCCAGAAGGGAAGGTAAAGTGGTCCAGGTAGGTGTAGGGAAGGGAAAAGAAAGGGGAGGTAAGGAGAAGTAGGTGAATGTGAGGATAATGAGTACACAGGGTAACTGACACCGGTCAGTATGAACCAATGATGGTGGAGGGGAACTGATGACGATTAGCTAGGGCATCAGGCTGGCCTCGGTCAAGGGTTGACTGACATCGGTCGAGTCAAGTAGGGTATAAAAAGTGAAAAACCCACGTTTTAAAAATTCATTTGTGCATTTGGAAAAGGAAAAAAGGACGAGAAGACAAAAAAGAGGAAGAGGACAAAAGAGTATGACAAAGAGTTTGGTTGGTGAGCCACATAGGTGAGATTAAGTGGGAAAGAGGTGGGGCCGCGAGATTGGATCGAGCAAGGTGATTGGTGGAGAGAATTGGAGGTCTTTTGAGGATGGTGGAGGCCGGAGAGGGCTCGAGAGGAGCGGTGCGGAGGCCGGAGGTTCCACCATGATGGCGGTAGTGAGATAAGGTAGGATTTCAACCTTTGGTTTTGATTTTTGAGCGAATTTGGTTAAAAATGTAGAAAATATGAAAAATGGGGGTTTGGGGGGGAAGAATTTCAAAACGGGAAACATGGAGGGTAATGGACATGGGGAAAGGTAGGGGGTAGTGTAAAAGGCTAAGGTAGGAACAAATAAGTGCGTAAGGAGGGATTTGGGTTGGTATTATGATGAGGAAGGGAAACAAATATGGTTGGGAAGTTAGGGCGGGTGGCAAGACAATGACCGATGTCGGTTGACTTGTAGCCGATGTCGGTGGGTAGTGACTGGTACTGGTCATAAGATCAGTGACCAGTGCCAGTCAAAGGGAGACTGTGGTTGGTTAATCTAAAGTGTAAATTGGGATGAAAAAGGGAAGAGAGTAAGGGTAGCATGGGAAAGAAGTTAGGTGAGAGGGGAAGGGTTTAGGGTGAGAAAGTAGGGTAGGTGGGTAAGGGTTGAGGGTGGTTTTAGGTGAGGGTAGGGTAGATAGGTTTAGGTAGATGGGTGTGGGTGAGGGTTAAGGTAGATAGGTAGGGTAGATAGGTTTGGGTAGATGAGTTTGGGTAGGTAGGTTCGAGTGGATGGGTTTGGGTAGGTTTGGGTGAGCGACAAGGCCAACGATTAGGTTGGGATGTGGGGTAAAAATTATGTAAGTTGGGAAGGTGGACTAATAAATTACTTTTGTTAGATGTAGGCCTGAGACGAGCTTCAGATGAGGGACTGAGAGCCGCTTATATTGCTAAAGCTACATGGAAAGGTGACTTTCGAGGAGTGGATTCACATTGATGATGTCGACCTGATTGGGATCCACTGTTATGGGCGGTTTGTGAGAGAGAAGTGTTTGATGGTCCACTCATCGAGAGATGAGATTCTGCGACCAACACCTTCCACTTGACGACAAGGGAGATGACCATCACCCTAGAGGATATATATAGGATAATTGAGGGTAGCTGATTAGGGGAGACCAGGTTTACTCAGTGACATCCGATTTCATGGTGAGGTGTATAGATGAGGGTGTTTGGAGAGAGAATAGGTGAGTTGCACTACCACAGCGCTAGCCTAAGTTACCGAGAGGTTAATGCTACCCATCCTAAGGAGATGAGGTTGACAGTGTTGATGATGGAGGTGATCGGGTGCTATGCATTGCCAAATTTAGAGGGTGGGAGGTTCCAATGGTTGCTGATGGGTGTCCTTCGGGACATGATGATTGATCATACCAGTTTTCTATGGGCATTGGATTTCTTGGTGTAGTTATATAGAGAGTTGTGGGGCCTACGGGCGATTGCAAAGATATAGGTCTGTGTTACATTTTTCTTCTGCACTGTTGGGCCTATGAGCACATTGTGTGTGTGTGACCGATGGGCCTACCCTAGGTAGATGCATTTTAGTGGGGAGTCATTCAATTTAGTTGTAGGTGATGGGTGCCAGAGGGAGGTGTACAAAGAGCCCGGGCTACATACAACGTAGTGTATTATAGATAGAGACTAGAGATCCTGTCCAGTGTGGATATAGTTTAGAGACCCTATGTGACCTATCCCTCATACAAAGGGATGTATGTAGAGATGGAGGGACTAAAATTACAAAGGTGGATAGAGGGACGCCATACCGGGGAGCACGAGATAATACCTATGGACTGAGTGAGGCAACAGTTTGGTTTAGTGCAGGATGTGCCCCCACCCTTCCCACAGTATAGGAGAGATGAAGTGGAGAGACCTGTATCTCCACTCCACCCAGTAGAGTCAACAGGGGAGGAGGAGAAGCCCGTGGACTGTCGTACAAATGATGCGGGGGTGATAGTGGCATATAGCTAGTGGTGGGCCGTACAGAGGCAGGGTCAGGCAGGGACAGCTGGGAGGCACGGGTCATAGGTACAAGCCGAGAGGACAGAGCTGCAGATACATGTAGAAAGGTCAGAGATACAGGTACAAGTACAGGAGGAGGAGCCTGAGTTGTAGATATTAGTAGATGATGTGATGAGACCACCATGGACAGTCTCGAGTGAGAAGACACAATCTTGCACGTATAGTGCTGAGAGTGTAGGTAGCCGGCGAGCCCAAAGGAGAGAGTAGAGGACATCTATCAGTGCATAGGGATCAACATCATATATCGGGCTGTCTAGTGGTAGATTAAGAGTATTTGTATTGTTGGATTTCATATGTATACTGGCCTACGAGCCGAAGAGATATTGTATTTATTTTGTGTACATGATACTAGCCTACGAGTGGAAGACTTTTTTGTATTGGATATTGGCCTGCGTGCCAACATTTTTGTATATATGAGACCGGCCTGTGTGTCGATGACATTTTGTATTGTATATTGGCCTGCATGCCACCATTTTGGAGATGATGGCCATGATGAGACAAACATGTATTTTAAATACATAGTTATTGATTTATATGATGAGATTCATGGTATTTGGTGATGTGTTAATGTGTTGATGAGATATTGGTTTATGACTTGTGTTAGATGAGATATGGATTTGTTACTTTGTATTAGATGAGATATGGGTTTGTTGGTTTGATATGGATGGAAATTAGGTGAGTTAGGCATGATGGAGTCAGGTCAATTTAGGCATGGATTGATTCAGGGTGGTGTAGGCATGGATTGAGTCAGGTTGTTAGGCATAGATGAATCAGGTTGGTTTAGGCATGGATTGAGTCAGGTGATAGGCATGGATTGAGTCAGGTTGTTAGGCATGGATGAGTCAGGTTGTTTAGGCATGGTTGAGTGAGGTTGGTTAGGCATGGATGTTCATTTCGGTATTTTGAGAACAACTGGCAATATAAATGCATGAGATGGTGTAAAATGTGGAAAATGCTAGTTATGTATGAAAATGTGAATTAATATAAGTGGTAAAAGGCATGTGGTATATGGTATAGATGTCGAGGTTTTTGATATGAATAGGAAATTAGGTAAAAATGGGGGGGAAATGATTAGGGTAAAGAGTGGCCGAGCTAACCTTCCATGGCCCCATGCCCTAGAAGTGTTACCTACGTAGTCTCATTAAAAAGGGACCTCAAACAGATGTAGTTATCCCATAAGCTAGGAAATAATACGAGAAGATCGAAGAATAGGTAGTGCAGTTGATAGTTAGGTTGGATTCGAGGTCATAAGTATGATGAGGTCAAGGTCGATTAGGCAAGGTGGAATATAGGTAGATAGGTATGGGTGTTTTTAGGTTGATTGAGGTGGGAGAAGAAAATCTCAAAAGATAAGTGTCGAGGCTCTAGTCCTATATAAGAAGATCAAAAGGTAATGAAGAAGAGAAAAGATAAGAGGGGACAAGAAAGCCACCCGATTGGCAAGGATAAAAACATATGAAACACATCTTTAGATAGGCTAATGAATGTAAGACCCTAAAGAAATTACATGATTGATAATTCTAAGAGTGACGAATAGTCATAGAATCACCAAATTTCATATGTTCAATAGGTCCCTTGAGGTATTAAGGAGGTGCAGGTAATTGGGTCATAAAATGGGAAGTAGAATGCCTTGGGCAATAGAGCCGAGATCACAATAGGCAAGTCCATGATGAAAATCCTATTTTTCTTTTTATTTTTCTTTTTGACTTTTTATATAGAATGATCGATGCAGGAAGTCTATATGGGAGGAATATATGTCTCCTTGAGGTCTTCACGAAGCTGATCGATGCAGGAAGCTTCTAAATTTTGATTTTTGAGAAAATAGTCCTCTTTTTGGAAGGACTATTTAGAGAGGTACGAGCTTATTATAGCTGTCCTTTGAGGGAGTAGTCTACTCATAGTGACAATTAAAAGCAGAATATTTCCTTTTGAGGGAGTCATATTTTATATTGGAAGTTTAACTCAAGGAGTTGATCCCTTATTTTGGAAGATGTCCTTCTGAGGGATTCATCATTTTTTTTTGGCTTTTAAGTCATGGACTAGACTATAACAAAGCATTTGGTTCTTGTATAGAAGGAAAGGGTGAACGACCATGAGATCTCATCTAAAAGAAGAAAAAAATTATCCATGAGAATCATGCCATGTGTAGAGCCGTGGTGCACATATTTAAGATAAGGCAAAAGGGTGATGGGTAATCACATGATAATTGTTTAATCATTAGGGAGATGGATGGAGTGGATAGCGCTCAAGGGACGAGCCTGTAAAGAGACAAAAAATGAGGTAGGAAAATGAGTCAATAATAGAATGGTTGAAGATTTAATGCGTTAAGGGGCTCAGGTTCGGGTTTACCCTCAAGCAAGGACAAACGGTATTCATCCGATCCATAGGTATGAGTTACGATGTATGGTCCAATCCAATTAGGAGAAAACTTTCCCTGTTTACTTTTTCTACTTTTGTTACATGTTGATTTTATTTTAAAACAAGGTCACCAACTTGGAAGGTTCATTCATGAACACGTTTGTCATAAGCACATTTGATACATTGTTCATAAACTTGAAGGTGATCCAGAGCATTAAGACGATGTTTGTCTAATAGTTCTAGTTGTGTTAAGCAGTTCTGACGAAAGTCATCATCAGTAAGCATGTCATGGACAGAAATGCAAAGTGAGGGGATCTAGACTTCGAGAAGTAGAACAGCCTTAGTACCGTAGACCAGTCAAAAGGGTGTAGCCACAGTGGAAATGTGAATACTAGTGTGGTATGCCCATAGAGAAAAAGGAATGTGCATATGTCAATCCTACTCAGTATCGTCAAGAACTTTCATGATAATTTTATTGAGGGTTTTGTTAGTGGATTCGACTTGGCCATTGGTTTGTGGGTAATAAGGTGAGGAGAAACTAAGCTAAATGCTGAAGGTTTCACAAAGTTTTTGCAATGTTTTTTTTTGAATTGTTTTCCATTGTTAGTGATGAGGGGATGAGGGACACCAAAGTGACAAATGATGTGATGGTTAATGAACTTACATATTTTCTTAGTTTTTGTGGAGATGAGTGGTATGGCTTCCACCCATTTTGTGTAGTATTCGGTAGCGGTTATGATCCATTGATTGTGTTGCAAAGAATGAGGATTGATTTCTCTGACAAGATCCAAACCCCATTTAGAGAAGGGTCAAAGGTCACGGGTGACTTGTAAGGCATGACTGGGTGTATGATGAAGGTTGGATTGTTTTTGAAATTTCATGCAGCATTTGACACAGTCACAACAATCATGGTTAAGGGTCAGCTAGTAATAACCTAGGTGAAGAATACGCTTAGCAATAGCAAGGCCACTAAAGTTACCTCCACATATGCCATCATGAACCTCCTTAATGGTATAAGAAATTTTAGAGTGTGTGAGGCATCGTAAGGGAATACCATCAAAGCCATGCTTATAGAGGAGTCCCCCCCCAGGGTAACAAAATGGGAGACCTTCTTAAGGAAGGTGCGTTGTCTATTACGGGTGAGATCAGGAGGTAAGATGGAGAGGGAAAGGTAATCAGAGTATTTTTTATACCAAAGGTCACTCGTGTCAGGGGTATTAATTCTGATTGATTAAACATCGTGAGGTAAATAAGAAGGTGAATGGAGGCATTGTACAGTAACAAATATTTTGGAATCGGTAGGGGAAGTGGGTATTTGGGTAGCTAAACAGGCCATGGTGTCTACAAATTTGTTGGTTGACCGTGGGATGGTTTGAAGGGTGTAATGATCAAAGGTGGTCAAAATTATGTCTACATGATGTTTATACTTTTGATGTATCTCATTACAAAATTAGTACATACCATTGACTTGGTTTATGACCAATTGTGAATCACCAAAGATGTGGATTGTTTTGACATCGAGGGCATAGGCAGTCTGGAGACCTAGTATGAGTGCTTCGTACTCGGCAATATTATTAGTGCATTTAAAGTCTAGTTTGAAAGAAAAAGGCATGGGTTCTCCATCTAGAGAGACGAGGATAACACCAGCTCCATCCCCACACTGACACTTGTAACCATTGAAGAACAATGTCATTTGGTAAGGGGGTTCATCCAGGGAAAGGGTAGCAATGGATTCATTAGAAAACTCAAAATTAGAGGGTTGGTCCCCAGCAATAGATGCATTAGCCAGTTGGTCACCAATATCCTGGCCCTTAATGGACTTTTGGTGACTTAATTCAAGGTCAAGATCAGCTAAAAGTATAAGCCATCATGCGGTATGCTGATTTTGATAGGGTTTTGTGTACATGAAGTGTAAAGGGTCGGTGTTGGTCACAACATAGGTTGTGTGGTTGAGTAGGTAATGGCAGAGTTTGGTGGCGACAAAAACTAAGGATAAGCAAAGATTTTATGGATGGTTGTATCGGGTTTCATAGTCCAAAAGAGTACAACTTATGTAATAAATCACATGCTCCCTATGTTGTTCATCGTGATGAGCAAGCATGGCTCCCAAGGAATGATCAGTAGCTGATATGTATAGGTAAAAATGTTGATTGTATTTTGGTGGAATGAGTATGGGTGGTTGGATAAGGTATTGTTTTAGGGCCTCGAAATCTTTGTGACAATCATCATCCCATTTAAAGGAGACATGCTTCCTAAGCAGATGATGAAATGGTTAACACCGATCCGATAATTGTGAAATGAAACCATGAATGGATTGCAATTTACCTTGCAGGCTACAAATTTGTTTGAGGTTCGTGGGCAGAGGCATTTACAGAATGTCCTTGTCTTTAGCAGGGTCAACTTCTATACCATGGATGGAAATAATAAATCCTAGGAGTTTTCCTGAGAGAACCGTAAAATTCACTTTTTAGGTTGAAGGCGGACGCAATATTTAATTAGGCGATCAATGATGGTTTCGAGGATAGTGAGGTGCTCAACATGAAATTTAGATTTAGCCAAGAGATCATCCATGTAATCTTCCAATATGCAATGCATGATATCATGGAAGATGTAATTCATAGCACACTAATATGTAGCACCAACGTTTTTAAGGCCAAAAGGCATGAATCGATAGCAAAAGGTTCCCTAAGGGGTAATGAATGCAGTTTTGTGCTGATCTTCTGGAGCAAGCAAAATTTGGTTATAACCTGAGAAACCATCCATGAGTGAGAGCATCTCATGACCCGCGGTAAGGTCCACTAGTTGATCAATACCAGGCAAGGGAAAGTAATCTTTCGGGTAGGCGAGGTTGAGGTCTCGGAAGTCCGTGCAAATACAGAGTCCCCCTATTGCTTTAGTAGTAGGGACAATGTTTGAAATCCAATGAGGATAATCAGTGGGTAAGATAAAGGAAATGGAAAGAAGACATCAAATTTCTTCTTTGATGAGAAGAGCAATTCAAGGATGCATTTTCCTCAGCTTTTTTTTGATAGGTTTGGCATCAGGAACAATTAAGATATTATGGACCACTATGGTGGGGTCAATATCGGGCATGTCTACGTAAGACCAAGTGAAAGTGTGGTTATGATCTCAGAGAAAGGAAGTGATGGCTTCCTATTCAGTAGCATCTAAAGATTGTCTGATCTTTAGGATGTGTGGGTCGTCCTGAGTATGAATGTTGATCTCAATAGTCAATTCATTCAACATGGATTACATCTCAGAGGGTAATGATTGATGAATATATGAGTCTTCTGCACCAAGGTAGGTGAGTATGGATTCATCATCCTAACATTGAACGATGTTAATGGTCGGTGTGTCGTCATCGATCATCTCAGGATACAAGAATGGGAGAGTGGAAGGGGCCTCACCTTCACATTGATAATTCAAAGGCCCTAAGGAAATGGTGTTTATGAAAATAAAGTTAGGGGGGAAATATTCAGGATCCATCAACTCCGTCGGTGAGGGTGGTTATGAAGGTGGAGAAGGGCTAGGGTCCTCAATGAAATCAATGCGGGCCTGTTTGGTAGAAGGGTCAGGGAAGCCAATACCACTCTGGTCATTATGTTTTTGGGTGGTACATTGAATAATGGTATGGCAACCTTGATCATAAAAGCCAAAACCAAAACCCTGTCATGCACAGTGGTGCAGGAAGGTGTGGGTGAAATGGCGATTGGTAAGTGATTGGAATTCTATGGAAAATGGGCGGGGTTGTGATGGTGGTTCAGGTGTGTAGGTGGTAGTATCAAGTCCCCCATAGGTGAGACTAGTACGAAGATGAGGAGGACCATAAAAGAGCGGCATTCTCCTATACGGTGATCATAGCGAGGATGTTGGTGAAGGCTTCCATACTGGTGTGGAGTAAGGAAGGTGTTGACACTATATAGGTGGTATTCCCCTAGAGTGAGGCATTGAAAAACACCTTCCAAGGGATCATTGGTTGGTATGTGGGTATCTGGTATGGACGATGTGTCAGAGGTCGATGCGGAGGTGGTGTTAACAGATTGGGAAGTGAATGGGTCAGACGTGGAGGTTATAGCAGTGGTAGGCATGGAGGAGGTATGTGCATTGAAAGCAGAGGCTGTACTCGTAGGTGTGGGTGTAGGTGTAGGCGAAGTGGTATTGGTTACGGAAGTAGACGGCTTGACTAGTATGAGTACATCATTGGGTTGGTAAAGCATGTTGCATGTTTTGAAAGGTGATGGGTTAGTTGGAATGGTATAAGTGTGTCCTTCATGTTCAAACTTTACACAATAATGAAAAGTGGAGGGAACAAAACCCATGACATGGATCCAGGGTCTACCAACTAACAAGTTATATTGTAATTCACCCTCCAAAACATAAAACAATTCTGGAACAGTGCGGGGGCCCACACAAACGTAAAGGATGACGGTGCCTAGTGTGGAGGTGATAGCGTCGTTGAATGAACACAACATGACCAGATGTTTGTGCATGTAATTTTTAGTTATGCACATTTGATAAAATGCATGGGATGAAATGATGTTAATGCTAGTGCCTCTATCAATCATCACACGGCATACCCGTATGTCATCAATGTGTACGGAGATGAAGAGGGCTAGGTTCGGGTCATCATTTTGGTATGGCATGATCTCTTTCTCTGAGAAGCTGAGGGAGGCCACTTGTTGAACCAAGGTGAAGTGAGGATGAAGGTGGTAATTTGGTGAAGGAGGCTACATCATGGGGTGTGATAATGGAGGCTACAGGTGTAGGGTCATTGGGTAAAACCTCGATAGATTGAAGAACCTCCATGAGGGCTTGACGATGGGATTCCAAGGTTTAGATGGGGTCATATAAGGAAATTTTGAGTGGAGATTGGTATAATTGTTTGATCATGGTGTGATGTGTGATGCCATTAGAAATGGGGTATGTGGGGCCGTGAATAGTTTTCTTAGGTATGGGTGCAGATGGTATGTTGGGTATAGGATTGGTTGGTGGGTCAGCTACCTTTTCTTTACCCTTCTATGCACATGTAGTGACATGTACCATGTTGATTGGAGGGAAATTGTCAAATGGAGAGGGTGTAGGGTAAGTGGTATAACGACATGAAGGGTAAAAACCTACTGGAGGAGAAAAGCCTCGTGAGGTCAGTTGGGCATAGCGACATTTGGGTGGTGGAGTGGCAAGTTCTCTGATGCGAACCATGTTAATTTAAAATTTTGTGTGTGGTTCTAGGAGCTGTGAGGGTGGAGGTTGTGGTTGTTAAGTTGTGGAATGGGTGTTGGTGAAGCAAGATCCTTGTCAAGAAGGTCATCATCATCAAAGTTGGTTTCGGGTGGACACAATTGGATAAGGACGGTTTTCAAGGCCTTGCAGTTTTCCACATCATGCCCTAGCACATGATGGTATGCATAAATTTTGGTATCATCAAACCCCTTTGGCTTGGGTTTGAGGGGGTCGTAAGGTCAGAGTGGTGGTAATGTGATAACAGAAGTCTCGAGGAGGTTGGTTAAAATTTTGGCATAGGACCCTGCTAGTGGATCACAATGGGAAGTGAATGTAGGTATGGGTGTAGGTGTGGTTGGTTGTCTAGGATTTATTTTTGGAAGAGTAGGAACAGGTCGAGCCATGGGTTTAGGAATCGGTGTGGTTTGAGGTATCGGTTCGGGTAGGGGTCAGTTTGGGTAGGAGGGTTGTTTTGACTACCTTGTTGTGGGGTAGTGGGGTTTTGTTTTTGGGTTACACCTTCTTAGGTAAAGTTGATGTGGGTATACGGGGTCTAGAAGGAAAAGCAGATGGAGGAAGAGGGTGAGTTACCCATGGGGATAATGGGGGTGCTATGAAGGTAGATGACATAGGTCATGCTTGGAGTGTGAGGGAAAATGATTGAAGTGTAGTAGGTAGTGAAGTAATGGCTGAAGGTATTAGAGGTATTGGTGGTAAAGAGACTGTAGGTGCCGGTATGAGTCATGTTGTGTGCCTGGGTAGGTTAGAGATTTGTGAGGAAGGAATGGGTTGTTTGTTATTGTTATGAATGGGTGAGGGGTGCTTGACCATGTTGGGTAGCTGAGGTCTTAAGGCAGATGGGACCAAGTGCGGGTGTGATTTATGTGGTAGGCGTATGAGGTTGATGAGTTCATTTCTTTAGTTTGGGTGTCGGAGTAGGTGTGGTTTTAACATTAGAAGATGTAGCTAAATCTAATTTAATAGGTGGATGAGTAAGGCTGGTGGTTGGGGTGACCCCTAAAGTGGTAATAGGTTTAGTGGAGGTAAATATTGTGGGTATGGGTTTGGGTTTAGTCATAGGTCGGGTTATGGGTAAGGGTGTGGTGTGAGTATTAATAGATATTGTGGAAGGGGTTGTGACAATAGTGGTTGTATGTGGTTTGATGGGTGGAAATGTGCTTGGGTAGATAGTGGAGGTGTCATCGAGGGATCTCTGCATTTGTGTTGAGATAGGGAGTAATAGAGGCTCCCCCATAATAAAGCCCTATCCACATAATCCAAGTAATCGGCCAAACATGAGAATGGCACGTTTGTGGGTGGAGTTGGTGAAGACCTAATGGGAATTCCCATAAAATGCATCTTAGAGATGGGTACTCAACCAGCTTCAGCTTCCGTGGGTAAGAGAGATGAAAGTAGGTCTGTTGGATGTCGGGTAGTGGATGGAGAATGCTTGGCAAGAGGTAAAGGTATCCCCACTAGGTCTATGATGGGTGCAAGGGATGATGGGAGTTCCTTTATGATGGGTGGAGGAGATGATGGGTGCTCCTCTATGGGTGGAGGAGGTAGTGGGTGCTCCTCTGTGGATGGAGGAGGTAATGGGTGCTCCTCTATGGGTGGATGAGGTACGGTAGGTAAAGGTTTGCTAAGTGGAGAAGCTAGGGGTGAGATGGTCTTAATGTCATGAGACGACTCCTCCGTAGGTGTAGGAGATGAAGGGTGTTCTTCTATCAGCGAAGGAACAATGACGGTTGGTTCAGACGTGGAAGGAGGATTTCGGGATAGGATTTCCTCTATAGAAGGGATGTGAGGTAATTGAGAGGTGACATGTACCTCATTAAAGATCGCATGAACCTCATGAGTATGGATATCGTGAGTAGATGTCTCACCTATTTGATTGGATGAAAAGGCATGATTGGGAAATGGTTTTTTAAAGATTTGTAGATTTTGGTTGGGGGTGGCATTGAGATTATCCACAGTCAACTCACCTTTCTCGAGCATTTCTTGGACAATATTCTTAAAAGTGATGCAGTTGCCATCACTATGACCCTTCACTCGGTGATAGTTACAGAAATATTGTTCCTTATACCATGTGGGCATGGGGCAAGCAGGGTCAAAACCAGTGTGTGGTTTTATGGGTGGAAGGGTGATGACGCTAGATTTGATAAGATTTTCTAAGATAGAAGAGTAAGGTTCCCCAATTGGGGTATATTTTCACTACTCTTTTCTGAATTGAAAATCTTGAATGGGTGATAGATTAGATGAGGGTGTAGCTTGATTAAACGGATGAGCTAGGCCGACCTTGAGTACCACTACATTAGTGGTACCTTTAGCCTTTGAATAATTGGTTGGAAGTTTGGAAGAAGAAGGGGCTTTCAGTCAACTTGAATGCTAAATTCTTATTTCATAATTAGATTTTCTTCTCTTCGATGGCCTGAATCTCTAACTTTTGTGCCATAGTGAATGAATCATCGAATGTTCAGAAATTTTGGACCTGCAAGGTCGGGGAGATATGTCTGGCGCAAGCTCAGGTAAAGAGCTCAATGAGTTCAGTTTACGGCAGTTGAAAGGTAAGTTGATTGATCAGGTTGAACCAGTAAGTGAAAAAATCTATGATAGATTCATCCTCATACTGACATGTGGAATATAGATCGGTCATGGTAACTTTCTTGGCGATATTGATAGAAAAATGATCCAAAAAAGCTTCGGCTACCTGATTGAATGAAAATATGGAGTGTTTGGGTAACCCACTATACTAGTCTAATGCAGGTCCAGTGAGGGACATGGGAAAAGTTCTCAAAAGTAAGGCATCATCATGAGCAGTAAAATAACATACATGTTCAAACGAGCACAAATTTTGTTGTGGGTCTTCCTTACTATTGAAGTAGTTGAATTTAGGAATTTCCTAATGCACAGGGTATGAATGGATGGGAATGGATGGGTGAATAGGCTGGTTTCAAATCTCATCGTAAGTGAGAGTGTTGCAGGAGCCTAGAAACCAATGCTTCCAATCTTTACATCTTGTCCATCATTAATTTAATTAGGTCGTTGGTGGGTTGTGATGATTGGATGCCTCCTATAGCATGAGGAGGTTGGTTTTGAACATATAATGGGTGTGGCATTCCAGTGTATGGGGCTGCCATGTAAGGTGGTGGAGAAGAAGGTAATGAAATAGGGGTATGTACCCAGAATGAATAATAGATGAAATAGGTGGTTGTTGGTAGTATGTATATGGGGGAGGAAGGGTCATGGTAACCCTAGTGGCAATAGGGGCTAATGATTGTGGAATGGAAAGAACTACATTCTGAAATGGGGTAGGGGTCACCGACACTGGAGGTGGGAATGTAGCTATAGGTATGTGTGAGACATGAGGGATGGATGAGGTTGTGTTTGGGGTAATCGTCGAGGGTATGGTGGATGTAATGGGTGCCACAGAGGTAACAGACGTGAAAGTCATGAGGGGTATAAAACCTAACTGTGAAATGACTGGGGGTAAGGTGGATGTAGGTAGCACGGAGTCAGATGGGGCTGATGCGGAAGTGGGTGTGAGAGTCAGGGGATAGATACAGGCATGCCATATATCAACTAACCCAAGGTGTCTCAAGTGGACGAATGGGAGAGGTAAAACTACAAGGTAGTAGGGTTTTGGTCAAGGAGTCGTGTGAACTCCTCATCTCTGGTAACGATATTAGTAGGTTGGATAGGATCCATGGCTGGTGATAAAATAGAAGGTGGTGAAGGAATAGGTGGGAGATAGTTTCCAACTAGTGTGGAACACGAGGGTGTTCGATTGATCTTTGGGTCAATACCATGTGAACCAGTACTGATCAAGTGGGGCTGCTTCTCTGTAAATGGTACAAAGAACAATAGAAAAAAAAATGGATGAAGTAACTAAAATGGTGGGTGGAATGTGAAATAGGCTAATCGATGCCAGCTAGGGAAAACTGATGTCAGTCAGGGGTAACCACTGCTGGTCACTCTAGAAAATAGGTAGTGAGTAATCAGTGAGGCAGAAGGCAAAACCTGACAAGTATGCCAAATCTGGGGATGTGTAAAATGTTAATGGGAAAAAAATGATAGTGACAGGAGACTGTGGGAAGTAGAGAAAAGTGAAGTGAGAATTTCCTTTCGAAGTAGGTTAGCAAAAAGGACATGGAACTAACGTCGGTTGAGTTTAACCGATGGCAGATCAGAGGTAATCTGATGACGGTTACTATGAGATTGAAACAGTGATGAGAAAAAGTGGTTGTGAATTAAAATTTGATGTGGAATCAGACCCAAAATTCTGAGGAATGATGGTGATATGGTCCAGGCACACTCAGGTGAAGCCGAAATACACCAACTATGATGAGGAGTGTACAAGGATGAACAAAAAAAAGTGATGAACATGATCTTTCACCTCAAAATTTGCAAACCAAGCAGAAACACTAAGAAAACACAATCCTAAGAGTGCCCTTTTATATTATGTTTGTTTAGCTTATGTTATTTAGGGACTGACACATGAATTGTGAAATAGAGTTTTTTGGTGAGGATGGCTTCCTACAAAGAAGGAGATCTAAAGGGTGAGGTTTCAGGTTTGCTTATGGTGGGGGTGGGCTTCGCTAATTGAAGTATGACTTGATAGAGCAGTGAACTGGGTGCCCACTATGTTGTGATCATGTGATCACCTACAACTTCTTCTAGGTAAGATTTTGTTTAAGAATGTATGTATTTGAATTTTTGTGTGGTTTGGTAAGACTCAAAGAAAGAGAAAAGGATAGAAGTGCTTTTCTATGATTCATTTGTCAACCATCAGCTAGTCATGACCTCCAGCATATAGGTTGCCCTCATTTAATGTGAGCTAATGCCAGAAAATCAGAATGAAATTCTAATTGTTTTTAAACCCAAATTGAAAATATGAAATTGGATGACACAATAAGATGAAGAGGAAGAGGGATGCTCTTTCACTAAAATGCAAAAAACATGAAGAAATGATTCTTTTTAAATACACCAAAAGAAAAGTTTCTATTTTTAGAGCAAATAGAAAGAAGGAGTGGATTACCAGGGAAGAAAATTAGTGTGTACACTTTTAGAAGGGAAACAAACACACAATTTTTAACCCTGAATGAATGAAATGCAAGGAACCCCGGATGGGTCCCATCGGGTGTGCCAAAATGTTTCACCTTTTTCTTAGATTATTTCTTTGAATTATTGATGAAATAGATAGGGTAATGGGCATAGGAGGAATACCTATTCAAATGTTGACTTGATGGGTTGTTGCGCACGTATGACTTCCAAAAATCCACAGCTGACCGTGAGAGCTTCCTTTTGGCTAGGAGGAACTACCTATAATGAAAGCAAGACCACCAGAAAGAATTAAACAATATGGGCAGTGAATTGCCTAGCATGAGCTAGATCCAGGAAGCATGGTACTTCCTAGATGGCTGTCAGTCCACTATTTTAAACAAATCAATGCTGAAAACAAGGTAAATCCTATTGTTATTTTGAAATGATTTCACAGGTATCTCACTTGAAAAACACCAATAAGAAAATATATCTAATCTAACATGCTAAGCTAGAATAGAATCCATTCAGGTCAAATGGTTGGTTATGGGTTCTGACAGGTTTGATTAAAGGGTCTTAGACCAGGTCACAAGTGAGTGAGGGTGAGGTAAAATTAGGTGGATAGGTCTACATGTTTAAGGCTGTGTGGGGATAAACACATTGAGATCTGGGTATGTTGGTCAGGGGTGACCGACCACAGTTAGGTATAATCGGCACTCGGTTACTGTGAGATCTGGAAATGTCACAGAATGCACCCATTTTGGTCTCCTTTGTGATTTCACAAAGGATTTGGTTAGTCAAGGGACAAGGAATTGGGTGACCAGGGGAATATGTTTTTGCAAGGTTTTGATGGTTCTATGGAGGTACAAAATGTTGGAGATGGTCGATAGGGAGCAAGATATGAACAATGTATGATAGAATAATGATAAAATGAAATAATACAGGAATGGGTATGTGTGTTGTACTTACTTGGATTTGGGTTCTGAGAAGAGGTCTGAGTTGTGTGAAGTGATGGAGGTGTTGATGATGGGTTTGAAGGCTGTAAGTGTTCACCAACTGAAGAAAATATTCTGCATGGGCTGCATGACACACTCCTCTTTTGCTTGGATAGATCAAGATGTGGCTAGGAAGGCTGTGCATGAGAAGATCCTCAATCACCTTCCTTGGATGTCAGTTCTTGCTGGAATTGGCTCTCTAATAGATGTGTTAGCTCTTTGCGGATTTCATTCTTGCTCATCCCCTTTTCTCCTAATGTTTTCGAACCTTCCAGTTCCAAGTTCCAACCTTGAGAATAAGGTTGTTTTGGGTTTAAAAGGGGTAACAGTAGATGGCAGTCAAGCTTAACCGGTGAACAGTTAGGGATAACCGATGTCGGTCAAAGGCAGGATTTCCTAGGTTTACTAAACTTAGGGAGATCCTCCTAATTTCCTTGGATCTTGTGTGGACATGTTATCCAGTATATTAGACTGGGAGATTCTTGTGAGCATGCTCAGGAATGTGGTTAAAGGGAGTGTAGGCATTGATTTTTATGGGTTTGGGTAAGTCTTAGTTAGTTATGGTAACTTGCTAATAATAGGTCTTAGGTTGAGTTAGCTTGGTGAGGTGTCTAAGTATTTCTTGTATGTGAAGGATATTATTGGGAAATAAGATATTTAAATAATAAATATAGTGACTTGATAACACATTAATTTAATAATTTAATTAAATTAATATTAGTAGGGTGAAGGGGTCATGGCTAGGTAGATGTGATAAAGGGGGGCTTATATGTCGAGGTTTTGATGAAGGGGGAGTGTGACCATTCAGGCTATCCAAGACTAGATCTCTGTTGTCTAACATTTCTTGGATGATATTCTTGAAGGTGATGCAGTTATGTCGTTATGACCTTAACATGATGATAATTACAAAATTCATGTTCCTTATACCATGTGGGCATGGGTCGCTCAGGGTCAAAACCAGTATGTGGTTTTATAGGTGGAAGGGTAATGGCACCATCCTTAACAAGATTGGGCATGATTAGGGAATGGTTTTTTGAAGATATGTAGGTTTTGATTGGTTGGTGCATTTGGGTTGTCCAAGACTAGATCTCCATTGTCTAACATTTCTTGGATGATATTCTTAAAGGTGATGTAGTTACTATCGCTATGACCTTTGACATGATGATAGCTGCAAAAGTCATGTTCTTTATAACATGTGGGCGTGGGTGATTTGAATGTGATGTTTTTGTTACGTAGCTGAATTTTCTTCTCTTCAATAGCATGAATCTCCCATTTTCATGCCATGGTGAATGCCTCGTCAAACATACAGAAGGTGTGCACCTACAGGGTTGGTGAAATGTGTCTAGTGTAAGCCCGAGTAAACAACTCTATGAGCTTAGTTTGAGGTAATAGAAATGTTAGATGATTAATTAGGCTACGCCAACAAATGAAAAAGTCAGTGATAGACTCATTGTCATACTATCGAGTGGAGTAGAGATTGGTCATGGTGACTTTCTTGACAATGTTGGTTGAGAAGTGGTCTAAGAAGGCTTGGGATATTTGAATAAATGAGTAGATGGAATGTCTAGGTAGCCTATTGTACCAGTCTAATGCAGGTCTTGTCAGAGAAATCAAGAAGATCCGTAGGAGTAAAGCATCATCATGGGCGATTAAGTAACACCCATGTTTTAAAGACCACAGATGTTATTGCGGGTCTTCTTTACTATTGAAGCAGTTAAAGTTTGGCATTTCCCAATGTATAGGTTATGGGCGAATAGGAATGGATGGATGAATGGGATCATTATAGATTTCATCATATGTGAGGGAGTTATGTGAGCTAGAAACCAATACTTCTAATGTTTACATCCTTTCCATCATTAACTTGATGAGGTCATTGGTAGGTTGTGATAAGAGGGTGCCTCCCATAATGTAAGAGGGGTGGCATTCTAGTGTATGGTGATGCTAAATAGGAAGGTTAATAATGGGAGACTAATGTGGAGGGAATATAATCCAGAATTAATGATGAACGAGATATGGGGTTGTTAATAATATGTATATATAGGCGGGGCATTCGAAGTGAATCTAGTAGTGATTGGGGGCAGAGACTACAGGATGAAGAGGACAAGATTTTGGAATGGGGTAGGGCTCACCAACATCATAGGTGGTTGTGTTGCAATTGGTATATGTGAGATAATGGGTGCATATGGGGTTATGCTTTGGGTGGTCAATGAAGGAACAATCGATACTACATGTGCAACTAATGTTGCAGATGTAGTGGTCATTGCAGGTGTGGGGCTTAACTGCGAAACCACTGGGGGAAAAGCAAGCGAGGGTAATGCTGAACTAGTAGGGGCTGAGGTAGAAGTGGGGACAAGGATAGTAGAGATGGATACAAGAATGCCATATATCAACTTGCCTAAGGAATCTCGAGTGGACGAGTGGGAAAGATAGAAATGTAAGGCTACGGGATTCTGATCGAGGAGTCGTGCGAACTACTTATCACTTGTAACAATGGTGGTAGGTGGAGTCAGATACATGGGTGACATGATAGAACATGGTGAGGGACTAGGTGGGAGAGTTTGATGATAGATGTGTAATATAAGAGTGTTACTTTGGCTGTGAGTCAACACCATGTGAGTAAGTGTTGACTTGGAAAGACTATATTCTATAAATGACACAAAAAATAGTAGAAATGGAGAAAAATGAGGCTGGAAGGGTGAATTCAGTCAAAGGTTGGATTTTTATAAACAAACACAGACACTAATGATGGTCAGGCTAACTGGTGACGGTTAGTGGGTAACCGATGCTAGTTACTATGGAAAAACACGAGTTTGAAGAAGTGAAACATGACTAATGAATTTGTAATGGGGAAAATGTGTATGACAGAAATATCAACAGAGAGGAACAAGATGGTTCCCTAAGGGCCAAAAACATAACAGAAGGAGTAATGAAGGCTATTCCATGTAAAATAACTAGAAATCTAGAAGCTGACACTAGTTAGGTTTAACCGACGATGGTCACTATGAAATTTAGAGAGAATGGAGAAAACTAAATTTTGTGAATTAAATCAGCTGAAGAATCAAAATCAGGAATCTGAGAATGAAAATATGGGGCCCTGACACACTCAAATAAAGTCGGAATACTCCAACTACGATGGTGGAGTGTGAAAGGAAGAAGAACAATGTAGATTTGTAGTGTCACACCTCAAAACACAAGTCAAGAAGAACACTAAGAAAAAAAATGATGCTAATATTTATTTTCTTATGTTTGTTTAGCTTATGCTATTTAGAATTGACCACATGAGTTCAGAATAGAATTTTTGGTTGGGAAGGCATACTACAAAGAAGTATATCTAAAAGGTGAGGTTTCAAGTTATCTTATGGAGAGGGGTGCTATCTGATTAAGTGATTTGACAGAGATATCCAGTTAGGGAGTACCCTGTCAATCCTCTGATCATGTGATCATTGACAGGTGTTCCCAGGTAAGATATTGTTTAAGAAAATGTGTATATTTAGATTTGTGTAGTTTGGTAGAAAAAGAAAGAGAGTGCTTTTTAGGGTTCAATTGTGTCAACCATCAGCTGGTACAATGACTTCCTACATATATGCTGCCCTCATTTTAATGTGAACTAAAAATTCAGCAAACTAGAATGCAATGCAAGTGTTTTTAAAAGCCCAAATCAAAATATTATTTTTGATGTAGCTAGTGATGAATAGGAAGAGGAATGCTCTTTCACTAATGCAATGTAAAAATAAAGAAGAATGTGTTATTTCTAAAGAACCAAAAACATGATTGATTTTAGAAAATAAAGAGAGGAAGAATGATTCCAGAGAATAAAAATTAATGTGTAAGATTTTTTGAAGGGAAAAAAAACATACAACTTCCACCTAGGAATGAATAAATGCAACAGAACCCTTAATTGAGTCCCACCGAGTGTGCCAAAATGTTTCACCATTTTCTTTACGTTTTGAATGTGACAAAATAGATAAGGGTGTGGGTCAAGGAGGAATACCTATTATGTTGTTTGGTTTGAAGGTTGTGCATGCATTTTGGCTTCTCGATCCGATACTAACTATAAGAGCTTCCTTTTGGCTAGGAGGAGCTACCTGAAATAGAAAACAAGACCACCAAAGAAGAGTTAAATAATATAAGACACTGGACTGCCTAGCATATGCTAGATCTAGGAAGTTTGATACTTCCTAGATGGATGTCAATCCACTTTTTTTATAAAAAATATATGAGATAAATAAAATACTTACATAAACGAATCTAATGCTAGTATTCTGATTCGGGTACTTCATATCACTATTAGTGTCAATCCAATTAATTACTAAAAATTATGTGGGTCAAGGTCTTCAAGTCAGGTTGCAGGTTGTTTAGGTGGTCTGCAGGTCATAGACAGGGTCTTATTAGGGTTGGTTTAAGGTTTTTGCATTGTTTTGGTAGGTTAGGTTAGTTGTTGGTTTACATAGTGTTGATAGGCACAAAGACCAGTGTCGATCGGGTATGACCAACCATGGTTAGGAATAAAAAAAGACAGTTAATGGGTAACCAAAGTCGATGGAGGTGGGATGATAAAATTCAATAATATATGGTTGTGGGGTTTGAGCTGAGGTCAGGAAAAGATGATAGAGGGTATGACAAGGCATATGATGATCTCAAGAACACTCAGAGATATATAGAGGTCAGGTATAGGTGGTTTCATGATGTGAGTGGAGGAATGGTGGAGTCTATAGAAAGAGGAATAGTGGGGAAAAGGGAATACAGGTAGAAAACAACAACAGAGATGAAAAAAACCTTTAAAACAGTGACAAGGATGAAATAACACAAGTGATAAATGCACTTACTGATGTTGTAGGTCCAATGGTTTAGGTGGTGGTGATTATTGATCAGTGTGATGGAGCTTGGTGCCGCAGTGGTGCTTCCTATTTTGTATTACCATGAGTGTTTAATTTCATTGTGCTAACACTTGTTTGATGTGCCTCTATTTCTTCTAAGCACATTCCCTTCCCATTGAATGAACTATTTTAGCACAGTATGGGTGAATTACGCACCCCATAACAACATTATACAGAACACAACACAATATCAATACAACATAGTTTCATTTTGGGATAGGACTCAAAAATACTACATATAGGCCTCCCTAAGTGCTAGTAAAAGGGGGCAATTAAATAGCTTCAACATGCCAGAGAGGGGCTCCTTAGAATTGCATTTACACATCATATTTTACATGCCAGAGATTCCTTAGCACATACACAATATTTTCAGTGGTGGTTTACACAAAACTTCTCCCTATACATATTCCATTAAGCAAGATTTCCTGAAAAATGGGAGTGTCATCTTCTAGATCCTTTCTACACCCTATTTCTCATCACATATCTTGCACATGTTCTTTTTTTCACAGTTTTTCATTTTACATACTTTCCTTACACACTTTGATCATATAAATACATATTTGATTACTTTTTGGTTTCTCTTTTGCAGGTTCCTCTATATGGGAAAGGGTAGTCAAAAACACCAACGAAAAAAATAATAACATCACAGACAACGACATCAAAAATAGGCACATCATGAAGATATACATATATTTTTTTCAGCTTAGGTTCATTTTAATCATCACCTTTTTTTGCATTTCCTCATCCTTAGCATCCATGCTTCACATTTTCGTCATTCAACGTTTTAGTCCCTCAACACACTTGTAAAATTGATCTACATGGTTATCATGTATTCATCACTATCTACTTTATGTTACCAAGATTTCTGCTCACCAACGTAAAGTGGGCACAAAAGTAGACACAAAATGACACACTTTGGTTAATTATCTAGTCCCTGATTACATAATACAATCTCATGTGATTCCTAAGGATTATTACTAATTAACCCATGTATTTGACCACATTTAATTGACGATGGTCTTATACATCTTTGCTAGGTTTTCCTTGGTTCAATTAGGATTTGATCATCGGTTAACACTGAGTCCAGACTTTATTAACACATGACAGCATCTTCCTTCATTAGGGTCATGGGGCCATTTATTCATAGATTATAATGGAAGTTATGTTTTTATGAGTGGAAAGGTGGTTAGAGGAATAATAGGCATTGATTTTTAGGGTTGAACTAAGTCTTATTCATTTATGGAAACATGCTATGAATAGGTCTATGGTGATGTGTCTAGGTGAGGTAGCTAGGTGAGGTGTGCATCCATGTAATTAAAGTAATTAAATTAATAAATAGGGTGAGGATGGGTATTAATTTAATTATAAATAATTAAATTAATATTAATGTGGGGTATAAGGGTCATGGTTAGGTGAATGTGTTTAAGTTGGTTATTCAAAAGAGGACCAAGGGGAGTGTGACCCAATTTTGGTGTCTAAACTTTTGTTTCATGCATAATTTCTTCCATATATCTTACCTACTAACCTTACAGGTAGGAGTTACCATTTCTTGCTGGTGTCAGGTCCTAGATTGATTGAGTGCACTTTATCACTCGCATTAAAGATAAGATAAAAATGAAAAGAGAATACTAGGCATTCCTTATTTTTTCTCCCCATTCCTTTTCTTTATCACAATGTATACTCTTGTTGTTTACCATCATCAAAATTCCACACTTCCTTTTCGGGTCTTAGAAAGAAAACGCTTATAGTTTGTTTACTCACATAGTATAACTAGGGGTTAATCTTTTGCATCCAATCTCTTCACAAATGACTAAAAAAACCCATTAATTAACACATTCAAAACAATCCTCCCAGGTGGAAACTATTGGGATTTCATCACCTAGTCAGAAAGTCTTTGAGGTGTTCTGGCCCCCATTATAAATTTTATCATAAAATTGGACCTCACATACCTTCAGGTATATCAAGGACTCCCCCCCTAAATATCCTGAAACCAGCCTTAGATTGGCCATTTCCTAGGTCCCCTCCTAAGTCTTTTTACTTTATTTTTCAAACCTCTTCTAAATAATCAATATTAAATAAAATTGTGTTGTGTTTTTTCTTGTTGTAGTAATTACTTAGCACAGGATTTAGGATTCTTATTTCATGCCTATTCTCACTCGGTCAAAAATCTTTAAAATGGAATATGCTTCTTCATCCAACATTCCTGCCCCTACCTATCTTCCTATGTAGACGTTAGTTCCTCCTGTTGTCTCTTCCTCTATGGTTACCCACCCTATCACTTCTATTGCCTCTTCTAGTGGGATGCTCATGGTTCATACTCAATCTCACATTGATACTAATCCCTTCTTCTATTGCCATTCAATTACTTCCATACCAGATACTCCCCCCATCATAAAATTCCATTGAAGCCTTCAAACCCCCTTGTGATCGATCCCCTTTAGATGCATGGAGTTCTAAGAACTCCTAGATGTTATCCCTGTTACCCTCCATGATTACCTCATCTGTAAATATACTCACCTCCCCATTTATGGACCTCCTCTTCAACAGATTTATGCCTACCATTCCTATCCTGAGTCCACCCAGGTACTAACATCCCATCTTCCCATATTGTTTCCTTTGAGAAATGAATGAGTTTTCCATGGCCCAATGTGAACATGCCTTCTTTTATTCATCCACACACAATTATAATAAATTAGTGGTCCTCATCCATTTAGTTTACCTCATATCAATACCATCCCTTCCTCCTTTATGCCCATGACATCCTCATCTATTGTGGTCACTAAGGTCCTCACTCAGCCCCTTCCTAAACCCACTTCTCTGCCTCATATGATTGAGCACCCTCTCTCGAACTTAGTCTCCATTCTCACATCTCGAATGCATGCCAATGTTGTCTCTTCACAACCACTCCCTTTAGAATCTACTCAGACACATCAAACCCCCCCCCCCTCATACTACTTTTCAGCACATGTTCTATCATCAACTCCCATCCATATATACCAACCACCTAATCATATTCACCCTCAGTCCACCCCCCTTGTCATACACCAACAAATCCCTCAATGTCTTCCTTCTACTTACGTTCCTTTTCAGTAGCCCATCTCTCAACATGTTCAATCTCAACCTATCACTTATCCTCTTCCTTATCAACCACGTCCTCAGGATCCTACCTATCCTCATCATTATCAGGCTCAACCTCAATCTAACTCACCCATTTCAGACATCCAACAACTTAATCCCTCGACATATGTTCCACCTAATTTTAATGACTCCGTGTAAACATTGTTGAGTAGATTGGATAATCTGGAAGATGCTACTTTAGGACCCAAGAGATCATTTACGTATGAAAAAAAGTATGAGCCCATCCATACTTCTATCCCTGTAAAGCCTTATACTCCCCATTGGGAACTTCCTAAGTTCTCCAAATTCAACAGCAACTGGGATCCTGTTGGGTGGATATTTTGTCACACCAAAATATGATGTTCAACCACAGTACATGGGATTAAATCCCTCCTCAAAGACAGGTGAGGCTGCCTATTTATTACTAATCTAGAACACATCAAAATTAATATGTACAATATACACATTAATCTAACCATTGGGGTTGGGATAGAATCCCCAAAGTACATATCCATGCTAGGTAAAGGTATTGTTGTTTTCTAAAATAGAATGGATCATAAAAGAATACATAATGGAAAGGAAATGATGGGAATGTATTTTCTTTTGAGAAAACATAGATCATGAAATAATCATACGAGTTCTAGATAATAAATGTAATGTAATTTTTGAAACAATTAAAATGATTGAGAATGCTAAACAAAGAATAGCTTAAGATCCTGAACATAAGAACAATATCTTAAGAGAGATAAATCTCATAACACAAATTTTGCAAAAATAACATCGATTTCTATTTCCCAAATGATTACAAGAAAGCACAAAGTTTTTCTTCTTCACAAAAGTTCTCAATATTCCAAAAATCTCAACCCTTTGGAATGCATAAAGCATCCCTTACTTATAATAAAAGGAATTGAGAGAAAATAGGATAAATCCTAGAAAATAGTCTTTTAAAAGAGAATCCTATTTTGTTTGACTCTCACGTAGGAGACCAAGTCAAAATTTGTTTCCTATGTGATGAAACAAAAATGAAAAAGACATGTCAATTTCAAGATTGAAATGACATGTCACATTGTGATTATTATGTATCATCATCTTTATCTTCCCCAACAAAGCATGCTTGTCCCAAAATTCTTGGAATTTTTAGATTATTCCTTGCATCTCATTCTCGTCAGGCATGGTGGAATGATCACTCAGAACTTCACATGTTTCCTAAGTATCACTAGCATTACCAGGAAGCTTTTTCAATCTCTTGTTGAGTTTCCTCAGGGTCTCCAAAGAATGTTCGATTTTCACAAACCTGTCAATGATTTCCATGCCAAATTTGTAAGTTGGTTCATGATGAATTAATTCTTGGATCTATTTGTAAAGTTCATCAACAGGTAAGATACCTGAGCCTTCACTCAACACCTTAGCACAAATTTTGACTAGCTCTTCTTCTAAGTTGTTCTTGCCATCGACCAATTGATCTCTTGATTCTCTCAATTTTCCGCAAGCTTCATTAAGAATCTTTATTCTGAATTTGATGGCTTTAGTCAGCTACAAATGTTTATCTCCATGTGGAATGATGCCCTCCTCGACCAAGATGTGGTATGGGATCTGTTTCAGCGTTTGGAGAGCTTTGAAAGTCAAATCTAGGTTCCTGATTTCCGCTTAAAAACTCATCATCCATTTTCTCTCCATATTTCTTTATATCCTCTAAATATTGATATAATTCCATAGTATCTTTGATGACTTCTTTTCCTTGCAGGAGCAGCCTTTGGGTCCATTCATCGACCTCTCTCCCCTTTTCATTGATCTTTTCAATCATGGGTACCAATGAGAAATCAAATCCGATAGGAGTAGAGGATGATGGTGTTGACTCAAGAGGATTTGAGATCTTGAGTAACACTTCGGTCAACTGCTCCACTTTCTCTTTAAGCTCATCCCTATTTTCCTTTGTTTCTTTTAACTTCTGACAAAGCACGTTCATAGCATCTCGTGCATCTTGTTGTGATCCTTCTGCCATCACCTTCCCTAGATTGACCCTGGTTATCTGATAGTCAGAAGCCATTGTGTCCTCTCTGGTCTTGTCAGTTGCGGGAGTGGAAATTTCTACAAATTTGTGCCCCAAAGCATCCACTAAAACCCTTGAAATTGTTTTGGGTTTCTTGGCTGATTTAGCAGGAGAAGCCTTGAGTGAACTGAAATCAAAGGCTGGTAGGGGAACTACCACCTTCCTCTTCCTTAGAGTCTAATCAAGTAACCATTGAGGTGTGCTAGAGGAAGTTTCTACTATTTCAGGAGTTAGGGTCACACTTTCAGGTGGAGGAAGACTCACTGGTGGAGTGGGAACAACCACAAGTGTGGTAATGGATTCAGTGAAAAGAGGTGCAGGTGGAGGCATATCTATAGTCACTTCGGTTCCAGCAGAGAGAGGTGAGAGACTAGAGAATATACTAGCCATGGATGATTAAGAAGATGGAGAAAGAGGAGGTGGAAGTGGTTGTAAAGGAGGAGGTGTACATCCTGAAGCCAAAGCTTGAGAAGTGAGAGATAAACTTACTTCTATTGGGCAATCAACAAAAGGTGAAATTAGAGGTTGACTCACCTCTACCTCTAAAGATATTTCTCCTATTTCTAGTGGGGTTGGTGAATTTGGTATGTTCACCATCTCAATTGGAGTGGCAGATGAAGGTGCTTCTTTTTCTCCTCCCTTCTTGACAAATTTGACCTTTATAAGGCCTCTTAGAAGAGATCTTATCCTTTTCCTTTTTAGAGGGCCCCACTTCCAAAGCAAACCAACTTTGAAAAACTCTCTTCTTTGTAACTCATTCCCCAAGAAATGAACCATGCCTTAGTGTGTGTGAGAATTGGAGTTGATATATCTACAATAGAGGATTTTTCACCGATAGACCAATCAATAGCTGGGAAAACGTATTCATCCTCATTTAGTCTGTCATATGAAGCATTCAGAACACTTTCATTATTACCAGTACCCCTCTGGGATGTCAACGAGCTCAAGTGTCTAAATCTCTTCAAGTGTTAACCTTCTATGATCCTTTCTGTGGATAACAACTTCATCATGTCTTCTATGCTAGGCATACGTAGGTACACGGGTTCCATATGACTTAAGAACTCCTTGAAAGTCAAACCCATCTCTGTGCTTCTTGTGCTTCTTTAACTTCTCTTGAAGCTTGTGCACTACCGTTCTTGGCTTTTACCACCATTGAGTAGGTATACCTTCCAATAGAAATTGGGAAGGATAAGGCAGCCTTGTGCTTACTCTATTAGAACTTGTGGAAATCCAAAAATTACCTAACCAATTCCATCAGGATCAACTTGTCTCCTGGGTATCTGGGCAATCAGAAAGGATCACCCAGGTACATGACCACTTGAAGGTATGTGAACTTCTTAAATTGCAAGAAGACACAACCCCATTTTAAAAACTTCAGCCCATGCCTCATTAGAGACTCTTGTTTTCCTCAGTTCAGGGTTCATCCTGTAGATGTTCTTGTAAAAGAAAGAAGCATTTACTCTTCTGAATTGATCCTTGGACCCCTTCCTTGTTATCTGAGGAAAATATCGATAAATGTGTTCAGCTTCCTTATCCTCCTTTGTGTCCAATCTGGGATAATTCCTCATACCAGCTGCTGCATAGGTGACATATGAGGACATATAAAACTTTCCCATAGACAAGACTATTTTCATCTGGGAGTCTATCTCAATCATTGATAAGACTACCCCAATCAATCCCTTGTTTTTTCTTCTTCATAATAACCATGAATTGATACATCCATCCTTGGAAGTCTCTTGACTCAGGGAGTCCAAATACTCGACTTAGCAAGGTGATGATGTTGTTGATCTCAAGGATGAAATCACTCCTGAGGAAAAACTTGGGGAACCTTGAGATGGCCGGCTTGGATTTGATCAAGAATTTCCTATTCACATGCCTGATGAAGTCATCTTGATGCTTGTCCCAAGCTTTCTATGCTGACTTAAGATCTACGTCCACATACTCCTCGAAGTTAAGCAATCTGAGAAGGTCATTGAAGTAACCTCTGTCTAACTTAACTATGACTTCTCCCGCTTGATTTCTCACTGAACGAGAAGCAGAGTCATAATTCGAAGCAACATGCCAAGATGAACTTGGGGCACTAAGCAAACATGGGGAATATAGCTGCAAGAGGGAGGCCACTTCCAGCTATTGATCTCATCCAAGGGGTTTGGGAAGAATCCTTGATTCTATTCCAAAAATCTTCCATGTGTATATTTCTGAGTTTTGTATCCCAGATGTCATAATTACAATCAATGTAGGAAGGAGACTCTACCTTCCTAAATTTGTACTTCATCTTACCTGATTTATCTGACTTATCCTATGATGGTCCAAGATCCGACATGAGGAGTATTAGAGGAGAAAATGCCTTGATCACTTATGGTTTGAAAACTTGAGATTGAAAACTTGTTGAGCAACCCCCACAAACCCGATGCAATGTTGAATATGTCAGAGGTTAGACCTTGTTGGACACTTTGAAAGTCCCAAAAATCAGCTGAGTGTATTGGAAAATATTAGGTGTTGGACACTCTGTGAGAATCGACACATTGCAGGAAATAGAAGGTGTCAAGCAGTCAACAAGACCTGGAACAATGCGGGAAACAGAAGGTGTCAAGCAATCGGCAAGACCCGAAACAATGCGGGAACCGGAAGGTGTTGAGCACCTCACAAAACCCCAAAACACTAGAAACTAGATGTCAGAAGATGTTGGATGCCTAACACTCAGGACAACTTGAAATACTACGGAAATCAAATATTGTAAAACACCTTGTAAAAACCCGAAATATAGGGATCGGGTTTTTTGAGATGTCAAGACATGCAAATTCTCCACCTATTTCAATAATTTGGACTTTTATATTCTTCTTTTTTGCTTTGAACAAAAAAGGGTATATTCTAAGGTATAAAAATAGGAAAACACCCAAATGGTGAATTCTAAGCAACAATTCTATTGGAATGAAACCTAAAAAAGAAGAAGACAATAAAAACCCTAAACCTAAAAGGAAAAGAAGGAAAGGGAGAAGAATGTCAAAAATATTATCAAAAAAACACATCTAACAGACCTCACAAGCAAAGAGTAGGGAAAATACCTTCAGCATGTCGAAAAATAATAAAAAATAATCACGTAAACGAGCACGAAATCAAATCAGGTTTATAGGTTGGAAGAGCATGCAAAAAGTACAATAGTAAAAATGACATGTAAATCCAACTATTTATAAAAAAATCCCTGCATTTATTACATCTCACTTGACGCGTGTGTGAACAACCTGACAACTCGACATTAAAGCCATGTCATCATGCTTAGAGTGTCTAGAAACCTGAGATAAAGGATTTCCTACCAATTTGGGTTTCAGGTTTCGGGAAACATGCGACATGAAGCATGGGATGTTTAGATGTTTGAAGGTTTTGAAAACCTGACACAAGGGAACATATCAGGTTTCGGGTTTCAAGAAACATGTGACACAAAGTTTGTTTTTGATAAGGCATGTTCCGATGCTTTAAGGTCCTGAAAACCCAATAGACTAGCTTGTTTCAGGTTTCAGGTTTCAAGGAACAATTTGCATGAAGCATCTAAAAAATATGTTGCCATGCCATTGAAACCCGAAAATCTTCTCAAAAGAGAATTTTTAGAAGATTTTTCCAAAAATAATCTATGGTTATCTTGATTTTAGTTGGAAATGCTAAAATGGGATAACATATCCTCAACAGCACCTCCAAGATCTTAGACATGCATGTTATCTCATAGCCCACAATCATGATCTCATGCTTAGAACCTTCACCATGTCATTATTTGGTCCCGAATTGGACTTGTCTAATGGCATACCCTAACACTCCCTTTTCTCCTTCACACAACTTTCCCAACTCTATCTAGATCATTTATCCATTAATATTGCTCACAAAAGAACTATCACTTATCTATATTCCATTAAACAGTTCGAGGATGAATCCATCTCAAATTTCATTGCAAGGTGGAGTGGAATCACCAATCAGTTATCCTTTTCTCTTCTTTATACTTAGCTCATTGAGATATTTTCTCGATCTTACGCTAAGTACATTTCTTCCAACCTTCAGATTGAATATTTTTAAAGCTTCGAAGAATCTTGTATAATGACTCAAAAATTAGAAATACGTTCCCTTGAAAAAGGCCATGTTAAACTTAGATCTAATAAACCTAAGATGAAGTTCACCAAATCCTCTTCTTCTTCTCATCAAGATAAATCCAAGGGTGAAATAAGTGTTATAGTCATCAAGTACTCTTTTTCCTCAACATCCAATACCAAGCTTTCACAACGAGCTCCTCATCCTACCCAAAACTATACTCCTCTCAAGGAGTCTTATAGTTCCATTTTTTATAATCTTATGGCTTCCGATATCATCTAACTCCCTCCAATCTGGAATTTAGATGAAATATGACAAAAACTTTCTTGGTATCATGAAGACTCCTATTAAAAACAACATCAGGTCCATGGGCACATCATTGAAAAATGGCGTACCTTTAAGGATCTCATTCAACAATTTATCAACAAAGGGGACCTTCAAGTGAGTAATCCATTGCCCCTCCCAACCAACCACTTGAAATTTTTAAATACCCTTTTCCCAATCACCCCACCTACTAGCCAAGCAACTCCTTCTACATCCCAGACACCCGATGCCCATAATATTAGTACCATAAGTCACATCTCTACATCATCATCCTTGACCACATCTAATCCTGAGCTCATTATATCTACATCTATCATCCCTATGACCACCACATCTAAACCTACTTCTCTCATGTCCATCATACCTCCTTCCCTCTTGCATATACATATCTCCACATCTGATTCCTTATACACCTCTCCCTCTTTTTCACCTATCACACCTACTACATCTACCCCTATCTCAACCACCCCCATTGTCATTCACCCTCATACCTATATCTAATGTTATGTAAAATCCTATCTTGATACCTTCCCTAGACATTCATCGAAATGAGGTCCCTATTCTACCCCTCTCCTCTACATCTAAACCCTCTCCTATCACATTAACCTCTCCATCATCTCCTAGTCATCCCATTTTACCACCAATCTTAAACTCTTTGTCATCTACCTCTCCAAATACCCCCTGGTCAAGATTATTGTCATCCCCTACCAACAATAAACATCCACAACGTAAACCTAAAAATATTGGCACACTTATTGAAAAAATCACTTACCCATCTGCATAAGAAACTAGAGTTACCCCTTCCTAAGACTTCTCAATCCCACCCAATTAAAATCCAATACCACCACACCCGTCCCTCTAAAACTACATCCAAATCAACTACCCCCTCCCTTGTTCAAATTTTCTATTTCTTATTCTTCTAATTCATCATCGAAACATTCACCCCCATACCAAATAACATCCACCCCCTCCTTCTACACTAGAATTTGAAATCAAAAACTCTTATCCAATCTCATAATAACAAAACCCCTCATCTACCCTCATCTACATCTTCTTAATCAAACCCATCCCATATGCCTAAGACATCCTCCTCCAAGATGCCCATCGGATCTTATACCGAGGTCTTCCAACATCTTCTCCATGCATTTGTAGTCACCCTTCCCCCCTATTCAACCCTTTGACCCCACATGGGGCAAAACCCACATGGTTTGATCCTAACTTTTTTGTGCTTACCATCATGTTCTAGGCCATACTACCAAACATTTTAAAACCCTTTATGCCCTTGTCGATAATCTTATAGAAGAGGATGATCTTCTTGTGGAAGAAGAAGACACCATTCCATCCCCTAACCCATCCTCATCCAAGCCTAATCTTCCAATCAAATCCAAGACTTCTAAGTCCACCTTCATTGCTATTCCACCTCCATCCTCTTTTTTCTTCCAAAGATAACCCTCATATTTACATAGATGTTATTCATATTACCACTAGGTCTTGTCCTTATAAGGCTTAGCCATCCACCTCATCCAAATCTACAGTCATCATTGTTGCTCCTCCCATTAATCCTTCCTCACATCCATTACCTTTGCCCCCTTCTTCCTCTAAGTTTAAGGTGTTTATCCTAACTACTCCCAATACTAACTCTATTAGATAGTCCATCGTAAAGTAGTTACATAAAGAACTTGTTAAGATGTACCTTTACAAGTTTATATAAAGCTCCCCTAACCACAAGCAGGCTCTTATTGAAGGTTTACAATACATCCCCCATATTATCCTATGAGCCTCAGCCCCTAGTGGCCCTTATTGAAGCCCTTGCATCTTCCACCACCATATAATTCAAGGATTCCAAAATCCCCAACATTATTCCCAAAGACCAAGATCTCCCTCTCTTTATTACAGTTCGTATTAATGACACCCTTCATTCACTGATCCATGATTGACAGTGGTGTTAGTATCAACATCATTTATTCTCATACCTGTAATCAACTTAAGCTCCCTGACACCATTGTCACTGAGTCTCCTATTGTCCTTAATTATTTTAATGATGTTGTTTCCATGCTTTGGGCACACTTATCCTCCCCATCCATTTCATCCATAAAATCCTTCATGAGATATTTTACATTTTATAATGGGAGTTTCAGTATAACGTCTTGCTTAGATTCCCTTAGATTTGTGCCATGAGTTACATCCCATCCCACCCTCTACTATTTTATTAAATACAAAGATGAAGGGAAGATTCATACTCTTCTTGTTGATTTCCCTCCCTTTAAAGCATTTAACATGACTTATCACCCAAATAATGCACTTGTCCATAAGCAAGACTCTATTTATGAGGTTTTCTACTAGTTCTTCTATGCTTGCATCTAAGTTAGCCAATGACGGATCTTTTGATGATGTGATAAGGCACCTTTCCTTGTGGGAGTATTAACTCCTTACTCTTAATACCCTTTCTTTTATCAAATTGTTATCTTGTAAAATTGACAAGGGCAATTTTCACAGGTAACCTTTCTAAAAAAAAATTTCTGGTTTCCCGCCGAGGTCCCTCAGCGTTTGGAATGGCGTAAAGTTCTTTTCCGAAAAATTTGGTTTTTTGAACTTAGTCTTTTTGGTCCTTTTTTGGCTGGGCGCAAATTTTGTTCATGCAACATCATATGTAGATGTGCCCTTTTCTATGCCTTTGGTGCACTCTTTGTCCTGTCAATACTAAGATTGTTGCGCCTCCCATTGATGTGCCTTTCTTGCCTACGCCAAAATGCATGTGCCAACCTATCGACACTAAAAATGTTGCACCCCTAAATAGTGCACCAAGGCGCTAAAAAGATCGTGTTAACAGTCCTGAATTCACAGCTAAGGGTGTAGGTAATTTCTTGTTGGCAGATGCATAACCATGCCAAAGGGCACAAATATTTTCATATCGACATGTGTTTTGGTGCGCCCTTTAAAAAAAAGTTGGTGGTGCATTTATTGTGCCTTTTGCTATATATAGGCACACCTGATCTATCATTTTCATGATTGAAAAAACATGTGAAAAGTCTATTCCTCTGCACCTATCAGCACCTCCATCATCCTCGTGTCACTTTACGTCACGTTCGTGGACCCCACTTCATTTCTTCCAATCTATATATCTAAGGTAAGTGGTCCTTGCTTTCCTTGTGATATTTGTTTGATTTTTTGTGGCCGTGCTTGTTATAAAAAATAATAAATGAACCTGAGGAATTCTAAACCCCTCCAACCTATTTTGTAAGCTTCTCTCTTCCCCCAAACTGTTTCACCCGTCCTCCCAGATCTACTAGCTTGGATGGATTTGTCCCAAAAGTGATCCAAGAGCCTTTTTACTCTACCCCCCCTTCACTATTGAAATCATGTTGATGAGGCATAATAACCACAAACCTGTCCAAGAAGAGATAAAATGTAAAGATGTCATATTTCCAAGCCCACAGTTTTCCTTTGGCGCAAACACCATCTCTGTTGCATAAAACATAGTTGTGCCAAGGGCACACTGTCTCTGCCTACAGCATGTATTTTCCCTGCGCCCTTTGAGAACCTTATAAACCTAATGCATGGCGTGAGCACAATCCCACCTACACCAACACTGAATGTCTTGTAAGCTCTATCTGCGTTATGCCAAAAAACCCTTCAGTGCACTTTAACTTAATGATGCATCATTTAATGTTGTGCCCCTCGGTGCATCCAAAATGTTATGCAACACGTTCCATGTCTGTTGCCATTGGGTGCATTGTGCTTTCATGCAACAAAAGATTATTTGCACCCAGTTTAAACCTTACAAAATGGAACAGGCACATATTTTTCTACAACGACACTGATGTTATGTGTAATTTTCTTGCGCCCTACACCCCTTTGGTGTTATTTTCTTCTTTGCAACACTCTGTATCAGTGTGCCATACCTTATTGACCCTGCAGACTATAGTATCGTTGCGCCCTACACGCAGAAGCATCTAAATTGCTAAATCCTCATTCTGTAAAGCCGTGATGGATAATCTAAAAGCTAACATGGCTCTTCTGTGTGGGACTTCACTCCTTATAGATCAGCAACTGAACTCAGATTTGCATATGTCTACATCGAGCAAAAGGCCAACCAAGTCAAAGGGTAAGGCCAAACTCACGGAGGAAGAAATGAAATACAAGTATAAAAAGGTTCAGAAATGTTGGAATCCCATGCGGAATGTGACTTAGATATCAGAGATTCTAAGCTTGGCCATATAGACATGGAAGATTTTTGGGCTAGAACCAGGAGCGTCACAGGCAGTCCATACATGGACAAACTAGTGGGTAGTGGTCTACACTTCATGGGAGGGATCCCTGTTAGTGCGGTGAATAATGAGTTCATGATGGTGGTGGCTCGCTGCTATAATAAAGACACAAGGTGTGTCGAGAACGAGAAGGGTGAGGTTATAATTAACCTCACTTCCCGGCACTTCGAGATCATGCTGGGTATCCCCCCACCATTGACATTTTGTGGCCGTAAGTCAGGAAGATTGCATTAAGGCATGTGGAAGAAAATGAAGACAAATGCATGCAATTAATGAATGAGGTGTATCTAAAAAATAAGAAGGTAATAACCAGGTGGCCACAGGTTATTCACCGTAGTGACTTCTCAGAGGAACTGAGCGACACCATCACTTTCCTGAGTAGGGTTTTTGGGATTCTTGATGCCCTCTACTTCCACAAATGGATGCTCAGATACCTGGAAATAATGAACAAAAACATGCCTTATCAGCGTTTTGAGCTGGGTAGAAATCATCAGCAGCACCATCTCTGAGTAGCTCCAACAACTCACAACAACGGGGAGGTTCTACATGAACTTCTACGTGGTCTACGTTGCTGCCTCTGAAAGAAATTATCCAGTGCTGAGATTGATGTGGCGTATGGCCCCAGGTAAAAAATATTTGAATATTATCCAGAATTAAGACTGGAAAATTGCATTCCACAGTTCGCCAAGATCAACGATGCCTTCTTTTACGGCATCATCTACCTTTTGAGGCCCAATATGACTCACGATCAGATGACCAAGAGCATAGTAACTGCAACAGAGAAGTGGGGGGTGTTTATGTAATTCCCCACTTTTACCTATCTCAAAGTAGCCAACTTCTTGGGGGAGCCCACCAAGTTATTGAGGTATGCAAGCCCTAAGTTGATCTTGTTGGAACTATCTAGACAACTCATAACATATCACGAGAAGTTCCTGAAAAGGAAGAAGGGTGGAACTCCTTTCCCCCTCACAGTGGGCAGGTACACCTGCACTTCTCACACCAAGGCCTGGGAAATGTTCGCGGAGCTGGAACTGCTCAACTTGAAGCAAAATTTCCCAGCGAGGGCCGACCTTTGATCCATGAAATTGTCTCCCAAAGGAAAAAATTCGATCCGATCCATGTTCCAAAGATCGACATTTACATCGACCTGTATCACAAGGTTAAACTCAGGAGGAAGGATCACTCCCGTCTGGCCCCTGGCAGAAATTATTCAATATGGTGTGGCCACTGTTCCGAAAGGTTTCCAAACAACTGATCAATAAGTAGATCAAGTACATTTAGACACAGATGGGGACAACTGACCATTCACAAAAATAGACAGAACAAGGGCACCTCAAACCATTGAGGAGAGGGTTAAGGGCACATTACATCACACAGAACATTGGTGCAGGTATAACGAGCTCATCTACCTTGGGGTAGACTTCATCATGTCTCCTTTGGGAAATGCACCTGCCAGGCCCAAAAAATTTGCCAAAGGGCAAAGGAAAAGACAAAGAGGGAGAATCAAGCACCATTCAAGAAGAAGCTCTTGAGAGCCCTCCCTCCGCCATACAGGAATAGGTTGTAACCCTAGTATCTCCAGAGGAAGAATTGCTAGAAAGTGTTGCAATGGGCACAATCCACTCAAGATATTGCCACTACTACAACCACTGAGGTACCCGTCATCCATTCTCCTACTCCTCCTTCTCCCTCCTCATGTCTCTCAAGCAACCATTCCTTTGGTTGTGTCTTCTCCCCCATCTTCTACTATTCCCCCTTTCCTCTCTTCTTCCATCTTCTCTTCCCTCGCGGAGCTGTCCCCCCAGTATTTCTTCCCTCATCTCTCAGCTCCCTTCTGCCCCCACAATTTCCTCTCCTACGGTAACTCCTACCCCTGTGAGTGTTGGAAGTTTAACTTCTTTATCAATGCTTCCACCAAGTGTCTCAACCCATTTCCCTGAGTACACTATAGTTGCTCCTTCTTCTTCCGTTGTTCCTTCTTCTCCCTTAAGTCCAACATGGATCTCCCAGCACCTAAGTCAACATAAAAGGAAAGTCCCCATTGCACCTATGGACTTCTCCGTCATACCACTGAAAAGGGGATAAGAAGAAAAATCTAATAACCCGCTTCTCTCAGAGTGCCTCAGGTGAAAGTGGAGGTCACGTATTCCAATCCCACAAAGGATAAAAAGGATCTGTCCCCTACAGATTATATAGTGACGCAGGTCACAATGAGAATGTCATCTTAGAGCCTTCAAGGAGAGGCCCTATCTATGGTGGATGCCCTTTGCAAGAAGCTTCAAAAAGAAAAGGAAGAGAAGAGGCTACTAAAAGAGTAGAATAAACATCTTGTCCATGCCCTGTAGAAAATGGGTAGTGCACCTCCTACAACTACCACTGAGACTCCTGAGGCCCTTAGTTAGGATAAGATAAATGAATACACCAAGATTGGTGAACAAGGCATGGTAATATCCACCTAGAGAGACTAGATCCTCAAAGATAGCAAGGAAGTAATCGTCAAGTTCACCAAGTTATATCAGAACATTGGTTGGGTGAACAAGGAACTCCAGGAAATTGCAAGACCTATCTCCAAATAGTTGGACCATGTTAGGTTGTGACATGAGACATTCTAGAAGATGTTTGACTACTTAATCGATGATTTAGTTAAATTCGACATCTTCGATCACCCCAGAGCACCCAACAAAGTCCTTGCTACTTTGGACTACCAGGTGGATCAGATGGAATTTGTCTTGGAGAAGATAGTTAAGGTCAAGGAGGAATCCTTGGATGCAATGCATCAAATGGAGCAAATTGTCCTAAGGATGTCTCCAAGATTGCTCACCTTCCGACATTCACCTTGAGGAAGGTAGATGAAACTATTTGAATCTTCAAAGAGATCGTCTCACAAGGTTTAGAGACAGAAGCCACTTTTGACGCTGAATCCATCAACAACCTTCTATCCTATTGTAACTTTGTGGGATACCGCAATCATTTTTCAAAAGAGGGATAAAATTAAATATTTAGAAAAAGTACATGCTGCTGATTTTTTTCAAAAAAAAAAACAGAAAATCAGCAAGTACAACCAAAAAGAGTTTTTAAATCTACTCTAAAAACATTGCAGATCTAAAAGATACATTGGCAAGTGAACCATTCACTCGTAGCAAGGAGAGCCCATGGAGAATTTGATCCTACTTTCGATCTACTTCAAAAGGCACAACTTCAGTATTACACCAGCACACTTCTCGTCGCTAAGTTCAGCTGATCGGTCAACAAGAAGTGTCTCACCCACACGAAGGAATATTTTTTCACAAGAAGCATCCACCTCCCTTTGCAGTGCCTTGTTTCTCAGTGGCACCATGCTTCTATCTTGCATCCCTTTTCTAGCTTTTCAAATGGCAGTACCATGGTGAAAGGCTATGGGCCCTCTTGCTTTGTCGCATCCTGTTCACGCGCTCCCTCACAGAAACCGAAAGAATTTCCCAAAATTTGATGGAAGTGGAAACCAAAGCATAGAATCACATATATCTACATTCATCATGTCATGCATCATCCTAGATGTGACCCATGAAGATGTGTCAGTTCCCCTCTTTTTAGAGACCTTTCAAGGACCCGTGGTGGAGTGGTTCCAACATTTACTGGCCGGATCTATCACTAGTTAGGCCACATTACGGACTACATTCAAAGAAAGGTATAAGCCTTCAGAGGATGTGTTCACGTTACTGTCAAAGATCACTCACCTGAAGAAGGAAGTCAATGAGACCATGCATGATTTCATCACTCATTTCAACTCACTCATTAACTGTGTGTTGTTTGCCATGCTACCAACACCAAAGAATCAGAAGTGTTTTTTCGTAAATGCCATGAGCTCAAAAGTAAATTTCTTACTCTTACAAGAACAAGTCACTACTCCGGTTCTTTCTCAAGCTGCTTCCATTCGAATAGAAGATAACTTGCTCATATCTAGTGAATTAAAATGAGAACCATCCAAGCTGAAAGTTTCAACTCCTTCTCAAGCCACTTCATCAGATTCGACATTTTAGAAGATGGTGAATGACTTGCTCACGTTAAAGAAGCTGTTAGCTCGAGCTTCTCATAGTACTTCATATCAGGATGTCCCACAAAGAAATTCCACTTCCAACAACGTCCACCAAAGGCCTCGTTTACCCACAACTTCTCCACGTTTGGCATTCGAGGCTCCTTTGGTCAATGACCTAGTTGAGATTGAAGAAGAGGAGAAAAATTATGAAGAACCTTCACCCCAAGATGAAGATGATCAAGATGTCAGTGAACCAGCTGGTGACTCTACGATCGGGTATATGGAATTTGATGAGGAAGAATCTAATGAGGAAGAGGGTACCCAAGGATATGCAAGTGGGTAGTCATATGCTGTTTTCACCTGCTCTCAAGGAAAAGAAGCAGAAGTTGCTGCCAGGGATGCAAAAAGAGAAGACCGTGTCAAACACGCCTCCAACCATTGCAAAAAGAGGTAATCCTCTTCCTGCTCAACCTCTTATTAAGTCTTTTACAAAGAAATCATTTTCCCCTATCTCCCCTTCGAATCAGCCTTCTTCTATCCCCATAAAGACCGGTAATCCTATCCTACCATTGTGAAATGAGGGACTCATCCCTTCATCAACGCAACCCTTAGCCGCATTCGACCTAATCAATCATGCTAATTAGACCAAGATCTAAATGTCTGAAGCCGAATATCTTCATTCAAACCCCAAAAAACTTGTAAGATTGATTGAATACATTCAAAGCCAAGCTATCGTAACTTCTCAAGTCTCCCCAAAAGGAATCCTTTCCACTCCTCATGCATCTCGCATAAATTTGGCCTCAACTTCCATGTCAAGTAAATCGAACCTTTTTATCTCTCCCTCCTGATCAATGGTCACAAGCTAAGAAATTGCATAATTGATTCTAGGGCTTCCGATAATGTCATGCCGGAAAAAGTCACCCATGATTTGGGCTTCACTCTTACCAAGCCTTTTGGCAGATATTACTCCTTGGAAACCAAACAGGTTCCGTTGATTGGTCAAATCAAAGACGTGCAGTTTGTGTTTGCGGCATTCCTAGAGAAAAGAGTAAAGATTAACATCCTCGTTTCTGACATTCCAGCATCATATGGAATTCTACTAGTGAGGAGCTTTTGTAAGGAGGTTAGTGGAGAGATTTATATGGACTGGTCCAAAGCCAGAATCCCCGTCAAAGGCGTAATGCAGACATTAGAGCCTGAATCGCAAAAGAAGTACTTGGTCACCAATTCTGATGACCCTCAAGCCCAAATTCTCTTTGAATCATTAGGGATGAGGAATTACTTATTATCTACTGATTCTGACAAAATGGACATCTTTGTCTAGGAAGAAGACCTTAACAAGATTTGGACATTGCAGTTTGATGGCAGTTGTGCAGCTAGTGGGTGTGGCGCTAGGGCCTTGCTAATATCTCCTGAGGAGGAGATTTTTTCTCTCTCTTTCAAGTTGCAATTTTTTAACACGAATAATACTGCTAAGTATGAATCTTTACTACTTGGCATGCAAGCTGTAAAAGAAAGGGGAATCGTGAACCTAAAAGTGCAAGGCGATGTCGAGCTAGTCGTGAATCAAGTAAAAAGGATATATCAAGTGAATAACGAAAGGCTCAAGCATTACCACAATGCGGTATGGGATAACATTGAGGAGTTTGATGATTTTTCAATTAAATCCGTTCTGAGAGCTCAGAATGATATGGCCAATTCATTGGCCATTTCAGTGTCCCTCATGCTCCCTCACCCAGGATTGAAGACAGACATATATACCATTGAGGTAGTCTTCTGCCCAAGTGTGCTAGACAATTATCAACACTGGTAGGTATTTAATGATGATAATCAACTTATTACCTTTTTGGAGAAGGTGGAAAATTTCAGTGAGCTTCATTTTGAAGGGTCTACTTCTGCATGTCATGAATCTATCACTGGTCAAGCAAGCGAATCAAAAGGAAATGATGGCATATGCTAGCTCAAAGAAAATAAAATCCCAAAAGGTTTAGTTTCTCTAGAACGATTATTTGATAGACATGACCATTTCATCAATAAGAAGTGAAAATATAATCCTAACTCCTCTCCAGAAAATGAGCCGGTCAATCTAGGTACTACAGAGCATCCGTAGTTTGTAAACATCGGGAGGTGTTGCACACCCGAAGAAAAGTAAAAATTTGTCAAATTGCTGAAGAAATATATAGATTTATTGGCATGGTCTTATGCTGATCTAAAGTCTTTCAAGCCGAAAGACATCCAACATGACATCCCATTGAAAGAAGATGTCAAACCCTTCCACCAGAAACAGAGGCACTATAATCCTAAGATCTCAGGTACCATCCATGCTAAAATACAGAAAATGCTGGATGGAAGGATCATTTTTCCTATCCACCACAGTATCTAGGTCACAAAAATTATGCCAGTACACAAGAAAAATGGCGAGATACACATATGCGTAGATTCTCACAACCTAAATCAGGCATCCTTGAAGGATAATTACCCGCTTCCCATAATGGATTAGGTTCTCTAGGAAGTAACTGGCTTAAAAATGTTGTCTATGCTTGATGGTTTTTTCATGATGTAATTAGATTAAAGTCTTGCCTGAAGACCAGTTCAAAACAACATTCACTACTCCCTGGGGCACATTCACCTATAATAGAATGCCTTTTGGTTTGACCAACACTAGTGCCACCTTCCAGTGGGAAATGGACTTTGCGTTCAAAGACCTATTGTTATCTAAAATGTGCCCCAGCTCATTTTTTGTGGCTAACTCCTTGTGTTCTTGCCTCTCTTGTGCCTCCAGTCCACATTTTTTGATTTTAAGGCACTCAAAGCTTTTTGGAAATGGAACCATCAGATAGAGCTCTCTCTCAGCTTTCCAGAAAGGTAAAGTTTGCCTCCTAACTCCTTATATTTTTCAAGTTATGGCTCGGCGGAGTTTTTGTGGAAAATTTTCCCATTTGAGGCCCACAGCCAATAGGAAGCTGCCACGTGGCATCTGATCAGCGGAGTGTAGGGAATTTTTGAAAATTTTTCCAAAGACAAAAAAGAGGTAAAATTTGAAATTTTTTCTTGCCGATCCGTTTTTGCGCCGTTTTTGCCCTAAATCTTCAAATGATCATATCTTTTGATCCAGAGCTCAGATTTTCATGTTCTTTATATCATTGGAAAGCTGTTAAAATTATCTACATGAATCCATGGTCAATTTCTAATTTTGGTTCAGTTTGGAGAGATAAAATTCAAAAACGGTTCTGGTACGTGTCCATGGCCAGAAATGACATTTCAACAACCAAATTTAATATAGAATGGGTCACATTCTTCTCCAATATGGTCAAAAATGATAGGGTATGGGTTTGTAAGGTCCTCCATGCTGTTTTAATGCATTTTCCATCAATGAGGAATGGGCTCCCATGTTTTTTACATTTTCTCTCTCCTGGGCTCGACCCATGCACTATAAAAGCCAGATTTGGCTCATTTCTTCATGGTTGAACAATTTTTGGCATTGCAAACTTCTTCTTTCACCTCCAGCAAGTGATAGTTGTAAGAATCAGACCTTTTTCACAGTTTGTAACAGGTTTATACCTCTTTGATTGTGGAATGCAAGAGATTTTTACATGGAATTGACAGTGCAAACTCTGTGAATGCTTTCAGTCCTCTGTTTGTATTGTTTTACTTCATTTTAAAACCTCTAATTACATCTATCAGCTTGTGTATGTTTTCCCTTGTTGCATTTCATGAATTTGTGTCTATTTACATGGCAAAAAATGTTTCACCACTCCTTTTGGTGCATCACCATCTTTAGTTTAGTTTCATTTTTACATTTTTATCCCTGTCTCCTTGTAATATAGGGTAGAATTAGGATTAGAACCTTTGTAGTTGTGCAAAATATAGATCTAAATCGAAGGATTTTGAGGAACCAACCTCTATTATGGAGATTCCTCTCTCATTTTCACAAGTCCCACACTTGGAGAGAGGTTTCCATGTTGTGCAATCACACTGGATGCTCTAAACATCATTTAGAACCTTGATTTACATCCAGGGGTGTTGTTGATTTGCAACAACAGTTTTGGCATGCTCGGTGGGACCTTAGAGGCCTCATTTTTATTGCAGCAAAGTTGATGTGCATCTGCTACAATTTTCTTGCTTGAAAAGAGCTATAATTTGCATATCTAGCCACTCCAAAGGGGAAGAATCAATTGGTTTTCACCAGTGCAGGCCTGAAAACTCATGAGAAGAATCACTACAAGGTCAAGAGCTGGAGAAGAAAAGGTGTTTTTTAAATATTTGTAGTTATCTCCAAGAGTAAGGCAAAGTGCGAGGAGAATCCAAAGGTCTCCATCTGCACCAAACAGAACTCTCTCAACTACTCCACCTGGTAGGCCTTTCATTCAATCAACAAGGGTTCTAAGGCCAATTAGAATGGCACAAAACAACCCCTATGTCAATTTCACTGGTAGTAGCCCACTTTGCTCTCAATGCACAACATCTAATTCCTATTGCAGCCTTGAAAAACATTTTATACTTCACTAGAGAAAATCAAACTACTCCAGGTGATCATGTTAAGGATATTGCTAACCTTTGTGCAATTCATGAAATCAATGAGATGCAAGTGGCTGTCAAGTTGCTAGCATCTTCATTCAAGGGGGAAAGCATTGCAATGGTTTAGAATCCTTGGAGCTGGTTCTATCATAAATTCGAATCAGCTGTGTATAGCACTTCTTGAGTAATTTGGAGAGAAGGGAGACAACTTATCTCTTTTGGAGCAGCTAACAACCATCAAGAGAGCTCCCAATGAATAACTGACCAATTTTAACTTCAGATTTCAAAATACTTGGGAGAGAATTCCAATGGCAGTTAGGCCAACAGCAGAAGGTGCTTTTCTCTATTATCTCAAAGCTATAAATTCTGATATTTCTATGTTGATTCAGTCCATTGGAGGCATAACTATCCCTATGGATTATAGCATTGCCATTACGGCTGAGAATTATTTGATCCAAGCTGGAAAACTAGCCCATAGACCTCCCATGCCATTGTTTCCAAGTTTAGAGAGTCCAAATACTAATCAAGCACCTAATTTGGCTCCTTCCCCCACTCCTAGAAATTAGAGTTCAAATGAAACTTCTACTTCATCTCCAAGTGCCCCAAATGAGCTTCAAGAAGTCATGAAGAAATTGCAAAACCTAGGCAATGAGCTGGTTACTCTCAAAAGGCAACAAGCCCAAGGTTTTAAACCTTCTTACCAGCCCCAAGCTCAACCTAACAAGCAGCCATACCAACCAAAAAGACCTTTTAATCCAGCTGCAAATGTAAATCAAACAAGGCCTCCTGCCAATAGACCATTTCAGCCCTATAATCCTAATGCCATATCTGCCTCTAAGGCATTGGTGCCAACACAAAACAACGTTGCTCAAGAGTGTGATTGGTGTTTTCCATGCAATGAACCTCATAACCAATCTATGTGCTTTAATGGTTCTTTGAATCAAGCATTAATGGTGACAACTACTAGTGTGGAGGGTGAAGGTAATCAAGGAAAAAACCAACAACAAGAAACATTCCAACAACAATCAGCCCCAAATGACACCACATTGGTAAACTAGCAAGCAGAAGATTTCTGTGGCATGAATCAAGTAGTTTCTCAAGGTGTTGCAGCCAACACAAGGTCAAAAAGAAGGAATTTGGGTGAATATCAGCCATTAGCTCCAACCAATCTCACAACCTTCTATGGCTCCATAAATGGTTGGCAAGAAAAATCTAATTTCAAATGCACAAGGGCAGCCAAGAACAGCTCCTAGACCAACTCAGATACTAGTTGTTGTTGCCCACATGCAAGGAGTGAATGTGCCAAGCATAGGGACAGCAAAGAGATCCTTTATCACCATTCAGTATCATTGATTAGATGAAGAAGACAAATGTTAAATATATCAATGTGGGAATCCCTATCTATCCCAGGCCAAAGAGATTTGCTACAAGCTGCCATGAAGGACTGGCCAACTTCAAATCAGCAAGTTCAGATGTAAGAGAAAGTGATCACAAATTTCTGCCCAGCTTGAAGGGGAATAATGGAGGACAGTAAGGTAAAATGTTGAAGCCCCCTCCTTTCTATGTTTCATTAATCATTAGAAATTAGCTAGTGGACAATTGCCTGATAGACTCCGGGGCAAGTAGCTCAGTGATGCCTAAACAAATAGTTGATCAGCTAGGGCTCCAGTATGAAACAATATCCAAAGGGGTAGTGTAGCTAGATGGGGACAGTAGTAGCAATAGTTGGAGTGATTAAAAACTTGAGTCTTACCTTGCATGCATGTCCAAATGTTGTTGTTTTACAAGATGTACCAGTCATAGACCTTCCACCACTCTTTGCCCTTTGCTTGTAAAGGGACTTCATAGCCAAGATTGGAGGATATTTTTCTATTGATTGGTCACACATGTTTTTCAGAATGAGGTATGGAACTAAGGCTAAAATCAGGTCTGAACCTATTGTAAACTTCCACATTGAGCCTTACACTCCAAGTCAGATCAACACCAATTTTTCTAACATTTGATCAAGAAGACCACCCAAGCACTGATGAAGCTGACACCAAGGTTGGAAGCATCTCGGATCTAACTCTTGATGAATGGGCAAATAAGGTACATGTTTTTGATCCTTATCAAGAAGTGGAAGAATCTAAGCTAGGGGTCTATTGCATACATGAAGAAAATCAGCCTATTCCTAGCATCACCAAGCCAAACCATGAAGATGAAAATGAGGTATGGCAGCTGTTTTTTGATGGGTCAAGGAGTAGACAAGGTGCAGGAGGTGGAGCCATGCTTGTTTCACCTCAAGGAGTAAAGTACTATTCAGCTTTTAGATTTCAGTTTGCATGGTCCAATAACACTGTTGAATATGAAGCCTTGGTGCAAGGGATGCATTGGGCAATCAAGAAGAAAATAAAGAACTTGCAAGTCTTTGGTGACAGTGAATTGATTGTAAATCAGGTCAAGGGATAGTATGCTGCCAAGAATGATCTACTCATGTGCTACAAGAATAGGGTGTGGGACCTCATGGAAGATTTTGAGGGTTTTGGCATCAAATCCATTCCTAGGAAAGAGAATCAAGTTGCTGACAGACTTGCAGCAGTAGGGGCAGCCTTTGACATTGTGGAAAGCATTCAAAAAGATAACGTACAACCAAACATCCACGTGATTGTGAGGCCTTCAGTGCCAAATAACAATGTCAGTTGGCAAGTGTTTGAGAATGACCAGAAAATCATCCATTTCTTGCAAGAAGAAGCTAAGTTCTCAGCTAAGAATCAAGAAAAGTTGGAACAACAGTATGGTGACCAGGTGGTACAGCTGAGAACTAACAATCTGCCCAAGGGACTTATCACTTTGGAGTCCATTTTTAATCCCAATGATCAGTTTAGAAAGGAGAAAGTAAACATTCAGGTCAAGAGAGAGGATTTAGTATCCATCTTGGTAGAAGAGAACAAACCATTGCAAATTGGAAAGATGACAACTGAACAAGAAAGGTATGAATTCATGTAGCTGTGTCAAGAATTCCCAGATGTGTTTGTTTGGAGCTATGAAGATTTGAAAGGTTTCAATCCCAACTTAGCTCAGCATACCATTGAATTGGATCCAAATACTAAGCCTATCAGGCAGAAACAAAGACCAGTCAATCCACACATGGAGCCTCTCATGAGGAAATAAATAGACAAGTTGATTGAGTTAAGAATCATATTCCCAATCAAGCATTCTAGTTGGGTTTCCAACTTGGTTCCAGTCAGAAAGAAGTGTGGGGAGATCAGATTGTGTGTTGATTTCAGAGACTTAAATAGAGCATCTCTCAAGGACAATTACCCACTCCCTTCCATGGAGTAAATCTTGCAAGTTATGGCTGGCTCCGAGAGGTTTTCACTACTTGATGGCTACTCAGGCTACAATCAGATTATGGTGAAGGAGGAAGACCAGTTCAAGACAGCCTTCACAACCAAATGGGAAACTTTTACATACAGGAAAATGCCATTTGGGATGTCCAACGCTAGTGCTACCTTCCAAAGGGCAATGGACATGGCGTTCAAAGGTTTGATTAACAATGTGGTGCTGATTTACCTTGATGATATCACTATTTTTTCCAAAAATGCAACAGACCACCTCTCTCATTTGAGACAAGTTTTCACGAGGTGCAGGAGATTTGGAGTGTCTTTAAATCCTAGAAAGTGTATCTTTCTTGTACATGAAGGAAAGATCCTTGGCCATATTGTCTCCAAAGAAGGATTAGCAATTGATCTAGAGAGGGTTGAAGCCATAAGAGCACTACCATTGCCAAGCCACAAGAAAGCCCTTCAGAGTTTCTTGGGGAGGATAAACTTTGTTCGGAGGTTTGTCCCAGATTTTGTAGCCCTTGTCAAGCCCATCACCAAAATTTTAAAGAAGAGCATGGCTTTCAAGTGGACAACAGAAGGCAAGGAGAGTTTTGAATCAATCAAAGAAGCCATTTCTCAAGCACCAACTCTCATCAACCTGGACTTCTCCAAGGATTTCATCCTCTATGCATTTCGAGGTAATGACACTATTTCTACCATTTTGGTACAGCAGAACAAGGATAATGATGAGCAGCCAATTGCCTTCTTCAGCCAGAGCCTAAATGACTATGAGGTGAAGTACTCTTTTATTGAGAAGCATGTGCTGGCAGTAATCAGAAGCTTGAAGAAATTCAAGCATTTAGTCTCGAACAACAAGGTCCAGTTGCTGGTCTCACATGTTGGGGTTAAGGACTTCCTCCTCAACAAAGATTTGAACGAGAAAAGGGTAGGTTGGATCACCCGTGTCATGGAGTATGACATTGAGATCAAGATCACCAAGCTGGTAAGAGGGAAAGGATTGTGTGAGCCGCTGGTTTTGGGGAAGAAAAAAGAAGTATGTAATGAAGAAGAGACTGTTTTGACAGTCCAGGACATCCATGAGCCAAGTGGCAATCAAGAAGAAGACAATGATGCCCCCACTCCTTTCTAGACCCAAGGTATTATACACTTCCTAAGCACAGGCCTATGCCCCCAGAGATGAACAAGACCCAAAGAAGACACTTCAGATTGCAGGTTGTCCCATATGTCATTGTTGATGGAGTTTTGTTCAAGAAATATGTGAATGGAGTGTTGCTGAGATGCATTAGCACAAATCAGATTCATATGGTGTTGGAAGAGTTCCATGGTGGACCAGCTGGTGGTCATTTTGCACCAAAATTGATAGCTCTAAAAATCATGAAGGCTGGTTATTATTGGCCTAAAAATTTTAGTGATTGCTATGCATGGATTAAGAGGTGTAAGAATTGTGCATTCTTCACAGGAAAAGAGAGACTTGCTGCCCTTCCATTGCATCCAATCTCAGTTGACCAGCCATTCATGTAATGGGGTTTGGACTTCATTGGAGTCATTAATCCCAATTCAAGTCAAGGGCACAAATGGATTTTGACATCCACGGACTACTTCACCAAATGGACTGAAGTAGTAGCACTCAAAGAAACAAATGAGTCCAACATCTTAGAATTTTATGAGGGGATAGCGACCAGATTTGGTATACCTGCTACAATAATCTCAGATAATGCATTGGCATTCATTGGATCCAAGGTGACTGAGTGGGCTGTCAAGAACGGGATCTACCTAAGCACTTCATCAAACTATTACCCTCAAGGTAACGGCTAGGCTGAGTCTACAAACAAGAACTTGTTGAGGATCATTAGGAGGACTCTTGATGAGAATCAGAGGTCTTGGCAAACCAAACTGAAATCAGCCTTATGGGATGATAGGATAACTCCCAAGAGATCCACAGGTAACTCTCCATTCAAACTTGTCTATGGAAGAGAGGCAATCTTGCCCATGTCACTTGAGTTGCCAACATTGGAACTCATGAAGCAATTAGTGTTGCTAGAGTTTGAGCCCAGGAGGTGAGATATGCAGAGTTGATGGAGCTGCAGGAGGTCAGAAATCAGGCATCCCAAGCAATGGAAAAGGATTAAGCTTTGATAAAAAATACCTTTGATAGGAAGGCCAAGGATAGATCTTTTCAGGTTGGAGATCTAGTGTTGAAATGGGATGTGGATAGAGCAAAACCAGGAAGGCATTCAAAATTTGATGCCATTTGGAGTGGCCCATAGATGGTCACGAAGTGCAAGAACAACAATGCTTTCCAATTGGCCTCATTGGATGGTGAAGAACTGTAGATTCAAGTCAATGGAATCTATCTCAAGCATTGCTTCTAGAGGGAAATTTACCACCTTGTAAATATTAGATTAGATTTTCATTCCTCCAAGTGCTTTGCACATTGTTTTGCTATAGGTTAGTTTTGCTTTCCCTAAGTGCTTTGGCACAACTTGTTGTCCCTGGAGATGTTTTGCAGTCCTTGCTTGCATCATTTGATATTCCATCTTCCTCCTTGCACATTCTAAGTCAGTTGGGGTTCTAAAAATAATATTTGATGGCTCCATGCCCAATGGACTGCTTCAGGCTACTGGTACTTTCATCTAGCAAGCAGATGGCCCCTCTGAGTTGCCAAAATTGTTATCCAAAATGTGCCCCAGCTCATTGTTTGTGGCTAACTCCTTGTGTTCTTTCCTCTCTTGTGCCTCAGTCCACATTTTTTTATTTTAAGGCACTCAAGGCTTTCTAGAAATGGCACCATCAGATAGAGCTCTCTCTCAGCTTTCCAGAAAGGTAAAGTTTTCCTCCTAACTCCTTATATTATTCAAGCTATGGCTCGGCGGAGTTTTTGTGGAAAATTTTCCCATTTGAGGCCCATAGCCAATAGGAAGCTGCCACGTGGCATCTGACCAGCAGAGCACAGGGAATTTTTGAAAAAATTTCCAAAGACAAAAAAGAGGTAAAATTTGAAATTTTTTCCCGCCGATCCGTTTTTGGGCCATTTTTGCCCTAAATCTTCAAACGATCATATCTTTTGATCCAGAGCTCAGATTTTCATGTTCTTTATATCATTGGAAATATGTTAAAATTATCTACATGATTCCATGGTCAATTTATAATTTTCGTTTAGTTTTGTTGGTCTGAAAATCTGTCGTGCGGACAGATCTATGGATAGACGAGCCAACAGTGTGCAGGGCTTAGCCCCTCTTTAAGACAGCAAAGCGAAACTGGTTTATTGCTATTTCTACTAGCAGGAACCTATGCAAGTCTCATAGATTTTTGCCTTCGGGGGGTTGGGATCTCATCCCAGTAGAGTATTCCAGGCTGTGAAAAGAAAGGGAATGAAAGAGGGAGAAGAGAAAGAACAGATCAGAAGGGAGAAAAGAAATGAATTCCAAAGCAGAAAGGTCAGAAGATTTATGTTTTTAGTTTGGTAGTAAACAGAGCCAAACCTACTTGCATAAATAAACAAAGCAATACTAATAAACAAATGATGAAAAAGTAGATATGAATCTAACAGATTAAACACATATAGATCTAACATAAGGAAGATCTAATGTATAACACAGCTATTGAGCACAAAGTCTGAATAATTGTATTAATTGTTCTTTTCTGTAACAAGAAAGCTCAAATTCTTTCTCTCCTCACTTCTATTTCTATCTAAAAAATGTTCACCCTTCTGAATACAACAAGTATTCTCATATTTATAGAAGATGAGGGAGAGAGAAGGCAAAATGGAGCCAACCACTTATTTACAAAAATATTTACAAAATATCTAAAAGTCATGTTGACTTTGACAACTTTGATGGATGAAATCATCCCATGATGCAACATAGATGATGTCATCATTTGTGCCAACACACTTTTAGACATTTCGAAAAGAAAGTCGGAGAATAGAGAGAAGAAGAAGAAGAAGAAGAAGAAGAAGAAGAAGAAGCTACTCATCATCATCATCCTGTGGCCGAAAAGGGGTTCCCTGTTTCTGATGCTTCTCAGGTGATGATATGTGGAACTGAGCGCGGTATTCCAAAAACTTGCTGATCATTGGCCCAAATTGATCCCTGTGATGAATCCTTGTGCCGTTCACTGATTGATTCGCAAGTCTCCCGCTCGTCTATGAGCTTTTCCGGGAGTTTGGAATAATCTTTCTCTGCCTCGATAAGGAACCCGATGAAGTCCCCTACAGGCTAGTAGGTTGTTGATAGATTCAGTATCGAATGTGACCTCTGGCCCTGTCCCTTGAGAGGTTATCTCCTTGAAAATCTGGATAGTGTCATCAGCTGATCTTAAAGTAAGGGAAGGAGTGAGCAACCCCTGGAGTCATAGATAGGAACAATTTTCTCCATTTGATGCATTGCATCCAGGGCCTCTTCCTTTACCTTGTCTATCTTTTCCAGAACGAATTCTAGCTGATCTATCCGATAGTCCAGAGTGGACATAGTTTTTGTTGAGGGCCCTTGGATGGCCGATAGACTCCGAACTTGACCAGATCTTCAACTGAAGAGTCAAACATTTGTTGGAAGGTCTCGTGTTGGAGTCTAGCATGCTCTAACTCTTCTGATATCGGACCTGCTAATGCTTGGAGTTCCTTGTTCGCCTTCTCGATGTTCAGGTATAAACTGATATACTCGGCGATTACTTTTTCACTATCCTTGAGGATTTGGCTCCTCTAAGCAGAAACGGCCATAACCCTGCTCGCCGATTTTTGAATACTCATTAATCTTCTCCTAACTGAGCAGCTCAGGAGTCTCGGCGGCAGTTGTGGGAGGTACACTTCCCATCTTCTGTAAGGCCTGAAGCAGATATTTTTTATGCTCCTTCAGTAGCCTTTTCTCCTCTTTCGTTTCCTGAAGCTTCTTACAGAGTGCATCCACTGCGGAAAGAGCTTCCCCCTGGAGACTTTCAGAGGATGTCCCCATTGTGACTTGGGTCACGCTGAAATCTATTGGAGACAGATCTTCTTTTTCTTTGAGGGGGTTGGGGTACGCTATTTTCCATGACTCTCTCACCTGCAGCGCTCTTCGAGAAGCGTGTAACCGGCTTGTGCTTCTTCACTCCTTTAGTCGGAATGACCGAAAAGTCCATCGGAGCGATGGGAACTTTCCTCTTTTGTTGGCTTAGCTGCTGAGAGATCCAAGCTGGTCCTATGGAAGAAGGACCAGAGACAGAGGGGGAAGCAGAGCAACGGTAGAAGAGGGGAAAAACGTGGAGATACGCAGTGGCGGCATTGAAAGAAAAGCCGAAGAAATGTCCACGGGAGGGAGGGAAACCGCAACTGCAGAAGAGATAGGAAGGGAAGGGAGCTCGGAGATGAGGGAAGAAATAGAGGAAGACAAATCAGCGAGGGAGGAAAAGATAGACGAAGATGCGGGGGAAAGAGTAGAAGAAGGGGCAGAGGACGCGACCAAAGGGATGGTCGCTTGAGTCACTCGAGGAGGGGAAGGAAGAGAAGAAGAAGGGATAGAAGGGACCTCTGAAGTTGTAACGACGCCGACATCCTGGGTGGATGGGCGTATAGGACTATCCTCTGTCAATCCCTCATCAAGAGTTATGACTTGTTCTGGCTCTGAAAGAAGAGGACTTTCAGGGGCTACCTCCTGAATGGTGCTAGGTTCACCTTCTGCACCTTTGCCTTTCAGCTGCTTCTTTGACCTTGGAGGTGCGTTCCCCAAAGGGGAAGTTGTGAAATCTACCTCGAGGTAGATTAGTTCATTCATGAAACACTAATGTTCTGTTCTCCGCATAGTCTCTTTGACCCCTCTCCTCAATTGTTTTGAGGAGACTTATGCTTCTGTCAATGTCCGGGAAAGGCCAATCATCCCCCTTCCGTGTCATTGTACACCTTGTCTAGTTTCGTCTTCCGTAGTTTGGAAGCCTTTGGGGACAATGGCCACTCCGTATTGGATGATTTCCGTTAATGCCAAGCGCGAGTGATCCTTTCTTCTGAGTTCCACTTCATGGAGAACGTCAATGTAAATATCCTCAATTTGAGGGACATGGATCGGATCCAGCTTAGCCCTTGTCAGGAAGCCCCTAGGATCGAAGGTAGGCCTAGCTGGGAAATCATGTTTCAAATTCAGCAACTCCAGCTCTGCAAACATTTCCTTCGCCTTATGTGATAGGAAGAGCATGTGTACCGGCCCACTGTGAGGGGGAAAGGAGTTCCGCCCTTCTTTCTTTTGAGGCACTTTTCATGGTATATGACCAGCTGCCTTGATAACTCCAGTAGAATCAGCTTTGGTCCAGCATACCTTGGTAGCCTGGTTGGCTCTCCCAAAAAGTTGGCAGCCCTTAGGTAGGTGAACGTGGGAAATTGGGGTGAACAAGGCCTCCCCATTTCTCTGTGACTGCCACTATGTGTCTTGGTCGTCCGGCTATGAGTCATGTTGGGCCTCAGCAGGCAGATGACGTGATAGAAGAATGCATCGTTAACTTTGGCGAAATTGAGGGATACTATTCTCTAGCCTCAGCTCTGGATAGTAATCAAATATCTTGGCTTGAGGCAACACTCCACTTCAGTTGAGCCCTGGATAATCCCTCGCCGATGCTACAGCGTAGACTAGATAGGAGTTCGTATGAAATACTCCAGTTGTGGCGAAGCTATTGTAGCTGCTCAGAGATGGTGCTGCTTATTATTTCCCCCCAGCAGAAGCGCTGATCAGGCAAATTCTTATTCATTGTCTCCAGGTACCGCAGCATCCACTTATGGAAATAGTGGGCATCTGAAAGCCCGAAGACTCTGCTCAGGAAGGTGATCGTAATCACTGAGTTCCTCTGAGAAATCACTTCGGTGAATAGTCTGAGGCCACCGGGTCACTACCTTCTTATTCTTTAGGTAGACCTCATTCATTAACTGCATGCACTGGCCTTCGTTGTCTTCCCAGGCCTTGATGCATTCCTCGTTGGCTAACAGCCACATAGTTCCAGTGGTGAGGGATGCCAAGCATTAACTCAAAATGACGGGCAGTGAGGTTTTATGACTGCCTCGCCCTTACTATTCTCGACACATCTTGTGTCTTTTTTGTAACATTGGGCAACCACCATCATGAATTCGTTGTTGACAGCGCTGACTGGGATTCCGCTGGCGAAATGCAGAGCACTTCCTATTAACTTGTCCATCCATGGACTTCTTGTAAGTTTTTGAGTTCTAACCCAGAACTCATCCATGTCGATGTGTCCCAATTCAGAGTCTCTGACATCCATACTGCACTCAGCCTGTGATTCGGGCATCCTGACCCTCTGATATTTGTATTTCATCTCTGCTTCTGTCAGTTTAGCCTTTCCTCTTGGTTTGGTGGGCTTCTTGCTTGACGTAGACATGTGTTCTTTCGAACTCAGTTGCTGATCTGCATGAAGAAGAAGTGAGACCCAATCCAAAAAGGTTGAATTAGTCATTTGATCTTCCATTGGAAAGCTAGCAGAAGGAGAGAGTTAGAGATTATAAGGCTCAGGGTGCGGGAAAAATGCAACTGTTACAGGCCAAATAGATAAGGCACATAGAAAAGGAATGTCGCAGAGTTTAAACTGGCGCCAAAGGCGCATGGCGCATGGATGAAGTAGGTTGCATTTTATAGCAGGGCGCACAGGAAATGCGTGTTACATTGGGGTTCGGTGCGCCCTTTGGCGCATGGGATGGATTGTGTAACATGGATAAATGATGCGCCAAAGGAATATGGCGCGGCACATGGAGGGTTTACATAACATTATGATACTGCAATGGAGGGTGCACCCGTGCCTTTCTAACTTTATACTCTTGCGAATAAGGCTTGTGTTGCATGAAAGCTGGGTGCGCCCTTTGGCGCATGAAAGCGGGATGTAACATGGAAAGAAGGTGCGCCAAAGGGTTTTTAAGAAAGCGCGGGATTTATACTTGTAGCATGCAAAAAGGGCGCGCTTTGAGGGCGCATGAATTCTAACTGCAGCAGGATGGAAGGGTTGCACCATAGGCGCGGGTATTGATTATGCAACAGGGGTGGTAGATACGCCGAGGGGCGCAACTGTCCTTAAGTGCAACAAGATGCACTAGTGCGCCATGGAACTACACTAACTGCTCAAATCTCTCATTCTTTTCTTCCACTTCAAAAGTTACTTGGTCATATAAGGTTTTTTACAAAAAGGTTTTGCAGACCAAGCCCTCTCAAAACAGCTCCCCTTCCAGTAGATCTAGAAAGAGGGAGGGAGAGGAGGAGGAAAAGAAGAAAATGTGATGGAATAGCTCAGGGGGGAAAAACTAGCTTAATCATATTCCATTTAAAACTGGCTAGCAAACCAAAAACCCCGACCAAGAACACAGACCAAGCACACAATGAAAAAGAGGGAGAACCTCTTACCTCGAATATATATCAAAAATTGGAGAGTGGGTCCACAGGGCAATGATAACGACAGAGCAGAGCTGACAAGTCTAGAGCGATCACGTGCTTTGACAAAAAAGAATGAAAATGACATTGGGCGCGCACTGATATTTATAGAAAAACTTGTCATCAATGCACCAACCACTTTTGAAATGGCGCATGAAAACTGCTGTCGACAGTGGAAAGTGTGCGCCCTTTGGCGCACAGAAGTATTTGACAACAGAAGAATGAGTGCGCCTTTGGCGCACCATATGCATTGTCGACACGAAGTTATGTGCGCCCTTTGGCACACCAAAACTTGGTGTTGCAGAGAGATTATGTGCGCCCTTTGGCGCACCAAAAAGTGATTCAACATCCTTTGGCGCACCGAAAGACGTGTTAACATGGAAAACCATGCGCCAAAGGCTTTTAAGGGGGCGCACCAAAACTTGGTGTTACAGGGCAAATCCATGCGCCCAGCCAAAAAAGGCTCAAAAAAGACTAAGTTCGAAAACTAGATTTCCCAGGAAGGGATTTTACAATGTTTCGAATGTAAGGGATCCCTAACGAGGGATTGAAACAAAAGTTTCGGTATGGTTATCGGTAAAATTGCCCTTGTCAATTTTACGGGATAACAGTTGGCTCTTTCTGGGGACTATCCCTGAGCGAACTCGGGGGTAGAGAATCCCAGATCACATGTGCCTATCCATTGGGTACGGAGTCAAAAACAAGGGGGACCGGAGGGAGAACAAAGGAAACACAAAAAAAACCGAAAGAAAACACACGACAAAAGAAAACACACAACAAAAAGCAAACTGTACAAAGAAGAGAGCAAGCTCTACTTCCTGAAGATCTTGAGATGTTGCCCGCTATAGGGAAGTGGGAGTTCAGCTCCATCCAGATACGAGAGATAGAAACTATTCTCTCCATTGAGTTGCTTGATTTTGAAGGGCCCTCTCCATAGGGAATCAAATTTTCTGTGCATGCCCTTTGGCTCTCTTCGCTTGTCCCATAAGAGGATGAGATCTCCCACTTGAAAATTTCTCTGCTTGGTCTTCTTGTCAAAAAGCCTCTTTACTTGATTCTGATGCTCAGTGATCCTGTCGACCACTCTTACTCTCTTTTCTTCAAGTTCCGCAAGATACATGATTCTCTTTTCTAGAGAACTCTGAAAAGTTTCATCTTCGATTGCTTGTGCCAAGCGCAGAGCAGGAAGTTCAACAGAAATAGGAAGCTCGGCATCAGTGCCATATAACACTTGAAAAGGTGACATGCCGAGAGATCTCTTGGGGGTAATACGGTCCGCCCACAAAGCGTCGTACAAAGACTTGTGCCACATCTGCTGATTCTCATCTACTAATTTCCGTATGATGGTCACCAAGTTCTTATTACTGGATTCCGCCTGACCATTTCCCTGAGGGTAATAATCCGAGGCATGTGCTAAAGTTATCCCATATTCATAGCAAAAACTAATAACTTCCCGCGAGGAGAAGTTAGAAGCATTATCAGCAACGATTTTGTTTTGAACGCCAAACCTGATAATGATATTTTCTTTGATAAAACTGCAAACCACCTCAGAAGTGGCATGCTTGACAGGTATGGCTTCCACCCACTTGGTGAAGTAATCCGTTGCTGTAAGGACATAGCTATGTCCAGCACTCGATTGAGGATTGAGTGCGCTAATAAAATCAATTCCCCATTGCCTGAATGGTTCATTGATGATGACCGGCCTTAGGGGAAGGGCAGCCAACTTGGGCTTGCCGACAAATTGCTGACAGGGTTCACACTTTTCTACCCAGGTAGCCGCATCTTGAAAGAGCGTTGGCCAATAGTACCTGGCTCGAATGATCTTGTGTGCTGTCACGGAAGAAGAAAAATGGCCTCCACAGGCTGAATTGTGAAAACTTTCCAGCATTTTTACTTGCTGGGGCTTGTCAACACATCGCAGGAAGACACCGTCTATCCTGCGCTTATATAAACCGTCATCCCAGATGACATATTTAGCTGCTCTAAGCTTTATAGTGCGCTTCTCCCTCGCAGTTAGGTGCATTGGGCATTCACCATAGGTAAGGAAGAAAGCGATGTCAGAGTACCACTCATCACTAGTTGCAACAAATAGAACCAGAGGTAGAGAATCAGGCTCCTCTAGAGGGCTTTGCTCTTCGTCGGTATAGTCCTCTTTTCCTTTAGGGTCTTCTAAATTTTCATTTTCAGCCATTAACTGACACAGGCCCTTGCCCCTCATCAACTTGGTAGGTTTAATATCCAGGTCATATTCCTGGACCTTTACAATCCAATTCCCTCGCAAACTTCCTAACTCCTGCTGAGTTAGAATTGATTTTACCGCCGTGTCAGGGACCAGTACCACCGTATGCGAGTTTAGAATGTAATACCTGAAATTCTTCACTGCTTTGACAACGGCAAAGGCATGCTTTTCCAATTGAGTCATCTTCAACTCGTGAGGCTTGAGGGGAGAAATCATGAATGCAATCGGGGATTCAATGTCTTCTGAATTCTTTTGCATTAAGATTGCAGACATAGTATGTTCTGATGCATAGCTATACATGATGAAGTCCTTGGAGAAGTCGGGACATACCAGGACTGGTGCATGGGCAACAGAAGTTTTTATTTCTTCAAATGACTTTTTCCCTTCCTCACTCCATCTGAAAGTTGGTGACGCCTTCATCATGTTCAGTATGTGGCGAGTCTTCTCGGCAAAGTCAGGAACAAAACGCCTAAGAAAGTTCACCTTTCCGAAGAAAGAATGAACACCAGTCTTGCTTGTAGGCAGAGTAAGGCTCTGAATAGCCTTAACCCTTTCAACATCTATCCTCGTTCCTTCTTTGCTAACCACATGACCTAGCAACTTCCCTTCCGTAACTCCAAAAACGGACTTTTTGGGATTTAGGGAAATTCCATGTTCTCGGCACCTGGCCAATACTTGCTCCAAGTGATCACAATGATCACTTCGTTGTTTAGAGAACACGGTTAAGTCATCTAGATAAACTACAATGAATTTTCCCATCATACCTTTAAATGCGAAGTCCATGGCCTGTTGAAAAGTAGTACCTGCATTAGTCAGGCCAAAAGGCATCCTGCTGTAGGAAAATGTACCCCAGGGAGTAGTGAATGCTGTTTTGAATTGATCTCCAGGTGAGACTTCAATCTGATTGTAGCCTGAAAAACCATCAAGCATAGACAGCATTTCTGATCTAGTTACTGCTTGCAGAACTTGATCCATTATCGGAAGAGGGTAGTTATCTTTTAGTGAAGCTTGATTCAAATTTCGAAAGTCTACGCATATGCATATCTCGCCATTTTTCTTGCGCACTGGCACAATATTCGCTACCCAAGTGCTGTGATGGATAGGGAAGATGATTCTTGCATCCAGCATCTTCTAAATTTCTACCTGGATGGTGCCCGAAATCTTCGGATTATAGTGCCTTTGCTTCTGGCGAAAGGCTTTGACATCTTCTTTCAGCGGTATGTCATGCTGAACGTCCTTTGGCTTGAAGGACTTTAGATCGGCATAGGACCATGCCAACACATCTATATATTTCTTCAGCAACTTGACAAATTTCCACTTCTCTTCAGGCGTGCAACATTTGCCAATGTTTACAAATTGTGGATGTGCCTCAGAACCTATATTGACTGGTTTTGTTTCTGGGGATGAGTCAGGAACATCTTGCTTCTTCTTTTTCATAAAACGGTCGTGCCTGTCAAACAAGTGCTCCAGAGAAACTAGGCCCTTCGGAATTTTATTTCCTTTGAGCTGACATATGCCGTCCTACTCCTCTGATTCATGGTTTTGACTGTTGATTGATTCATGGCATGTAGAGGTGGATCCTTCAAAATACAACTCATCAAAATGTTCTGATTTTTCTAGAAAGGCAATGAGGTGATTATCATCGTTGAATACCTGCCAATGTTGAGAGTTGTCTGGCACGCTCGGGCGGAAAACCACTTCAATGGTGTATTTGTTCGTTTTCAAACCCGGGTGCGGGAGCATGAGAGATGCCGAAACGGCCAATGAATCGGCCATATCATTTTGAGCTCTTGGAATTGCTCCTATTGAAAAGGCATCAAATTCTTCAATGCTGTCCCATACTGCGTTACGGTAGTGCCTGAGCCTCTCATTTTTCACTTGGTAAATCCTTTTGACCTGATTTACAACTAGCTCAGCATCACCTTGGACTTTCAAATTTTTAATTCCTCTTTCCTTTGCGGCTTGCATACCGAGCAACAGAGATTCATACTCAGTAGTATTGTTAGTGTTGAAAAACTGCAATTTGAAAGAAAGAGGAATTACCTCCTCTTCGGGAGATATTAGCACGATTCCGGCGCCACACCCACTAGTCGTGCAACTGCCATCAAATTGCAAGGTCCAGATCTCATTAAGATCCTTTTCTTGAACAAAAACGCCCTTTGTATCCGTCTCGGTAGATAAGAAGTAGCTCCCCATCCCTGATGATTCAAAAAGGATTTGGGCTTTGGGGTCCTCAGAGCTAGTAACCAAGTACTTCTTTTGCGATTCCGGTTCTAAAGTCTGCATCACACCTTTGACGGGTATTCTAGCTTTAGACCAGTCCATGTGAATTTCTCCACCAACTTCGCTGCAAAAGCTTCTTCCCAGTAGAATTCCATAGGCTGCTAGAATGTCAGCAACGAGAACGGTCATCTTTACCCTCTTTTCAGGGAATGCTGCGAACGCAAATTGCGCGTCTTTGATTTGGCCAATCAATGGCACTTGCTTGGTCTCCAAGGAGTAACATCTGCCGAAAGGTTTGGTAACAGTGAGGCCCAAAGCATGGGCGACTTTCGCCGACATGACGTTATCGGAAGCTCCGAAATCAATTATGCAGTTGCTCAACTTATGGCCGTTGATTAGGAGAGAGAGATAGAAAGGTTCTATCTTGCCTGATGCAGATTTTGAAGCAACATTTATGTGAGATTCAGGGGGAGTGGAAAGGATTTCTTTTGGGGAAACCTATTTAGACGTAACAGCTTGACTCTGAATATATTTAGTTAATCTTACAAGCTGTTCGGGGTTTGACTGAAGGTACTCAGCTTCAGACATTTGGATCTTGGTCTTCTTAGCGTGATCTATAATATCAAATGCGGCCAACGGTTGCATTGGTGAGGGAATGAGTCCTTCACTTCGCGATGGTGGAACAGGGTTACTGATCTTGATAGGAATATGAGGGGTCTGATTCGGAGGAGAGATGGGCGGAAAGGACTTCTTTGGAAAAGAATTAGCAGGGAGTTGAGTAGGAAGGGGATTACCTCTTTTAACAATGGTTGGAGGCGCGTTTGACACGACCTTCTCTTTCTGCGCATGGGTAGCAACTTCTGCTTCCTTTCCTTGTGAGCAGGTAAAAACAACGTATGATTGTCCGCTTGCATAGCCTTGAGTACTCTCTTCTTCATCAGATTCATCCTCATCAAATTCCATGTATCCAATAGTAGAGTCACCAGTCGGCTCACCGACATCTTGATCATCTTCGTCTTGAGGCGAAGATTCTTCATAGTACTGCTCTTCCTCTTCAATTTCGGCCAAAGCATTGACCGGAGGAGCTTCAAGCGCCAACCGTGGAGCAGTTGTAGGTAGACGCGATCTTTGTGAAACATTGTTGGGAACGAAACTCCTTCGTGGAACATCTCGGTATGAAGAACTAGGAGCCTGGGCCAACTACTTTTTCAATGCGAGCAGATCATTTGCCATCTTTTGGAATGCTGGATCAGACGAAGTAGCAGGCGAGGGATCTGAAGATTTGGACTTTGATGATTCCTTTTTAACTCGCTAGATATTATCAAATTGTCTTCTATCCGAATGGCAGCGGCCTGAGCGAGTGTCAGGGTAGCTACTCGCTCTTGAAGGAGCAAGAAGCTAACTTTTGAGCTCATGGTGTTCACGAAGAAACACTTTTGATTCTCTGGTGTTGGAAGCATGGCAGTAGGGACACGGTTGATTAATGCATTGAACCGGGTGACAAAATCGTGCATAGTCTCATTGGCCTCTTTCTTCAGGTGGGTGATCCGTGATAGCAACGCAAATGCATCTTATGAAGGCTTGCATCTGTCTTCAAAAGCTTCCCGCAAGGTTTCCCAACTGGTGATAGATGCGGCCGGCAAATGCTGAAACCATTCAGCTGCGGGCCCTTGTAGAGTCTCCAGAAAAAGGTGAACCGACACATCTTCGTGAGTCACGTCCAAAATACTGCATGACATAATGAAAGTAGATATGTGGGAATCCATGCTTTGATTTCCGCTCTCGTCGAATTTGGAAAAATTCTTTCTGTTTCTGTGAGGGAGCGTGTGAACTGGATGTGGTAATGCGAGAGGACCCATAGCATTTCCCCATGGTACCGCCATTTGAAAGGCTGGAAAAAGCACACGAGTTGGGAGGGTGGTTCCACTGAGCAGCAAGGCACTACAAAGGGATGTAGATGTTCCTTGCAAAAGACTTTTTCTTCGTGGAGGTGAGACACTCCTGGATGACCGGCTAGCCGAGCTTAACGCTGAAAAATGTGCTGGTGTTACGCTGAAATTGTGCCTTTGAAGTAGATCGAAAGTAGGATCAACTTCTCCACGGGCTCTCCTGCTGCGCGTAAAAGGTTCACTTGCCAGCGTACCTTCCAGATCTGCGATATTATGGCGCAGATTTAAACTTTATTTTTGGGTGTACTTGCTGATTTTCTGGTTTTTCTGACAAAAACCAGCAGCATGCACTTTTCAAGGTATTTAAAAACTATCCTCTTCGAAAAACCGATTGCGGTTAATGACAAATAATAGTGAGGATAAGATGGCAGGGAAGAATAGCAGGCTGATTTTAAGATCTGATTTTTAATTTTCAGAGGGTTTCAAACTTTTTAGAAAACAGTCAAAAACTCAGATCTACGGAAAAATGTTAACTTTGACAAAAACTCAGCGAACTAAAGATCTGTAACTAGGCCCGATCTATGGATTTCAGAAGAAAATTTTCAATTTCGGGCACTTTTGCAAATTTTTTGGATTTTCAACAAAAGTCCAGATTTGTAAACTGGCAGCGATTTTCTTATATTTTTCTGATTTTATATTATATCACCACCATAGATCTGACAGATCTATTCGATCCCCAGCAGAGTCACCAAAAACTGTTGGTCCGAAAATCTGTCGCGTGGACAGATCTATGGAAAGACGAGCCAACAGTGTGCAGGGCTTAGCCCCTCTTTGAGACAGCAAAGCGAAACTGGTTTATTGCTATTTCTACTAGCAGGAACCTATGCAAGTCTCACAGATTCTGCCTTCAGGGGTTGGGATCTCATCCCAGTAGAGTGTTCCAGGCTGCGAAAAGAAAGGAATGAAGGAGGGAGAAGAGAAAGAACAGATCCGAAGGGAGAAAAGAAATGAATTCCGAAGCAGAAAGGTCAGAAGATTTATGTTTTTAGTTTGGTAGTAAACAGAGCCAAACCTACTTGCATAAATAAACAAAGCAATACTGATAAACAAATGACGGAAAAGTAGATATGAATCCAACAGATTAAACACATACAGATCTAACGTAAGAAAGATCTAATGTATAACACAGTTATTGAGCACAAAGTCTGAATAATTGTATTACTGTTCTTTTCTGTTACAAGAAAGCTCAAAGTCTTTCTCTCCTCACTTCTATTTCTATCTAAAAAATGTTCACACTTAATACAACAAGTATTCTCATATTTATAGAAGATGAGGGAGAGAGAAGGCAAAATGGAGCCAACCACTTATTTACAAAGATATTTACAAAATATCTAAAAGTCATGTTGACTTTGACAACTTGGTGGATGACATCATCCCATGATGCAACATGGATGATGTCATCATTTGTGCCAACACATTTTAGACATTTCGAAAAGAAAGTCGGAGAATAGAGAGAAGAAGAAGAAGAAGAAGAAGAAGCTACTCATCATCATCATCCTGCGGCCGAAAAGGGGTTGCCTCTTTCTGATGCTGCTCAGGTGATGATATGTGGAACTGAGTGCGGTATTCCAAAAACTTGCTGATCATTGGCCCAAATTTATCCTGTGATGGATCCTTGTGCCATTCACTGATTGCTTCGCAAGTCTCCGGCTCGGCTATGAGATTTTCCGGGAGTTTGGAATAATCTTTCTCCGCCTCGATAAGGAACCCGATGAAGTCCCTATAGGCTATTAGGTTGTTGATAGATTCAGTGTCGAACGTGACCTCTGGCCCTGTCCCTTGAGAAGCTATCTCCTTGAAAATGCGGATAGTGTCATCAGCTGATCTCAAAGTAAGGGAAGGAGTGAGCAACCCTGGAGTCATGGCGAGGACAATTTTCTCCATTTGGTGCATTGCATCTAGGGCCTCTTCCTTTACCTTGTCTATCTTTTCTAAAACAAATTCCAGCTGATCTATCTGATAGTCCAGAGTGGACATAGTTTTGTTGAGGGCCCTTGGATGAAAGAAGACTCTGAACTTGACCAGATCTTCGACTGAACAGTCGAACATTTGTTAAAAGGTCTCGTGCTGGAGTCTAGCATGTTCTAACTCTTCTGATATCGGACCTGCTAATCCTTGGAGTTCCTTATTCGCCTTCTCGATGTTTAGGTATAAACTGATATACTCGGCGATTACTCTTTCACTATCCTTGAGGATCTGGCTCCTCCAAGCAGAAACAGCCATACCCTGCTCACCGATCTTTGAATACTCATTGATCTTCTCCTGACTGAGTAGCTCAAGAGTCTCGGTGGCAGTTGTGGGAGGTGCACTTCCCATCTTCTGTAAGGCTTGAAGCAGGTACTTGTTCTGCTCCTTCAGTAGCCTTTTCTCTTCTTTTGTTTCCTGAAGGTTTTTGCAGAGTGCATTAACTGCGGAAAGTGCTTCCCCCTGGAGACTTTCTGAGGATGTCCCCATTGTGACTTGGGTCACGGTGAAATCTTTCGGAGACATATCTTCTTTCTCTTTGAGGGGGTTGGGGTATGCTATTTCCATGACTCTCTCACCTGCAGCGCTCTTTGAGAAGCGTGTAACCGGCTTGTGCTTCTTTGCTCCTTTAGCCGGAATGACCGAAAAGTCCATCGGAGCGATGGGGACTTTCCTCTTTTGTTGGCTCAGCAGCTAAGAGATCCAAGCTGGTCCTATAGAAGAAGGACCAGAGACAGAGGGGGAAGCAGCAACGGTAGAAGAGGGGAAAAATGTGGAGACACGCGGCGGTGGCATGGAAAGAATAGCCGAAGAAATGTCCACGGGAGGAAGGGGAACCGCAACAGCAGAAGACATAGGAAGGGAAGGGAGCTCGGAGATGAGGGAAGAAATAGAGGAAGACAAATCAGCGAGGGAGGAGAAGATAGATGAAGAAGCAGGGGAAAGGGTAGAAGAAGGGGCAGAGGACACGACCAAAGGGATGGTCGTTTGAGTCACTCGAAGAGGGGAAGGAAGAGAAGAAGAAGGGATAGAAGGGACCTCTAAAGTTGTAGCGACGCCGACATCCTGGGTGGATGGGCATATAGGACTATCCTCTGTCAATTCCTCATCAAGAGTTATGACTTGTTTTGGCTCTGAGGGAAGAGGACTTTCAGGGGCTTCCTCCTGAATGGTGCTAGGTTCACCTTCTGCACCTTTACCTTTCAGCTGCTTCTTTGACCTTGGAGGTGCGTTGCCCAAAGGGGAAGTTGTGAAATCTACCCTGAGGTAGATTAGTCCGTTCATGCGGCACGAATGCTCTGTTCTCCGCATAGTCTCCTTGACCCTCTCCTTAATTGTTTGAGGAGACTTATTCCTGTCAATGGCCGGGAAGGGCCAATTGTCCCCATCTGTGTCATTATACACCTTATCTACTTCATCTTCCGTAGTCTGGAAGCCTTCGGGGACAATGGCCACTCCGTATTGGATGATTTCCGCCAATGCTAAGCGAGAGTGATCCTTTCTTCTGAGTTTCACCTCATGGAGAACGTCAATGTAAATATCCTCAATTTGAGGGACATGGATCGGATCGAGCTTCGCTTTTGGCAGGCAGCTTCTTGGGTCGAAGGTAGGCCTGGCTGGGAATTCATGCTTCAACTTGAGTAGCTCCAGCTCCGCGAACATTTCCTTCACCTTATGGTGGGTGGAGCATGTGTATCGGCCCACTTTGAGGGGGAAAGGAGTTCCACCCTTCTTTCTTTTGAGGCACTTCTCATGGTATGTGACCAGCTATCTTGACAGTTCTAGTAGAATCAGCTTAGGCCCAGCATAGCTTGGTAGCCTGGTTGGCTCTCCCAAAAAGTTGGCAGCCCTCAGATAGGTGAACGTGGGAAATTGGGTGAGCAGGGGCCCCCATTTCTCTGTGACTTCCACTATGTGTTTGGTCGTCCGGCTATGAGTCATGTTTGGCCTCAGTAGGCAAATGACATGATAGAAGAATGCATCGTTAACTTTTGCGAAATGTTGGATGCTATTCTCCAGCCTCAGCTCTGGGTAGTAATCAAATATCTTGGCCTGAGGCCATACTCCACTTCGGTTTAGCCCCGGATAATCCCTCGCCGATGCTACAGCGTAGACTACATAGGAGTTCATATGGAACACTCCTGTTGTGGCGAACTATTGTAGCTGCTCAGATATGGTGCTGCTTATTATTTCCCCCCAGCAAAAGTGCTGATCGGGCAAATTCTTATTCATTGTTTCCAGGTATCGCAGCATCCACTTATGGAAATAGTGGGCATCTGAAAGCCCGAAGACTCTGCTTAGGAAAGTGATAGTATCACTGAGTTCCTCTGAGAAATCACTTCGGTGGATAGTCTGAGGCCACCGGGTCACCACCTTCTTATTCTTTAGGTAGACCTCATTCATCAACTGCATGCACTGGTCTTCATTGTCTTCCCAGGCCTTGATGCATTCTCGTTGGCTAACAGCCACGTAGTTCCGGTGGTGAGGGATGCCAAGCATTAACTCAAAGTGATGGGCAATGAGGTTTATGACTGCCTCGCCCTTACTGTTCTCGACACATCTTGTGTCTTTGTTGTAACATTGCTCAATCACCATCATGAATTCGTTCTTTACAGTGCTGACGGGGATTCCTCCGGCGAAGTGCAGGGCACTGCCTATTAACTTGTCCATCCATGGACTTCTTGTAACTTTTTGAGTCCTAACCCAGAACTCATCCATGTCAATATGACCCAATTCAGAGTCTCTGACATCCATACTGCACTCAGCCTGTGATTCGGGCATCCTGACCCTCTGATATTTGTATTTCATCTCTTCTTCTGTCAGCTTAGCTTTTCCTCTTGGTTTGGTGGGATTTTTGCTTGACGTAGACATGTGTTCTTTCGAACTCAGTTGCTGATCTGCACGAAGAAGAAGTGAGACCCAATCCAAAAAGGTTGAATTAGTCATTTGATCTTCCATTGGAAAGCTAGCAGAAGAAAGAGTTAGAGATTTTAAGGCTTAGGGCGCAGGAAAAATGCAACTGGCAGGCCAAATAGATAAGGTGCACAGAAAATGAATGTTGCAGAGGTTATACTGGCGCCAAAGGCGCATGGCGCATGGATGAAGCAGGTTACATTTTATAGCAGGGCGCACAGGAAATGCGTGTTACATTGGGGTTCGGTGCGCCTTTTGGCACATGGGAAGATTGTGTAACATTAACAAATGGTGCGCCAAAGGCTTTGGCGCGGCACATGAAGGTTTTACACAACATCATGTTACTGCAATGGAGGGTGCGCCCGCGCCTTTCTAACTTTATACTCACGCGAATAAGGCTTGTGTTGCATGAAAGCTGGGTGCGCCCTTTGGCGCATGAAAGCGGGATGTAACATGGAAAGAAGGTGCGCCAAAGGGTTTTAAGGAAGTGCGGGATTTATACTTGTAGCATTCAAAAAGGGCGCGCATGAATTCTAACTGCAGCAGGACGGAAGGGTTGCGCCATAGGCGCGGGTATTGATTATGCAATAGGGGTGGTAGATGCGCCGAGGGGCGCAACTGTCTTAAGTGCAACAAGACGCGCCAGTGCGCCATGGAACTACACTAACTGCTCAAATCTCTCATTCTTTTCTTCCACTTCAAAATTTACTTGGTCATATAAGGTTTTTTACAAAAAGGTTTTACAGACCAAGCCCTTTCAAAACAGCTCCCCTTCCAGCAGATCTGGAAAGAGGGAGGGAGAGGAGGAGGAAAAGAAGAAAACGTGATGGAATAGCTCAGGGGGGAAAAGCTAGCTTAATCATATTCCATTTAAAACTAGCCAGCAAACCAAAAATCCCGACCAAGAACATAGACCAAGCACACAATGAAAAAGAGGGAGAACCTCTTACCTCGAATATATATCAAAAATTGGAGAGCGGGTCCACAGGGCGATGATAACGACAGAGCAGAGCTGACAAGTCCAGAGCGATCACGTGCTTTGACAAAAAGGAATGAAAATGACATTGGGCGCGCACTGATATTTATAGAAAAACTTGTCATCAATGCGCCAACCACTTTTGAAATGGCGCATGAAAACTGCTGTCGACAGTGGAAAGTGTGCACCCTTTGGCGCACGGAAGTATTTGACAATAGAAGAATGAGTGCACCTTTGGCACACCATATGCATTATCGACACGAAGTTATGTGCGCCCTTTGGCGCACTAAAACTTGGTGTTGCAGAGAGATTATGTGCGCCCTTTGGTGCACCAAAAAGTGATTCAACATCCTTTGGCGCACCGAAAGACGTGTTAACATGGAAAACCATGCGCCAAAGGATTTTAAGGGGGCGCACCAAAACTTGGTGTTACAAGGAAAATCCATGCGCCCAGCCAAAAAAGGCTCAAAAAAGACTAAGTTCGAAAACTAGATTTCCCGGGAAGGGATTTTACAACGTTTCGAACGTAAGGGATCCCTAACGAGGGATCGAAACAAAAGTTTCGGTATGGTTATCGGTAAAATTGCCCTTGTCAATTTTACGGGATAACATGTTCTTACCTCTCTTGTGCCTCAGTCCACATTTTTTGATTTTAAGGCACTCAAGGCTTTCTGGAAATGGAACCATCAGATAGATCTCTCTCTCAGCTTTCCAAAAAGGTAAAGTTTGCCTCCTAACTCCTTATATTTTTCAAGTTATGGCTCGGCAGAGTTTTTGTGGAAAATTTTCCCATTTGAGGCCCGCAGCCAATAGGAAGCTGCCATGTGGCATCCGACCAGTAGAGCGCAGGGAATTTTTGAAAAAAATTCCAAAGACAAAAAAGAGGTAAAATTTGAAATTTTTTCCTGCCGATCCATTTTTTGGCCATTTTTCCCTAAATCTTCAAACGATCATATCTTTTGATCCAGAGCTCATATTTTCACGTTCTTTATATAATTGGAAAGATGTTAAAATTCTCTACATGATTCCATGGTCAATTTATAATTTTGGTTTAGTTTGGAGAGAGAAAATTCAAAAACGGTTCTGGTACGTGTCCATGGCTAGAAATGACATTTCAACAACCAAATTTAATACATAATGGGTCGCATTCTTCTCCAATATGGTCAAAAATGACAGGGTATGGGTTTGTAAGGTCCTCCATGCTGTTTTAATGCATTTTCCATCAATGAGGAATGGGCTCCCATGTTTTTGATGTTTTCTCTCTCCTGGGCTCGACCCATGCATTGTAAAAGCCAAATTTGGCTCATTTCTTCAAGGTTGAACACTTTTTGGCATTGCAAAATTCTTCTTTCACCTCCAGCAAGTGATAGTTTTAAGAATCAGACCTTTTTCACAGTTTGTAACAGGTTTATACCTCTTTGATTGTGGAATGCAAGAGATTTTTACATGGAATTGACAGTGCAAACTCTATAAATGCTTTCAGTCCTTTGTTTGTATTGTTTTACTTCATTTTAAGACCTCTAATTACATCTATCATCTTGTGTATGTTTTCCCTTGTTGCATTTCATGAATTTGTGTCTATTTACATGGCAAAAAATGTTTCACCACTCCTTTTGGTGCATCACCATCTTTAGTTTAGTTTCATTTTTGCATTTTTATCCCTGTCTCCTTGTAATCTAGGGTAGAATTAGGATTAGAACCTCTGTAGTTGTGCAAAATATAGATCTAAATCAGAGGAGTTTGAGGAACTAGCCTCTATTATGGAGATTCCTCTCTCATTTTCACAAGTCCCACACTTGGAGAGAGGTTTCCATGTTGTGCAATCACACTGGATGCTCTAAACATCATTTAGAACCTTGATTTGCATCCAGGGGTGCTGCTGATTTGCAACAACAGGTATGATGGGAAAGGTTATTGTAGTCTTTTTAGATGACTTAACTGTGTTCTCTAAACAGTGAAGTATTGATTAGATGCTGAGAGCACGGGATCTCCATAAATCTGAAAAAGTCTATTTTCGAGGTCACTGAAGGAAAGTTGTTGGGACACATTGTTAGCAAAGAAGGGACAAAAATAGATGCCGAAAGGGTTAGGGCTATCCAGAGCCTTACTTTACCCACAAGCAAGACCGGTGTTCACTCTTTCTTCGGAAAAGTGAATTTTCTCAGGCGCTTCGTTCCCGACTTTGCTGAAAAGACTCACCACATATTAAATATGATGAAAGGGTCATAAACTTTCCAATGGAGAAAAGAAGGAAAGAAGTCATTCGACGATATAAAAGCCTCCGTCGCTCATGCGCTAGTCCTGGTATGTCCCGATTTTTCCAAGGATTTTATCATGTATAGCTATGCATCTGAGCACACTGTATCGACCATCTTGATGCAAAAGAATTCTGAAGATGTTGAATATCCAATCACGTTCATGAGCTCTCCCCTCAAGCCTCATGAGTTAAAGATGTCTCATTTGGAAAAGCATGCCTTCGCCATCATTAAAGCAGTTAAGAACTTCCGGTATTACATCCTAAACTCTCATACAATAGTGTTGGTTCCTGACATATCAGTCAAGTCAATCTTAACTCAACAGGAGTTAGGGAGCTTGAGAGGGAATTGGATTGCAAAGGTCCAAGAGTATGATCTAGATATAAAACCAACCAAGCTGGTACAGAGGCAAGGGCCTATGTCAGCTTATGGCTGAAAAAAAAGATTCAAAGACCTTGAAGAAAAAGATGATTGCATCAATGGAATGTAGGATCAACCGAAGAAAGTTGATTCTCTACCCATGGTTCTATTTTTTGCAACTAGCGATGAGTGGTATTCTAATATCACCTTCTTTCTCACTTACGGTGAGTGCCCAGCTCATCTAACTTCAAAGGAGAAGCATACTATAAAGCTCAGAGCAGCCAGATATGTCATTTGGAATGAGGGTCTATATAAATGTGGGATTGATGGCATTTTCCTTACCATGTGTTGACAAGCCATAACAGGTAAAGTTACTCGAGAGTTTTCATGATTCAGCCTATGGAGGTCATTTTTCTTCTTCCATGACAGCACACAAGATCATCCGAGCCAGGTACTATTGGCCAATGCTTTTCAAGATACAGCCACCTGGGTAGCAAAATGTGAGCTTGCCAACAGTTTGTTGGCAAACCAAAATTGGCTGCTTTTCCCCTCAGGCCGGTCATTATCGACGAACCATTCAGGAAATGGGGAATTGACTTTATCATAGCACTACATCCACAATCAAGTGCTGGACATAGTTATGTCCTAACAGCAATATATTACTTCATCAAATGGGTGGAGGCCATACCTGTTAAGAATGCCACATATGAAGTTGTTTGCAGTTTCATCAAAGAAAATATCATTGTAAGGTTTGGCGTTCCAAACAAGATCGTTGCTGATAATGCTTCCAACTTCTCCTCACGGAGAAGTTATTGGTTTTTTCTATGAATACAGGATAACCTTGGCTCCACGCCTTAGATTATTACCCCCAGGGAAATGGTCAGGTAGAATCCAGTAATAAAAACTTAGTGACCATTATACGGAAGCTAGTTGATGAGAATCAGCGGTCGTGGCACAAGTCATTGTATGACGCTTTGTGGGCAGACCGCATTACTCCAAAGAGGTCTCTTGGTATGTCACCTTTTCAAGTATTATATGGAATCAATACTGAGCTCCCCATTTCTACAGGAACTTCCTACTCTGTGCACTTGGCCCGAGTGGTTGAAGATGAAACTTTCCAAAATTCTCTTGAAAAGAGGATCATGTATCTAGCAGAGCTTGAAGAAAAAAAGGTAAGAGTGGTCGACAGGATCACCGAACATCAGAATCAAGTCAAGAGATTGTTCGATAAAAAGGCTAAGTAGAGAGATTTTCTAGGTAGGAGATCTCGTCCTTTTGTGGGACAAGCGAAGAGAGCCAAAAGGCATGCATGGAAAATTCGATTCTCTCTATGGAGAGGACCCTTCAAGATCAAGCAGCTCAATGGAGAGAACAACTTCTATCTCTCGTATCTAGACGGAACTGGATCTCCCACTTTCCTATAATGGGCAACATCTCAAAATATTCAGGAAGTAGAGCTTTCTCTCTCTTCTTTGTACAGTTTGCTTTTGTTGTGTGTTTGTCTTTTGTTGTGTGTTTGCTTTTGTTGTTTACACATTTTTCTTTTGTCGTTGCCCTTGTTTTTGACTCTGTACCCAATGGATAGGCACGTGTTGATCTGGGATTCTCTACCTTTTGAGCTTCGTTCAAAGATAGTCCCCAGAAAGAGCCATCTGTTATCCTATAAAATTGACAAGGGTAATTTTACAGTAACCTTTCCAAAATTTTGTTCTGGTTTCCCGCCGAGGTCCCTCAGCATTCGGAATGGCATTAAGTTCCTTTCTGGAAAATCTGGTTTTTCGAACTTAGTCTTTTTGGTCTTTTTTGGCTGGGTGCAAATTTTGTTCATGCAACATCAAATGTAGATGCACCCTTTTCTGTGCCTTTGGTGCACTCTCTGTCCTGTCAACACTAATATTGTTGTGCCTCCCATTGATGCGCCTTTCTTTCCTGTGCGCCAAGGTGCATGCGCCAACCTGTCGACACTAACAATGTTGCACCCCTGAATGGTGCGCCAAGGCGCTAAAAAGATCTGTGTTGACAGTCATGAATTCACGCTAAGGGCACAGGTAATTTCTTGTTGGAAGATGCATAATCATGCCAAAGGGTGCAAATATTTTCCTGTCGACATGTGTTTTGGTGTGCCCTTTAAAAAAAGTTGGTGGCACATTTATTGGGCCTTTTGCTATATATAGGCGCACTCGACCTGTCATTTTCACTATTGAAAAACATGTGAAAATTCTATTCCTCTGCACCTGTCAGCATCCATCATCCTCATGTCACTTTACGTCACGTTCATGGACCTTGCTTCATTTCTTCCAGTCTATATATCTTGGGTAAGTGGTCCTTGCTTTCCTTCATGATTTTTGTTTAATTTTCTGTGGCTGTGCTTGTTATAAAAATAATAAATGAACCTGAAGAATTCTAAACCCCTCCAGCCTATTTTGTAAGCTTCTCTCTTCCCCAAACCATTTCACCCTCCTCCCAGATCTGCTGGCCTGGAGGGCTTTGTCCCAAAAGTGATCCAAGAGCCTTTTTGATCTATCCCCCTTCACTGTCGAAATCATGTTGATGAGGCTAATAACCACAAACCTATCCAAGAAGAGAGAAAATGTAAAGATGTCATATTTCCAAGCCCGCGGTTTTCATTTGGTGAAAATGCCATCTGCCTGTTGCATAAAACACAGTCGCGCCCCCAAGGGCGCATTGTCTCTGCCTGTAGCATGTGTTTTCCCTGTGCCCTTTGAGAACCTTATAAAACTAATGCATGGCGCGAGCGCAATCCCACCTACATCAACATTGAATGTCTTACAAGCTCTACTATGCGATGCCAAAAACCCCTTGGCGCACTTTAACTTAATGATGCATCCTTTAATACTGCGCCCCTCGGCACACCAAAATGATTCTGCAACACGTTCCATGTCTGTGCCATTGGCGCATTGTGCTTCCATGCAACACAAAAATATTTGCGCCTAGTTTAAACCTTACACAATGGCGTAGGCACAAATATTTCTACAACAACACTGATGTTATGTGTAATTTTCCTATGCGCCCTGCACCCTTTGGCATTGTTTTCTTCTTTGCAACACTCTGTATCAGTACACCATACCTTATCGACCCTGCAGCCTACAGTATAGCTATGCCCTGCGCCTAGAAGCATCTAAATTGCTAACTCCTCATTCTGTAAAGCCTTGATGGATAATCTAATAGCTAACATGGCTCTTCTGCGTTGGAATTCACTCCTTCTTGCAGATCAACAACTGAACTCAGATTCGCATATGTCTACATCAAGTAAAAGGCCAACCAAGTCAAAGGGTAAGGCCAAACTCATGGAGGAATAAATGAAATACAAGTATCAAAGGGTCAGGATTTCAGAATCCCGTGCGGAATGTGACTTAGATATTAGAGATTCTGAGCTTGGCCATATAGATATGGAATATTTTTGGGCTAGAACCATGAGGGTCACAGGTAGTCCATGGATGGAAAAACTTGTGGGCAGTGGTCTACACTTCGCTGGGAGGGATCCCTGTTAGCACAGTGAATAATGAGTTCATGATGGTGGTGGCCCGCTGCTATAACAAAGACACAAGGTGTGTTGAGAATGAGAAGGGAGAGGTTATAATTAACCTCACTTCTCGGCACTTCGAGATCATGCTGGGTATCCCCCACCACCAGAATTTTATGGCCATAAGTCAAGAAGACTGCATTAAGGCATGGGAAGAAAATGAAGACAAATGCATGCAGTTAATGAATGAGGTGTATCTAAAAAATAAGAAGGTAATAACCAGGTGGCCATAGGTTATTCACCGCAGTGACTTCTCAAAGGAACTGAGTGACACCATCACTTTCCTGAGCAAGGTTTTTGGGCTTCCTGACGCCCACTACTTCCATAAATGGATGCTCAGATACCTGGAAACAATGAACAAAAATGTGCATGATCAACGTTTTGAGTGGGCAGAAATCATCAGCAGCACCATATCTGAGCAGCTCCAACAACTCACAACAACAGGGAGGTTCTACATGAACTCCTATGGTCTATGCTGCTGCCTCTGAAAGAGATTATCCAGCATTGAGCCGATGCGGGGTATGGCCCCAGGTAAAAATATTTGAATATTATCCAGAATTAAGACTAGAAAAAAGCATTCCACAGTTCACCAAGATCAACGATGCCTTCTTCTATGGCATCATCTGCCTTTTGAGGTGTAATATGACTCACAGTTGGATGACCAAGAGCATAGTAACTACAATGGAGAAGTGGGGGCATTGTTTATGTATTTCCCCACTTTTACCTATCTCAGAGTAGTCAACTTCTTGGGGGAGCCCACCAAGTTACCAAGGTATGTAGGCCCTAAGTTGATCTTGTTGGAGCTATCCAAACAGATCATAACATATCACAAGAAGTTCTTGAAAAGGAAGAAGGGTGGAACTCCTTTCCCCCTCACAGTGGGAAGGTACACCTACACTTCTCACACCAAGGCCCGAGAAATGTTCGCGGAGCTGGAACTGCTCAACCTGAAGCACAATTTCTCAGAGAGGCTGACCTTTGATCCACGAAATTGTGTCCTAAAGGAAAAAATTGATCCGATCCACGCTCCAAAGATCAAGGACATTTACATCGACCTGTATCATGAGGTCGAACTCAGGAGGAAGGATCACTCCCATCTGGCCCTGGCAGAAATTATTCAATATGGCGTGGCCATTGTTCCGAAAGGTTTTTAAACAACTGATGAAGAAGTTGATCAGGTATATTTAGACATAGACGGGGAAAACTAGTTGTTCAACAAAATAGATAGAATAAGGGCACCTCAAACCATTATGGAGAGGGTTAAGGGCACATTTCAGCACACAGAACATTGGTACAGGTATACCGGGCTCATCTACCTTGGGGTAGACTTCACCACGTCTCCTCTGGGTAATGCACCTATCAGGCTAAAACATTTCCAAAGAGTAAAGGAAAAGACAAAGAGGGAGAATCAAGCACCATTCAAGAAGAAGCTCCTGAGAGCCCTCCCTCTACTGTACAGGAACAGGTTGTAACCCTGGTATCTCTAGAGGAAGAAGTGGCAGAAAGTGTTCCATCGGGCACATCCACTCAGGATGTTACCACTACTATAACAACCAAGGTACCCATCATCCCTTCTCCCACTCCTCCTTCACCTCCTTATGTCTCTCAAGTAACCATTCCTTTGGTTGTGTCTTCTCCCCCATCGTCTACTATTCCCCTTTCCTCTTCTTCCATCTTCTCTTCCCTCGCAGAGTTGTCCCCTAGTATTTCTTCCCTCATCTCTCAGCTCCCTTCCACCCCCACAGTTTCCTCTCCTACAGTAACTCCTACCCCTGTGAGCGTTGGAAGTTCAACTTCTTTATCAATGCCACCGCCAAGCGTCTCAACCCATTTCCTTGAGTACACTGTAGTTGCTCCTGCTTCTTCCACTGTTCCTTCTTCTCCCTTAAGTCCAACATGGATCTCCCAGCACCTAAGTCAACATAAAAGGAAAGTCCCCATTGAACCTATGGAATTCTCCGTCATCCCAACAAAAGGGGCTAAGAAGCAAAATCCAATAACCCGCTTCTCTCAGAGTGCCTCAGGTGAAAGAGTAATGGAGATCACGTATTCCAATCCCACAAAGGATAAAAAGGATCTGTCCCCTACAGATTATACAGTGATGTAGGTCACAATGGGAACATCATCCGAGAGCCTTCAAGGAGAGGCCCTATCTATGGTGGATTCCCTTTGCAAGAAGCTTCAAGAAGCAAAGGAAGAGAAGAGGCTACTAAAAGAGCAGAATAAACATCTTCTCCATGCCTTGTAGAAAATGGGTAGTGCACCTCCTACAACTACCACTGAGACTCCTGAGGCCCTTAGTTAGGATAAGATAAATGAATACGCCAAGATTGGCGAACAAGGTATAGTAATATCCACTTGGAGAGACTAGATCCTCAAAGATAGCGAGGAAGTAATTGTCAAGTTCACCGAGTTATATCAGAACATTGGTCAGGTAAACAAGGAACTCTAGGTGATTGCAAGACCTATCTCCAAAGAGTTGGACCATGCTAGGTTGCAACATGAGACATTCCAGAATATGCTTGACTGCTCAGTCGACGATTTAGTTAAATTTGGCATCTTCGATCACCTCGGAGCACCCAACAAAGTCCTTGTTGCTTTAGACTACCGGGTCGATCAGATGGAATTTTTCCTGGAGAACATAGATAAGGTCAAGGAGGAAGCCCTGGATGCAATGCATCAAATGGAGGAAATTGTCCTAAAGATATCTCTGGGCTTGCTCACTCTGTCATTCACCTTGAGGAAGGCAGATGAAACTATTCAAATCTTCAAAGAGATCATCTGGCAAGGGTTAGAGCTAGAAGCCACTTTTGACGCTAAATCCATCAACAACCTTTTGGCCTACTGTGAATTTGTGGGATACCTTATGGAGGCAGGTAATGAGTACTTCAAGCTCTCTGAAAAACTTAGAGATGAACGGGAGACTTGTGAAGTCATCGGCGATCACACGAAGGGTCCTGCCAAGGATCAACTCCAGCTGATGATTAGTAAATTCATGGAGTACCGGGTCCAATTCCATATTACCTCTCCTGAGTAGAAGTAGGGTACTCCTTTCCAGCCGCAAGATGACGAAGAATAGCCTTCCTCTTCTTGGCTTCTTTTTTGTAATATTTAAAAGTATGTTGGCACAAATGATGACATCATCCATGTTGCACCATGGGATGTTGTTATCCATCAAGTTGCCCAAAGTCAATAGTTGACTTTTATATATTTTGTAAATATTTTGTAATTAGTTGTTGGTTTCTTTTTGCCTTCTCTCTCCTTCTCCTTCTATAAATACTTGAGTATTTGTTGTATTCAGGGTGGGGACACTTTTTAGATGAAAAATAGAAGTGAGAAGAAAAGGCTTTGTACTTTTTGTAATAGGAGAAAATATTAATACAAATATTAAGACTTTGTGCTGAATATGTGTGTTATAGGCACCTGATCTTTCTTATGTCATATTTGTGTGTTTATTCTACTAGACCTATCTCTACTTTTTTTTTGTCATTTTTCCATCAGTATTGCTTTGTTCATTTATGCAAGTAGGTTTGGATCTATTTATTACCAATCCCAAAACATAAACCTTCTAACCTTTCTACTTTGGAATTCATTTCTTTTCTCCCTTCGAACCCATCCTTTCTTCGTATTTCCCTTCGTTCCTTTCTTTCCATAGTTGGAAATACTTCTACTGGGATGAGATCCCAAACCCCTGAAGGTAGAATATTGTGAGACTTGCATAGGTTCCTGCTAGTGGAATAGAAATAAACTAGTTTCACTTTGCTATCTCAAAGAGGGGCTATGCCCTACACACTGTTGGCTCGTCTATCCATAGATCTTCTCTCACGACAAATTTTTGGACCAACAAAAATGCCTTGGTTTTCCTCATAAGATACCTATGTATCAATCCAATATTGGGGATATCATTTCTTTCAGTCCCCTTTCCTCAATACCAATATTATCTATGGTAGATCTGATCACCCTTCTTCTCACATTGATGACCACCCTCACACCAAAACATACACTAATGGTTTCAGTTTCCTCTCTAACAAATAGATTTTCCATGCTTACCTTTGTCATTGTGCATGAAAGGGATATGGTCTAGGATTTTATGAGTATGGTATTCATGATCTTTTCCTTAACCAATCCCATGAACCAAATGAGAATTTCATCTTGGGATACAAAGATCCCTCGTCTCCTCATCCATTTACTTCATCCTCTTCTCACATTGATATTGATTCACCTACCCTTTCTCCATCTGACTATCTCATGGACCAATATGATACTATGTATACCCCTGCTAACCTTTTTTAGTCTCCATCATTTCCCTTGGGCTGGTCACCTATTAGGTTTAAAATGAAACTCGGTCCTTTCCTCTTAAGTACCATGATATGATTGGGTAGGATTATCTTACCATTGATATCCTCCAGTGCATTGGTGATGAATCTATCCTTTCTTACATGGGGCATATGATTCTCACATCCACAATTCCTTTCCTCTTGATACTTCCATCCTCCTTAATGAATCAACCATCAAAATCAATAGAGGGACTCCCCAAGAGCACTGCATCATCAAGGTTAGCCAATCTCTTGATCCTCAGGAACTCGAATCCTTTACCTTGTTATCCAAATATAATAAAGATTTTTCATGGTCATACCTTGACATGTCGAGTCTTGATACTTCCATTTTCATCCGTAACATTGTCACTATCCCCGATTCTAAACATGATAAATAGAAGTTAGACCACATGCATCCTTGTATTTCCCTTCTTGTTGAAGAAGAGATCCAATGCCTTCTCTCTGCTAACTTCATCCAGCCTATTAACTATGTGCAATGGGTCTTGAATATTGTACTCATTACCAAATCTTCTAGAAAGCTTCGCATCTGCATCGATTTCTAATATTTGTATCTTTCCTACCCTAAGGATGAATTTCCTCTTCCTAACATCAAAAAAAGCATCAACCTCATGGCTAGGCATGAGATTCTCTCTCTTATGGATGGCTATTTTGGTTACAATCAGATCCTTATCACCCTAGAAGACCAACATAATACTTCATTCATCACCCCTTGGGGGAATTTATGTTATCGTGTCATGACTTTAGCTTTGAAAATTTTAGGGCCACTTACCAATGCACGATGACCTACATATTCCATAACCTTATCCATAAAACTATGGAGGACTATATCGATGAAATCTTTGGTAAATCCAAGTGTCGATGTGATTATAATTTTGTCCTTAAATTCCTCTTTGAGTGTCTTATCTGATTCATGTTATCAAATTTTCCACAAATGTAAAAATTGGAGAATGGGGTCCTATTTTGACAAAATTATGACATCGGTCCTAAGGACCCATTTATGGTCATCACAGGATAACATGATTAAAATAATTAATTAATTGCATAGGTGAGCTCACCTAACATTAAACAGGGTCAAATCGAGCTCAAATTGGTGTCAACTTGGTGACAACTAAGTGTTGGCTCAGTTGAGAACTTGGTCATTCATCATTAAAACTCAACTTGATGGGTCGGTCGATCCTAACATTGAGGCAAGTCGGTTTAACTCATGAAGGAGATGAGTGGATTAGAATAAATTTTAGGATGTAAAAGAACTTGGAAGGTATTGGTATGGCTCAGATAGAGAATCTTAGGTCGAGCAACTCAGTTTCGACCTCGGTAATAGCCCACAACAGGGGTTGAATTGATACAAACATTTCATTTCCCAAATAGGTGGATGAAGGGAAGCCCAAAGATTTCAAGTGCTATGGTAGTGAAGACCGAACTCAATCATGGAAAACATGGCTATAGAGAAACTTGAGTTATATGGTAGCAAAGGAGTAGCTCGGCTCTGACTCATTTCTATTCAAACATGGGGAGGTCAATGCTTCCTCGTTGGAACATAAACTCAAATCATAGGGCTTGGTGGAGAATATAGCATAAATAATCGAGCTTGGTCTTGAAAACATGACCCATAGAGTCATAGTGTGAGGAACTCAACCATTGTGAAAGGAAATTAAAGGCGTAATAGGGAGAGTTCAAAGGAGGTTTGAGTTCACTTGTCAATTCATAAAAGCTTCTGAGAAGATGAAGCTATAAAAGTACTTGGTTAAGTAGTGAATCATTCTGATGTCTTCTCAAGCTTGAGATTGAAGGTGTCAAAAAAAAAAATGTAGCACCACGGGCTCAGGGGTTTCAATCTCATTGGCGGTAAAATGATCAAGTTCAAGAAGATCTCGTGACCAGGTTTCAAGATGTGACCATGGTTGAGACAATGTCTTCGTAAGCTAAGACAATAGTTCTGCTTTGGGGAACTAATTGACATGTGGGAATTTCATTAATGGAAAACCAAGACATGGATTCCACAATGATGGGGATTTATGGGACTTCTTGGCATGTGGACATAACGTGATGGAAATTGAATTCGATATCTCCGCATAAGGGAAGTTAGGGAAAACATGGCCAAGTAGGGTAATAACCATGGAAAACCAATATGAGACTTCCACATGAGCTATGTTAATAGGAAGACCAGAGCACGTTTGCAAAATAGGAGGAGGTGGTTGTTGACCGAGTCATTATGAGTGATATGCCATGTAAGTAAGTGGTTAAGATACAACACCGAAAGTAGAGGATCGAGTCAAGGGTTGCGTTGGTTTACACAATAGTAAACTCAGGGAAAAGAGAAAGCTTAATTCAGGACATTTGGGTACATAGGTCATTTGATATAGGTAGGTTTGGGTTAAGACAAGGAATGAAATGAAGTCTCCGTTTTGGGTTGGGATCACTGAGTTGATCTCGTGAATGAAGTGAGACAATTAAGAGCTTGGGTGGTTGAGCAAGGTGCTCACAAATTGAAAAGAAAAAGAGTAAATGGCTCAATTAAGACCATAGGGAGACAAACTCGAGTGAGCTAGGATAAAATTTTCTACGATACCCACTGCATAACTCACAACTCCATTTTAAGTTACAAATAAATTGTTTATACAACTTAGTTGAGTCTTCTTGGGATTCATAGTTCAATGAATGACATAAAGCTCATTGTAAGGCTAAGGCTCATCATGAGGGACATAGCTCAATTTCTAATAAATAAATTGGCATGGAGATCTCCTCAACAAATTAATATTATTTCCCGATCGAGGAATCAAATTCATAGAGGTGGGTGACCTGAGAATAAGTGAACTGATCTCGCCATTCACTTGTAGGGTCTTATGATACGGATCATGGAGCCCACAAGAAAGGAATATCTCAAAAGATCAGATGGGAGCTTGAGATATGCATTTAATAAATTTAAGAGGATCTTACAACATCAAAAGGAAGCTAGCCTTCTTTGGAGGTTCACCTCGAGCCCAAGTTCCACAGCTTGAGAGGCAATCTCATGTGTCCCAATCACACCGAATGTCCTATTCAAATTTTGGCCATTCGGAGGGTACAATGATTTGGTGACAATAGTTTTTAGCATGCCTGGTGGGACCAAGAGTTGGTACTTCTCTTCTCACTTACACAAGTCAAAGTACCTAGCAACTCTATATATCTGGATTTTACATTTTAGTGTGTCAACTTATTCAAAAAATTTAGACAAGAGCTTCTTCAAAGAAAGGAAATTATCATCAGATTGAAATTTCCTTATCTCCTCCAAATAGAAGACAAAGAGGTGTTTCAAAATCACCAGTTGCAGATCTACCTTATAGGGGTCATTCAACTCCTCCATACAGAAGGTTCACTCCACCAAGGAACAATCAACCTCTTACTTTTATGGCATGAAACCAAGTTTTTCCCTCTTTCAATACAAGTAACCCTCTTCTGTTGGCTCCATGTGACCCTATACCTATTGCAACACTCAAATTTTTACCCTTTTATATAGGGGAAACTCACATTACTCTAGTTGAACATATTCTTGAGGTAGCCAGCATTTGTGCCATACATAATGTCACGGAGGATAACATTGCGGTTAGAATTTTTGCTACCTCTTTTAAGAGAAAATCACTTCAATGGTTTCAAGGGTTAAGTGTTGGCAGTATAACCACTTAGGATGAATTAGGTGAAAATATCTATAAATATTTTGAAGACAAGAGTGATAATATTTAACTTTTGGAACACCTCACTACCATGAAGAGAGCTCTACAAGAATACATGAGTGACTTCAACTTCTAATTCCATAGGACCTGGAATAGGATTCTGACACTTGTAAAGCCTTCTGCACATAATGCATTCTTTTATTATTTGTAAGCCTTGAATAGTGATGTAGTAGTTATGATCCAGTCCATGGGAGGGGCTACATTACCTGATGCCTACGATGTTGCCATAAGAGTGGAAAATTCCTTGATTTAGGCTGATAAGATAGCTCCATGACCACCAATGTTGTTGTCTCTGGATCTTACAAACAATCAGCCTATCATTGCTCCTATTCCATCAGCCTCTTATCAACTAGACTAGTCTACCCTTACCTCTTCAAATGATCTATTTAAACTCAATTCACTACTTAAAACATTTGGAAACACACTTGTTGCACTCAAGAGGAAACAATTTCAATATAATCATCCATATCAACCACAAAATCAGCAGTATCAGGCTAACCATCCTCCTTTTCAAGGGAAAAATCAACCACAAATCAAGCTGTGAATGTCAGACCTTTGAAATTTCAGAACCCTCTTGTTGCTAGTTCATCTAGAGCCATTGTACCTATCTAGAATAATCTAGTTCAAGACTACGAATGGTGCTACCCTTGTTCTCAACCCCACAATCAAAATCTTTTTCCGAATGGAGTTCTTGGCCAGGAAATTATGGTTCAAAGTGTATATTCCCCTTATGATCAAACAAAGAACACATATACGTAAGAAACAACACATCAACTACAGGCACTTGAAGAAACCACTTTGCTAAACTAGCAAGAAAAATGTTTTTGTGGGTTGAATACAGATCCCTCATCAGTGGCAAAAAACACTCGTTCTAACAAGAGATAAATGGAACCTCAAACTTCCAAAGCTGATAAAACATCCACTTCATAGCCTCCAACACAAGTGGTGGTTGATAAAAATGTGGGAAATAAACCATCAGAAATACCTGTTAGCCAAGCCACAAGAAAATAAATTTCATCATCCATCATGGTACCCAAAAAGCATTTTCTAAAGGAGGATCCCAACTCTCAAAGAATCATAAAAAAATTATGAGTAATTCCCTTCAGCATAGTGGAAGAGATGAATAAAACCAACCTGAGAGTTACTATGTGGGACACACTTTCAATTCCTTCTCAAAGAAATTTGTTGCGAGAGGCTCTAAACAATTTTGGTACAACTGGCGGATCATCAAGTCATGGAGCAACAACTACTACAAGTTTGTGTCAACCAGAAGGGAAAAGTATTCCTAAAGAAAAAAAACCACCACCATTCTATATTTCCATGATCATTGCAAACTACCTGGTGTAGAATTGCATGATCGATTCTGGTGTCAGTAGCTCAGTCATGCCCAAAACAATTACAGATGTACTAGGCATACAATATGTGCCAATTGTAAGAGGAGTTTTTCAGTTGTATGGAATAGTTGTTAATACTGTTGGAGTTATCAAAGGACTTCAACTGACCATCCATGCTTGCCCAAGTTTGTCATTCACCTAAGACATATCATTCATTGATCTTCCTCCTCTCTTCACCATCTTCCTATCATGAGATTTCACTGCCAAGATGGGCGGTTATCTATCATCTGATTGGTCACATATCATTCTTAGGACTCGATACAGAACAAAAGTGACTATAAGGGTGGAACCAATCTACCACAATCATGTATAACCCTACACTGCTAGTCCTATAAATGGGAATTACACCATAAAATATTCAAAAGAAGAAGATGTTGATCATGAATCGACCACTCTCGTTGAAGAATTCCCCGATACAGTGTTATATGACATAAGTGGAGATCATCAGTATGATCCCTACTCTAATTTATTTTCAGAAGAATAAGTTGGTTTGCTACTTTTGGAAGAAATAGGATTGGGTACATACTACATTCATGAAGAAGATACAATCATACCACAACTCATCAAAACACCAAATGATTCAGAAGGACTATTACAATTGTTCTTCAATGGCTCGAGAAGTAAGAATGGATCTAGTGCTAGTGTTATGTTAATGTCTCTAGAGGGAGATAAGTAATTCTCATCTTTCTAGTTGCAATTCAGTTGCACTAACAATGCTACTGAATATGAGGCCCTTGTATAAGGAATTCAACTAGCCCAAAAGAAGGGGATCAAAGCCCTTATTTTTTTTTTGATACAGTGAGTTAGCTGTCCATCAAGTGACATCATATAGAGCATCCAAGAATTATCTTTTAAGATCATACAAGAATCGAGTATGGGACTTGATTTAATATTTCGAAGCTTTTGGAATCCACGTAGTCCTAGAAATCAGAATCAAGATGCTGATAGGCTTGCTACAATTGGCTCATAATACAACATACTTTTTGATGTCATGAAAGAAGGGAAGCAATATTTCAAAATGATGGTTCGACCTACAGTCCCTGATAATGTGAGTAACTGGAAAGTGTTTGATAGTGATAAACAAATTGTCCTTTTCCAAGAAGAAGAGGAAAATTTTTCTGCAAGAAATCAGGATAAGTTACAAGAATCATATGGTGATCAAATTATACAATTCAAAAGCAACAAACTAATAAAAGGCTTAGTCACTCTGGAATCCATTTTCAATTCAGATGATCAGCCAAAAGACAAAGCTCTAACATGGTGGTCAAATAAGAAGATTTTGAGGAAGTCGAGGTAGCGCACGAGAAGTTTCTAAACATTGGAAAAGTGTGTACTTTTGAAGAGAAACAAGATTTCATCAAAATTTGTTAAGAGTATCACAACATATTTGCATGGAGCTATAAAAAATTGCATGGTTTTGATCCAGGTCTAGCACAACATACCATTGAAATGGATCCTAATGCCAAGTAAGTCCACCAGAAATAGAGGCTGATTAATCCCAAAATTGAGCCACTAATGAGAAAGGAGCTAACAAAACTCATCGAGGCCTCCATTATTTTCCCCATCAAGCACTCCTCTTGGGTAGCCAATCTGGTGCCTGTAAGGAAGAAGAACAAAGATATTCAGTTGTGCAGAGATTTTAGGTATTTGAATCATGTTTCATTGAAAGACCATTATCCTCTTCCATCAATGGAGCAGATCCTTCAAACAGTGGTAGGAGCTCAAATGTTTTATTTTCTTGATAGATATTTTGGTTACAATCAAATCCTAGTCCAAGAATCTGACCAATTCAAAATGGCTTTCACTACCAAGTGGGGCATGTATGCCTACAACAAAATTCCATTTGGATTTTCCAACATTGGGTCTAATTTCCAAAGAGCCATGGACATGGTGTTTAAAGGACTAATCAACGATATCATCTTGGTTTACCTAGATGAAATAAATATATATTATAAGCATGCAGATGATCACAACATGCATCTAAGGAAGGTTTTCTGAAGGTGTATGGAATTTTGGGTCTCACTCAATCCCAAGAAGTGTATTTTTGTAGTGCATGAGGGAAAGTTGTTAGGGCATGTTGTTTCAAACGAAGGACTATCAATCGATCCATCCAATATTCATTTGATTACATCCTTATCTCTCCCAAGTCATAAGAAGGGTCTCCAGAGTTTTCTAGGAGCCATAAACTTCATGCGGAGATTCATCCCTCAATTCACAACATTGGCTAAACCACTGACATCTATGTTGAAGAAAAACATGCCATTCTCATGGAAAAAGGAAGGATGAGAGAGCTTCAAAGCCATCAAAACAGAAATTTCTCAAGATCCCACGCTAGTGAACCCCAAGTTTTCTAAATACTTTATCATTTATGCTTTTGCAGGTCAAGAGAGCATTTCAGGGATCCTCACCCAACAAAATGAATATTTGATGGAGCAGCCAATTTCTTTCTTCAATCAATCCCTCAAAGACTACGATCCCAAATACTCATTCATTGAAAAATAGGTCTTTTTGGTTATTCAAGCTTTGAAGAAATTCAAGCACATGTTGTCTAATAACAAAATTCATTTGATGGTGTCTCAACCAGGCGCCAAGGAGTTTTTGTTGAACAAAGAGATGAATGAGAAGTGCATGGGATGGATCACTACGGTGATAGAGTATGATGTACATATCAAGGTTACCAAACTTGTCAGAGGTAAAGGTTTGTGTCAAAAACTTTCTACAGACATGTAATCAAAAGGTGATGAGGATACAATGCTCCTAAACACTGATGAGAGTGATGACCAAGTTGACTGGTTATCCAAAATGAAGAATTTCCTCTTCTCAGAAGTATATCCTATGAACATGGATAAAAACAAAAGATGAACTTTCCTTCTTCAATCTATTCCATATGTTTTGATAGATAGTGTTCTCTTTTGAAAGGATTTGAATTGTGTCCTCCTTCCGTGCATAAGACTAGAATAGGTGAGTAAGATACTTGAAGAGGTTCATAATGGCCTATCTGGAGGACATTACTCTATACGAACAACTACTACAAAATCATGCGAGCCAGTTACTATTGGTTGGATTTGTTCAAAGATGCCCATCTTTGGGTAAGGAGATGTAAAGAGTGTGCCTTTTTCATAGGAAAGCATAAGTTGGCAGCTCTTCCATTACATCCAATTCAAGTGGATCAACCCTTTGTTTAATGGGGGCTGGAATTCATCGGAATGATTAATCCTCCATCCAGTGATAGACATAAATGGGTCCTTATTGTAAAAGACTATTTTACTTGATGGAAAGAGGTGGTAACATTAAAAGAGAGAAATGAAAAGGCAGTTTTGGATTTTTTGGAAGGTATAATGACAAGGTTCGATTTTCCTTTTAAAGTCATTTTAGAAAACGCGATGGATTTTCTTGGTATGAAGTTGAGTGAATGGGTTGTTAAAAATGTGGTCTACCTCAAGACTTCATCCAATTACTATCCATAAGGAAATGGATTGGCTGAGTTTAGTAACAAAAACCTCATAAACATTATTAAGCGCATGATGAAAACTAACAAGAGGACTTGACATACACAGCTTAAGACCACCTAATGGGTAGATCAAATCACATCTAAAAGGGCCATAGAGAATTCTCATTTCATGCTTGTATATGGTAGGGAAGTAAAAATTCCACTCTCCTTGGAGTTATCTCATCAAATTGAAGTTATGGAGAGTGATCCTATTATATTAAGGTTTGTTGAACTCATGGAGTTAGATAAAGTATGAAACAAGGCTATGAAGAATTTGGAGCAACATCAGGCTCAGGCTAAGAAATATTTTGACAAGAAGGCATTCGATAGGCATTTTCAAGAGGGATATTTAATCCTGAAATGGGATGAAGATAGGGCCAAGCCAGGAAAGCATGCCAAGTTTGACACTCTTTAAATCGGGTCATACATCATCACGAGTTGCAAAGAGGTGAATTCATTTCTTCTATCTAGGCTCAATGGAGAAAAATTATGCATTCATGTGAATGGGATACATCTCAAAGCTTGTTTTTGTGAGGCATTCCAACCCCTGTACAATTTAGTTAGGTGATTTCCTCCAAGTGCTTATGCACATTATTGTGTGTTTTTGTTATTTCGCTTTCCTTGTTGCTGTGTTTTTGTGTTGTCCTTGCACATTGTTTCATCATTGGAGGTGTTATGGAAAAATAAGGTCCAAAGTTTAATAAAAGTTTCATGATCTACCTCATTTAAATTTTTTTAAGTGCTCCATAGATGTCAAGCATTCAACATTTTAAGTATACTTCATGCTTAGCATTCCAAGGAGGTCTAAGATTGGCTATGCTTAAGAGGATTCTAGGATATATCAAAGAAGATCAAATTACTTTCAGGATTCCAACATAGAATCCATGCCCAAAGGATTACTTAAGGCTACTAGAATTATGCTTAGTAGGAAATCATCCTTGAGAGGTCACCAAAAATTTTATCCAATTTTACGCACATAGAAAAATTGGACAACGAGGTCCTATTTTGACCAAATAATGACATCAGTCCCAAGGGCCCATTTCTGGTCATCACCGGATAACATGATTAAAATAATTAATTAATTTCATAGGTGAGTTCACCTAACATTAAACGGGGTAAAATCGAGCTCAATTTGGTGTCAACTTGGTGATAAATCAATGTTAGCTCGGTTGAGAAATTGGTCATTCATCATTAAAACTCAACTTGATAGGTTGGTCAAGCCCAACATTGAGGCAAGTTGGTTTAACTCATGAAGGAGATGAGTGGATTAGAATAAATTTTTGGATGTTGAAGAACTCGAAAGGTATTGGTATGGCTCAGATAGAGAAGCTCGGGTTGAGTAACTCAGTGTCAACGTCGGCAATAGCCCACAATAGGGGTTGAATTGATACATACATTAAATTTATCGAATAGGTGGATGAAGGGCAGCCCAGAGATTTCAAGTGCTATGGTAGAAAATATTGAACTCAATCATGGAAAACCTAGTTGTAGAGAAACTTGAGTTATATGGTACCAAAGGATTAGCTCGGCCCTGACTCGTTTTTATTCAAACATACGGAGGTCAATGCTTCCTCGTTGGATCATAAACTCAGATTATAGGGCTCGAAGGATAATATAGCATAAATAACTGAGTTCAGTATTGAGAAGATAAACTGCATAGTCATAGTGCAAGGAACTCGACCATTGTGAACAGAAATTAATGGCACTACAGGGAGAATTCAAAGGATGTTTGAGTTCACTAGTCAAGTCGATGAAGCTTGTGAGAAGATGAAGCTACAAAAGTACTTAATTAAGTAGTGAATCGCTCTGATATGTGCTCAGGCTCGATATTGAAGGTGTCACGGAAAAATCATGTAGCACCATGGGATCAGGAGTGTCAAGCTCATCAGTGGTAAACTGATCAGGTGCACGAAGATCTCGTGATTAGGTTTCAAGATGTGACCATGGTGGAGATAATGTATTTGTTGGGCACCTAAAATATTGACTAAGTTTACCAAGGCACGTAGGAGTGCAAGACATGGATTGAAGGATGGGTGCACAAGAAGAACACATGAAAGGCCTAGTGGAAGTAGGGCACGCAGGATAAGGTGTGCAGACAGAGCCCAAGTTTCGGGACTTAGCCAGTTTTTGTGAAAGGAGAAGGACCCAACCATGCATGTGAAGTGAATAAGGTGTCAGTCTAACATCAGGGGGCCCACACAAATAATATGCATAGTGATAGAGTTGCACGTGGGATACCATCATGTCAAAACATGTAGAACCCATGTTGAGGAGCAGGGACATCTAGGGGACCATCATGACAGAATGTACAGAGCCCATACCTAAAGGAACATGTTCCCATGGAAAACCCATACAAACGCTTGGCAATGGATATGAGGCCACAAAAGGAGGCATTGGAAGTTGGGGATGCCTATATATATGGGAACTTATAGAGAGAGAAAAAGGTGGTGCATGAGAGATGAAACCAGGGAGAAGGATTAGAGAATAAAAAGGATGATATAGTCTAAGAATAGAGAGAGAGATCTGCAGATATATTGAAAGATCCCTATGGGATTGGGTAGAATTTATGGGATGGATTAATGCATTAGGGGGCTAGGATATAATTTTCTTTATATGGATGATAGACATGATCCCTACTGAGATGTATGACTTTGGTCCGGTCAGGTTGTGGTAGTCTATGTAGACCCATTGCTTGTAATGAGAATGAATGTAGTGAGGTTATAAATGTAAATGAGCATGAGTATAATTTATTTATATCTATATTGTTTCATTTTTGTTCATGGAAGCTATGAAATAGATATAGGCTCTTATGTATTTCCCTTCTACTATAGTTATATGTTATCTGCAAATACTATCTAGAATTAATGCATTTATCTATAGACCGCTCTGAGTCCTATGATGAATATATGTCTCATTGCCTCCATTTTTATTAAGTTTTTAATCTAGATGATGGTTTCCCACTTAAATCACATAAAAGAGAGACTTGGCTCCTGCGTGTGCCTCAGGTGAGGGCCTAGTTCCCACTGGCTGATAGGATGGCGCACATCACTATTATGGCTAAGTAGATAGAGAAGTTATCTGCAAACTCAGCACATAAGATTCGTAGTGGTTTATGGTGTATAGATTGTGAAGTTGAGAGGCATGTCAAGGATAATTTCCCCTAGAGGACAGTACGTGCCATGGTAGTAGATTATGATATTTTTCATGTAGACCATGATGTGATTAAATTTCCCCTATTGTAATGCGCATTGAGGAAGAATGTGTCATGTTATTGTAAGATGTGCACCTCTATAACCCATGATACTAAGGATTGTAGAATTATTGACCAGATCCATGAGCCAATTGATCATGGGGTGCGTCAGACTAGCATTGCTAGTAGTTCTAAGGGTGTTGATCAAAGTTATGAAAAGCATGTGGATGGATACGAGTGCAGAAGAGTATTTCAAAGAGGATTCCGTGGTCATGGTAACCGTGGGGGAGGAAGAAGTGAATTTTTGCGTGGAACCTGTTTAATTTGTGGATCTACTGACCACTACAAGCACAAGTGCCTAGAATTATTACAGTGCTCATGGTGCAGGAAGAAGCACAAGTATGAGGAGTGCCCTGAGTTGTTTGAGCATATGAGTCAGCAACACCAGAAAGGCAAGGGCACTACAATGGTAAGCATTAAGAAGGTAGACACCAAATGGATGTCATGAGTAGCGCACGATGTAGGCTTGGAACCTGTTTTGGTAACCACACGATCAGAGGCCGCGCATGCAAGGGAAATGCCAAAGTAGAAGAACCTAGTTTCAAGGGAAGAGGTGGTACATGGAAGGTACCCAGACTCTGTGCATCAAAAGGAGGTGCATCAAGACACCTTATACGTGATTCGGAGTCTACAAGGAGAGATCCAATGTCTGAAGGAGCAATCTAGGAGAGAAGGGAAAAGTAGGAGGGTCGAGGGACCAAAAGATGAACTAGATGAGGTGAAATAGGTATGTAAGAAGCTAAGGAAAGAGAACATTATTCCCTTTCTCGGAGCATGGTTGAGGGAGAAGGTACCATGCACGGGAGAAGAGCGTGAGAGGTAAGTATTACATGCAAACCTTCCTCCTCACAGCCTCAACTATGATAAGGAGATCACGTTAAATGCGGTTGTGGATAGATGGCTCCTTAACAATATCCTCATTGACATAGTCACGGAGGTCAATGTTCTCACTTTGGATGCTTCGCATCAGATGAGAAGGCATTCATTACATCCATATTCAAATGTGTTTTATATGGTAAACAAAACAAAGGCAATGCCCATAGGTGTCTTAAAGGATGTAGCTATCACCATTCAGGGAGCTAAGTTTACTAAGGAACTTGAAGTCTTAGCACTCGATGAGGTAGACAATTTCCTAGCACTACTTGGGCACCCATGGAGTTATAAGAACAATTCAGATCTTCGGTTCAACAAGGGGTGCATCGGCTTTGAAAATGAAGTTAAACGTGTCATCATACCCCTAGCTGATAGGAAGTTAACACCCTGTACTGAACCTTTGGGAGAAAAGGTCCTAGATAGGATATATGTGTGCTCAATCAAGGACCCAAATATCATCCATCCTACCAATGGATTTATCTAGTTTGAGGATGCTCAGTTGGTGAGTGACACCACTAATATAGCATGTGATAATTGGGTGCATGGGACCTATGAGCTAGTCAGTAGACACTTGAGAGGATCGGTGACAAAGGTGACAAAGGTGCACAAAGTCTGGCACCTAGGAGAAAAAGAGATACCTAAGTACTCTAAAGGGGCCTTCCCTGAGATAATTTTATAGAAGATGGAAGCTCAGTGGGAGGAGGAAGAGGAGCGAAGAGGAATGTTGAGTTACGTCTTACTAGGAACTGTTGCACATTTGTGGGTGACGCATTAGGATAATCTTTTGGAGTGGTGTGAGGTGAGGATTTCCCTCTCTATCTGGTTCTCTAGAAGCAACGTGCCCACCACCATCAAAGATTACAATGGTAGTGAGCCCACCTCTTTCCACATCCAAGCCTATGAGAGGGTATGGAGAGAAGGCACAGAGGCTTTGTTAGGGAATAAGAGATAAAATATGCGGAATAATCCCTTACAGAATCGCAATAGTACAAACTAATATGTAGAAAATATTACAGATCTCAAATAAAAGTGCATAGTAAATAACAAAACACAGAGAGAAAAGATTTAGTGTGGTTCACCCAATTTGGGCTACGTCCACCAAGAATCACTTACTCAGATTTTATTACAAGCCTCCACTCTCTCAATACAATACCCAGATCCATTTTGAGCTGTGCTAAAAAAACTCTACAGAATTCACACCTGAATTCAAAGCACATCTGCAATACATTTGCTTGTCTATTTATCATATGCATAAGACCATATAAATAAAAAATTACTTAAGCAGTTTGATAGAAAACCGTGGGTATCAAAACCATGGTCAAAAAACTATGGGTATCAAAACAATGGGTACCAAAAAACCATGGGCCCAAAAACAACCCATAATGGTTACCCATTACCCATGGGTTAATAAACCACCCATGAAAATTTGCTTCAGGGGCTTCGTCCCTGAGCCCCCATCGATCGGGGGGGGGGGTGGCTTCACCCCCCCGAATCCCCTTGACCTGCTCACTGGCGAGCGGGACTGCTGTAAAAATACCTGAGTGTAACACATAGAAGGTGTACCACACTCTAACATGAAAACAGGCTCCACAAACATAACAATCTCCCACTTGGAGATTGATTTCCATTGAGCAAGCTTCTCAACCCTTCACTATCATCTGCAAAGGCCAACCAAAGCTGAACATAACTTTAGTTTATCCCTTGTGACCACCTTGGTCATCATGTCTGCAAGATTCTAACTGGTATGAATCTTCTCCAACTTCAACTTATCTTCTTCCAAAGCCTATCCTGATGAAGTGATATCTCAACTGTATATGCTTCATCTTGGAGTGGAAAGCTGAGTTCTTAGCTAGGTGTATAGCACTCTGAGTATCACTATACAACTTACATTCCTTCTACTTATGCCCCAACTCCTTAAGCAATTGTTGTAACCCATGAAAATTTACTTCGGGGACTTCACCCTCAAACCCCCTTGACCCGCTCATCAGTGAGCGGGACCACCGTAAAAATACCTGAGTGTAACACATAGAAGGTGTACTACACTCTAACATGAAAACAAGCTCCACAAACATAACATGATTTTCCACCATCCCTCTGGATCCATAAAATGTATTCTACACTGCAGGTTGCATGTGCACATGGTACATCCACTCTGAGACACATCGCAAGATGGGGAATTGGCATAAACTAGTGGCTAATCTCATCCTGACATTTGAGTATCGAAGCACCAAGCCATCGGTAGATAAGAATATGTAGGAGGTCAAGCACCTTACGATGGGGGATAGTGCTAAGGAAAATGATAGGCTTGTAGAGTTGCTAGGACAGCCCATGCTTGGGTGGAGAAATTGGTGAAAATGAGCTTGATGAGTTACACTTTGAGTGCGCATGTGTAGAAAAATAAAAAGGCAAGATGGTCTATGTCATAGATGGTGAAGAGACAAAAAATATGGAAGTTAACCATTCTTTAAGCTCACGCGAAGTTATGGATAGTGCTGATGAGAAGGTGCATGCCTATTATGAGCCTTTAAAGATAAGATAAGGTTAATATTGGGTCAGAGGCAGAAACCCAAGCAAGCTATCATTGGAGATTATTGGTCAGAGAAGGAAGTCTCTAAAATTATTGATCTTTTGCATGTGAGTTTGAGGATTTATTCACTGTGCGGGGTATCATGAGCTCAAAGGTGTTCACCACTCCTTGGGGGATATGCATAATTAAGTTGAAGGAAGGTGTTGCGCCTAATTAGGAAGATACCCCTACTAGATGAATCCTAATATACGCGGTAAAGGTCAAGGAGGAAATAAAAAAGATGATAGCATCAAGAAACATTGAGTTAGTGGAGGAGTCGGAGTGGACAAGTCCGATGGTGATTAGTATCAAGAAGGAAAGGAGGATAAGGATATGTGTTTATTATAGGGATTTGATTGTAGTATGTATCATTGATCCCTTCCTAACCCCATTTACTGAAGAGATCCTAGAAGGAGTGGCAGGACACAAAGTCTACTCTTTCACGAATGGTTTCTCAAGCTATCACCAGGTGAGGATTACAAAGGAAGACCAGAGAAAAATAACTTTCACCACCGAGTGGGGAAGGTTTGCCTATACGCTCATGCCATTTGGGTTGAAGAATGCGCACCCGTTGTGTTTTTCGCGCATTGTAGTGCAGGCCTTCCAGGACTTCATCCACAAGTTTCTCCAAGTATACCTTGATGACTGGACAGTGTATGGATTGGTCAAGGACCATTGTGACAACCTGCGGTTGATGTTTGAGAGATGTTAGCATTTGAGGATATCCATCAACATAAAGAAGTGTGTTTTTGCTACCCCGTTTGGGACCCTAATGGGGCACATCATATGCAAAGAAAGCTTACTGGTGGATCCTACCAAAATTACAGTGATTTTGGAATTAGGGGAGCCAACTAGTCAAAGCACAGTGCACAGATTTCTTGGATATGTGGGCTACTATCGAAAGTTCATCAAGGGGTATGCCAAGATCTCTGCACCTTTAGAAGAGTTTCTAAGCCATAAGAGTGCCTTTCACTGGGGAGAGGCGCATCAGAAGGAGTTTGACACATTAAAGGATAGGCTTGTCACCGTGCCTATATTACGTTTTCCCTCTAAGGACAAGCCCTTCCATGTTCATGTGGATACGTTTGGAACGGCCATTGGGGTAGTACTTGTATATCCTGGTGAAGGAATTATTGATCACCCCCTATGCTTTGCAAGCAGGAAGTTGACACCAACAGAACAGAATTATACTACAACCAAGCGCAAAGCATTATATATGATCTACGCACTTCATAAGTTCGGGTAGTATCTATTGGCAACTCCCTTTATCTTCTATATTGACCACATGGCATTAAAATATTTGGTGAACAAGCCCATCCTACAGAGGGCGCATATGTTGGTGGGTGCTACTATTCCAAGAATTTGAGTTCACCGTAATGATCAACCACCTGACAAGTGGTAATTCCGGACCTGACTATTTATCCAAAATTGACTCAGGAGAGGATGCACAGAGCATTGAAGATACCATGTCAAGATGCGCAGCTATTTAGGTTACGGGTGTGCATGTGCCCTCAAACTTGGAGGATATTTCCGTGTTCCTTAAGACAGGTATGGTGCCAAAAGGAATGAAGACACTAGAGAGAAAGACAACTAACCATATGCACGTCGCACCCTACATGTTGATAAGTGGGGACTTATACAAACTAGGGCGTGATGAAGTTTTGTGAAGATGTGTGCTAGAGCATGAGCGCCTCGCCATCATAGAGGAAGCACACGGAGGAAGTGCAAGTGGGGCATTATGCAGACGATGCCACCGCGCGTAAAATATTAATGGCAGGATTGTGGTGGGAGACCTTGTATTAAGAATTGCAAGGAGTATTGTCAAGGCATGTAACCATTGTCAGCGCATTGGAAAGCCATGATGTAGGGATAAGATGCCTTTGCACCCTCATCCCTAGTGTTGAGCCTTTTGAGTAAGTGGGCAATAGACTTTGTAGGACCTATTGCACTAGCGGCACGTAATACTGGATCGTGCCTATGTGATCACTTGCACAAACTATTTGACAAGGTGGGTAGAGGCAGCCATAACTAAAGACTGTACAACCAGCGACAGCATAGTAAGGATTTTTGTGGGAGAATATCATCACAAGGTATGGATTCCCTTTGAGCCTAACCAGTGACAGGGGTACACATTTCTTGAATGAGACCGTGAAGATCCTGTTGGAAGAGTTCATGGTGGCTCATCACAAAACTACTCCCTATCACGCTTAGGTAAATGGAACTACTGAGGCTTTTAACAAAATACTTAGCCACACATTGACTAAGATCTGTGATGTCGGGAGACAAGATTGGGATGAAGAAGGTCTAATCTGTGTTATGGTCCTACAAGACAAATTATAAAAGGTTTAAATAAGGCCACACCATTCCAATTGGCATGAAATTTGTCGCAGAAGCTATCATGTCGGTTGAATTCATGTTACCTTCTATGCGTATAGCACACGCAGGAGGGCTAGCTGATGAGCAAGTGCTGGAGGAAAGAATTGATGAACTGATGAAGCTGGATGAAAGAAAATCACTTGTCTAGGTGGAGCCAAACCACATAGAAAGCAAAGCAAAAAGCATGGCATGACTACCACATCAGGAACAAGCAGTTTGAGGTTGGGAAAATGATCTTACCATATGATTCTAAGTTTATGCGCCATCCTGGAAAGTTAAAAGTGCATTGGTTAGGTCCTTATACCATCTCTATACATCCTTGATTTGGGCACGTGCCAATTACAAGTGCTGGATGGGACGAGATTACCAGGACACTTCAATGGGAGTAGGTTGAAGCCCTACTATAAATAAGTCTTCTTGGTATTTGTCAATAAGGCAGTATTTCCAATTAGCTTAGGATTTTCTCTAGAGCAGTTTTCTTTCTTGTGTTTCCCTTTCTCGTTGATGTTGTGTTGCACCTTGGGCACCAGTAATCTCATTACTCTCTTATGAGAGTGTATATGCGGAGAGGACCGTGCACATAATTTTAGTGTGTGGTGGAGTAAGGTGGAAGAAATTGAAGTGTGAAGCATCAGGAAGGATTGAATTGAAAATCCCAGTTCAATGGCCCTGTAAAAAAAGTGCATACAAGGAAAAGGTGAAAAGGGATGGTGGGGTGTCAGGAAAATGCTACATTGGGGATCCACGTACAAGGATAAGGAGAAACGCATAAGCAACATGAGGTAGGCGGAGAAACAAAAAATCATGACAGAAGAAGTGTTTTTTGTGGACGAGTTACGTGCGCGCAAGAGTCTCCGGTCTAGATGGTTTGGTTGTGTGCACTAGAAGGTTGGAAAATTTTCCACATAAGGTTTGGTGCACGTAAGGTTTTCTGCACAAGGTTAGATGGCGCGTAAGGCTGTTCGCGCAAGGTTGGGGAACGTGTGAGTGAAAGCACAAAAGTCGAGGCTTATTTGAAAAATATGCATTAAGTGTTAATGTACGATGGTAGGTGAAGGTAGCATTTAATGTCACAAAATGTGGGAAAAATCTATAAGTAAGGGGTCGAGGCATTTTCATTTTCACTTTGCGAATAAGGAGAAGAAGCACTTTTGCATCCTCTGTAAACTAGGGCTTCCAGAGTTAATCTATGTGCAAAGAAAGATCTGAGAGGTTGAGAGCGTAAGCAGCTAGTTTGGATTTGCGAACCAAAAGGAAGGGTTTTCACGGGTGTGAGAAAATTTGTGAGAAGGCGTGCCGTATTGTGAATGGAGTATCCCAGTTAGGGTTTGACAGACTAAGACACGGGTTTTAAGAGATTTTCTTTACAAGTTTGACGATCTAAGGTTGGAAGAAATGGAGGAGCAGAGTAGTCATGGAGTTATTGAAGTGACATACGAGGACCTACACGATGGCACCCAAGAAACTAGTTAGCACACCCAAGAAAGGAAACGGCAAGGCTAAGGCCAAGCAGCAAGAATTTGACGGAAACACAAACGAAGAGTGGTATGTAGAAATGCAGTACCCAGATGGAGTATTGCTAGGTAAAGGAGTGGGAGTCCCACCTAAGAAACATGATTGTAAACGACTATAACCATCGAACAAGCACAATCAAGAAGGAGATGACACTGGAGTTAGTGCATCCTAACAAACAAAAGGACACCAGAGGGTTTGCCCATCTACAATGATGATGTGATGGTCAAGATGGAAAAGGCAGGGTTATTGCAACTCTTTGAGTTGTCCTATTTTGGGAAGCCTAAGCACCTATATTGATGGCTGATGTCGTGCTTGCACGAAGACTACTTACATTTCATAGGGTGCACAAGATGCGCATCACTCCTCAACTTATTTCACAGTTCACATGTCCTCATATGTGAAGGAGACAGTCTTGGAGGATGACTTAGGTGACAAAGAGGCAATTCAAGGAAACCATTGCTGCCTATGCATATAAAAAGGGGTCAAGGTACTATGATATCATCAGACATCAAGGACCCAGTAATGAAGATGGCCATGCATTTAGTAACAAAATTGAATGGTCTAGGAGAGATGGACCCAGGTAAATACAGCCATGGTTACATGTTTGTAGGAAATATTTCAGCGGGCACCATCTACAACTTGTCTACATACATTGTGAGAGGATATCGTCAGTTGTGCGAAGGAAGGTGACAGAATCCTCTTCAGTAACGTCCTCCTAACCATTATATTCTCAAAGAGATTAGAGTACCTAATGCATCAGAACAAGTTTGTATGGGAGTACCATGCTAAGGACCCTTCACCCGTGAAAAGATTTGAGAAATACGCCTATGACACTATGACAACAGTGCACAAGGCGCGCTTGGAGAAGTGGTATACACGCCTAAGGAACACGTTCGGGGAAGAATGGAGGATTCCCAGAGCAACTACCAGTGACCACCAAGGGGGAAGCTGATTTGCTGTGTACTAGCACTTCTGGCTGGGTAGGTTTAGGCTAACTGATGAGACATGGAGCCCATGGTGTAAGCTCCCCTTTACCTTCATGGCTCAATACTTCCAAGCGGGAGTAAACAGGTTCAAAGAATCCAAGAAGTTGAAGCTGGAACTTGGTAGTCTGGACCGAGGACCACAGGGAATTGCACAAAGGGTTGATCTACCCCAACGGAAAACGTGCATACGTGGAGAGATACGTATTACATGAGGTGCAAATGATAAAGCCCGTAACTCTGCCCATTGTAAGAGGATCCACAGCACGCATGTATACCTCCGCATAAGGCCAAAATTTGAGAAGGGTGCATACTTGGAGAATGATGTCTCCATACCTGAAGATCCCATGGGTAGAAAGAAGCCCACACCTAAGAAGAGGGAAAGAGGAGAAGAAGAATCACCGAGTGTACAGGTTGCTTAGACAGTAAGCATGCCGGCGATGAGCGCCACAACTAGCACCTATGCACACAGGAAGAAATCCCTGGTGAAGGAGAAGACACGGGAAGAGGAGGCACCAGAGCAACCCCCCACCAAAGAGAAGTTGCTAGAGGAAGTAGAGAAGGTTGAATCCCCTACCAAAGAGTCACTTCCCTGGAAGAAGCAGAGGATAGAAGAGGAAGTTGACTCAGAGGAAACTGATAGCTTGGAGAAATACGTAGGTGGGAAGGATGATGACAGTGAAGAAGATGACAGCGGGGGAAGACGAGCCTGAAAGAGAGCAAGAGCCACCTGTCTTCAGTGTGTATGATTCAAAAGAAGAGAGTGAAGAAGAGAAACAAGAGTTCATGTTCACACGGCGCAAGAGTAGCCAAGGTGAGGAAGGCACCCAAGACATGGGAAGAAGTGAGGAGGTACACGCGCAGGAGCTGGAACCCATAAGCTTGACGAAGGAGCAAGTAACTGAGGTGGTAGAGAGAGAGGCGATGAAGATAATCGAGGCCCTGGTAGAACAAGAATTGGAGCGCAGTGCTGACATAGTGATGGAGGAAGGTAAGGAGGAAAGCATCGAGAAAGAGAAAGCTAGTATGGGAAGGGGTCCAAGTCTAACGGTGAGTTTCCCCAAAGGTGCGCATGCTCTGGAAGAAGGACCCTTGATGTAGAATGAGGACAAGAAATGGGCTATGTCGATGATTTAAAGAAGGTGTTACGTGCTTGCTTCTAGTGCACTGTGCCCACTAGAAAGGATTTTAGCCATGGGGTCATTTGATAAGAAAGGCACATACCCCAGGACAAGGAAGATGCTCTCTTGGGTGTTTGAGTCCCATGTCGACGAGCCAAATTTTGAAGTTTGTAGAGGGAGCAATCATAATAGTGCTAGAGTCTAAGGGAGCTAATCCCTTGGTAAATGCCCAACAACTCTTGGATGAGCAACTCTGTAATGTGCTCAACAAGGTCGCGGGTCGAGACTGAGGCTAGGCTCTTTGTGAGAAATGACAGCATAGGGGTTCTAGAGGAAAAACTAGCAAAGAAGGAAGAGGAGCTGGCTGAGAGGACAAAGGCCTTGAAACAAGAAGAGCTTGATCATGCACGCAGCTGAATCGCGAGCTAAAGGATGAAAAGGTGAAGGTGCAGGAAGTATACAAAAAAGTGGAGTCTATTAAGAGAGCCATTATATTAAAGCATCTAGACCTAGCATGTCACCCACGCAGAAGTACGGATCCACTCTTGAATGCTTAGAGGACCTGACGCATATCCTTACCATGGAGAGACAACCATTGGCCCTGGAGTCTGCAGAAGAAGTGGCAGCGCGCTTGGAGAAAGAGGACAAGCTGAAAGTGGTAGCGCTCATTGCTGAGTACAACGAGGTGCTCGCGGATGTCAAGGCTACTACCTAGTCTCCTGAGGCGCATATGATAATTTCGCAGACTGGGATAGGGTGGCAAGCACCTTGGTCACCACTCATGAAGCAGAGCTAAAGGACTTCCAGGAGAAGAATAAAGGAAATAGGGTGGAAAGAGACAGAATCCTCGCCGAGGTTGAAAGAAAGTCTGAAGCCATTGAAGCCTTAAGGGGCTCAATCAAAAACTGGCTGAAGGAACTATACCCATAGATCACCAGGAGGATGGATGCGCTTGAAGACTTGGGCAAGGAGATGGAAATGGTTGTTTGACACCTTGGGCGCCCAGGGAAATGGACTAAGTTTGTGAGGAGGTAAGCACCCTATTCAGTGACCTCTGTTCGGAAAGCTCAGAGTGAGGTCGATGGATGGAACAAGTTGGAGGCTGACCTGCAAAGGGATTTTCCTAGCTTATTGAGCTAATGTCACCCTCCCCCATTCTTTCTTCTCTTCCCCAATTCCTTCATTCCCTTATTCTTTTTGCAAGATATTAGTCCACATCTTGGTTCCCTTGTCCAGTGAAGAAGTGTTCCCACAGATGGAGAACAAGCATAGTGTGGGGTGTTGTTGGGCCCCTAAAATATTGACTAAGTGCACCAAGGCGCGTAGGCACGACAAGACATGGATTAAAGGATGGGCGCACAAGAAGAAAGCATGCAAGGCCTAGTGGAAGAAGGGCGTGCAGGATAAGGTGCGCGGACAGAGCCCAAGTTTTCGGGACTTAGCTATTTTTGGTGAAAGAAGCAGACCCGACCACGCATGTGAAGCGAATAAGGTGTTAGTCTGACAGCATGGGGCCCATAGAAGGAATATGCATAGCGATAGAGGTGCACATGGGATGACCATCATGTCAGAACATGTAGATCACATGCTAAGGAGCAGGCACATCTAGGGGACCATTGTTGTAACACCCTGAACTGTCATTACTTTCTCCTGAGCATACAAGTGTTGATATGTGATTTCTTGTAAAAGGATGTGTTCCTCGATTTATAAATCATGCTTGATATGTACTGTAATTTCTTTGCAGATTGTAGATCTTGACTGAGTCAGAATATGATTAGACTCTTTTATTTATTTCATTTTGTATCTGAGTATTAATCTGATCTCGGAATGAATTATAGAGTTATCCATCTATAAGATCTAGTCTTGGATCAATGGAATTGATCCAAGTAATGCTTTAAGTTTGTTCATGATGAATTAAAATCACAGACCTTGAACAGGATTGCAAGGTTTAGCAGCATTGAATAAGCTAGTCAGGAGTATGCCTCAGGCTGATCAAGTGAAATGGATTGGTTCCTGATATCGAAGAATATTTGGAAGGTCTCGATAGTGGACCAGGTAATAATTCATTTACATATGATTCTGTAGCAGAACATGAGCTAACCCTGTTCAAGAAGGTATGATATAGGACTTTTTCTGAGTGTGCAGAAGGTAGACCTAACTGGAATTATTAAATGATTAGTAACCTAAGACTAAAACCTAACCTAGGGGTTAGATTAGTGTCAATCTAACCTAGACGTAGGCTATGTGTTAATGTCCTAAGTTAGTATCTATGTATAATGGATGGTTAGAATGAGGTATTATCCTAAATTTTAACCTAAGATACTAAACTAACTATGAGCAAGAGTATAAAGGGGCCTATGGAGGGGTGCAAACCATGGGCGGCGTTTTCTATGTTATTAAATGCATGGGATAAGGATGAGGGACAGGTCTTGGCGAAGGTTTTGGGGACGGCTAATCTATGCCGACGTGGCACGTCACCAAAAATGGAAAAGAACTTGGGATTTTGTTTGACTATCGCCAATTCTGGCGGTCGGTGGAAGTGGAGTTTTAGCGGGAAAGTTGGTTTTATTGCATTCAATATTCTCGGTAGTCAAGCTTGGAACTCGCGAGAAGGCATGCAAATAGGAAGTTGGTTGGTTTGTTTCGCTTGTCGCGATTTTCAGGTTTCTCTCTACCTGTTCAACTGGTTCTTCGCACCAGTCTTCTCTGTGTTGCATGGCAAGTATGAGACTTATCTAGCTCTTTTCTCTGTCAAGGATAATATATATGTGATGGAGATAGCAAAATTTTGTTGGTCGCTCTAACTTGGAAAAGGAAAAGGAAGTTTGAGCTCTTCCAGTGGTCTGTTTCGGAAATTTGAGCAAAAATCTAGGCATGTTAGGCCCTAACCTTTAAAAAAATCTTGCTGTATTTCAAGTGATTTCATTAGAACAAATCTGTTAAAATGTTTTGAGAAAATAGATGATTTTCTATGGAGGTATTGTTTGATTTTTGGTACTATATCTCTTCGGGTTCGATTTTTTCAATTTCCCCTTGATGGGTGTTTATTAAATTCGAAATGTGGCATCTAATTTCTTTGTGTATTGCATTCTACCTTAAATATGTGAGATATATTTATATATAAAAAGTATGAATACTCTGCCTGTTTGGCGAGAACCCCTAGAATCGTACCTGTGTTAGGTATAGGCCACTGCTATGTCTGTCAATTTTTGGTCGCCGTTTCTTGTTGTGGAAACTGTATCGAAAGGGATACTGATGGATATTGTATGATTGATCAGTTATTATAAAATCCTTTGGAAGCTCTGTTGTGGTTTTTAATGACAGTGGCTAATGATACTTTTTGGTTTCATTCTATCTTTTAAAATTGTTTAGGAACAGGTAACTATTGTGTTACAGTCTTCCTTTCGACTCAGTGGTAGTTGTTTTTCCTTGTTATTTTGGTAACGGGATCTAACCCGTTGACAGTGTACAGTATGGATATATGTATTTTATTCGGACGACTCTGTTGAGTCCATTGAATGATTCATATTGTGGACCACTGTTGAACTTCATTTGAATATCTATTTGGATACTGGTAATTCGATTTTGTACTCAAAGAGTAACGGGTAGCACGACCTTTGTTATTTTACCTTTGTGTTGCAAGAATTTGTGGTTTAAACTCTTTGGATGAAATTCTACGTTTCTTTCCTGTGCCATCTTGTGCGAAATGTTGGTAAGGGTACCGTTGGATTCCTTGTTTTGGAATTTCAGTATTCTGGTTCGTTTTTGCCTGATTATAATGTTGCCATTGTTGGCACGGATGGATTTATCATCTTACATTATTTTGGTTACTGTTGTTAGGACTCGGTTGAATTCTTGACAGATGGACAGCATAACTATTTCAATTAGGACTGTTGGGTTTATTCTGCTGTTTGACCCTGTGGAGGGTATCTTGTTTCTTTTGGCTTTTGTATAAGCCTGAGATTGAACTCGTGATGTTTATTTGGCCTTGATGGATTTCTGTGAATAGTTTGACATCTTGTATATCGGCTTTATGATATAGGTCATGGATAATAACCCGTAACAGTATGCAATTGTTTGACTTGTTACCACTGTTGGAATCATTTGAATTCTTGGATGGTAACTTGTATTTCTATCTCTTATTGAACCTAATACTTGGACACTGTCGTTTGTCACTGTTTGAATTCCTTGAGTATGGATAATTATTTCGTGTTCTGGCTTTGTTGAGGTGAGTCGCAAATACCATACTTTAGACTTGCATGCGCCAAGGTAAGAATAGATTGGTTGTATTCCTTTCCATTTACTCCTGCCTGAGTGAGACTGAGCATGTTTTAGTATTACTGTGTGGTCTTCTTGGCATAGTCTTTAGAAAACCTCAAATTGCTTAATGCAATGAAGTCTGTTGTTTACAGCTTTATGCTAAAAGTTCCTTGATTTCAACTTGTGTTGAAAAGCCATACTGTGTATAAAAGGAACCAGTGTTGGGCTTAAGGTTGATATATGGGATTGTTGATGTGTTAGCTGCTGTACAGGAGTTTTGTTGTGTTTTATTTCTTGATTTAAAACAGCGATCCTTCTTGTGGCTTGTCGGACTTGTTCATATACATACTGGGTGAATGTTTTTCATATGTGTAGACAGTACAGTAATGAACTTATGTGAAAGGAAGTATGAATGATTTGGTTCTTTCTCTTCTTTTATTTTAATATTTGTTGATATCTGTCTAATAGTGGGAATTGTTTTGTAACATATTGGTGGAATTACGAACTGTTATGATATTTTCCTTTTTGGATGAATGAAACGATCTGTCCAATGTTGTGATTTTGGATTCAATGATTGTTTGTATACATTCGTCCCTTGATTCTTAATATTCGATGAAATATTTGAGAAGTGTTTAGGACTATTCTGTAACGGTGATAGAGTTACATAATCGTAGTCATTTTGGATTACAAAGGAATAGTCTGAATCATGTTTACTTGTTTGGATTATTGATTTCATTTAAACAGGGTGTTTAATGAAAACAATTGATGGATTGCAATTGTTTTAAAAGTTAGTGCTTATCATGCTCAGTTCATTGAACTGACTCATGTTGACTATTTTGCAGATGGTTGCCGTAAGTGGTAAAAGCAATGCAGATCTGACAGGATGATCAGATTATTTAATTTGTTTCATAATGAATTACAGCTTGATTATATAAATGTACTGTATGTGGAAAGATGTTTCTTTTCCGTTAAGCATTGTATCAAGTATGCTGCTTGCATAAAATGTAATTGTATAATTTTGAAAGGAATGGAAATAAGTGTTTGATACTTATGTATTGTATTCTATTTCTGATAGTTGACCTTCTTCGGTTTATATACCGGAATGGCAATGATATCTTTGTAAAATTTTGGATGCTTTTGGGATTGACTATGAAAGCTTACAAGAAAATGTGGTTGAATTCATATGAGTGTTTAGCAGATCTTATTGTTCTAGCGAAAGCAATATTGAATTTAAATAATTGTCTTTCTAAAAGATAGGTTAAAAATGAACCTAAGCAGAACGCTAAACAAGCTGGATTAAATTACTAATCCCTAGTCCTGAGTATGACAGGACAATATTAAATTGGATTCTTAATCATTTATATCCTTATACTAATAAGTATGATATAAATTCAGTTAAGAGAACTGATATAAATCAAATGAAGTTCGGATGGCAATCTCATGTGAAGGTTATGAGATATTGTCCAATTCTGTTGTTTAGAAACAGGTGTATTCTAATGACTCCTTGATGAGAGTTTGACCTTAATACCTCTACCATGTAATGGGTTTTATAGAGGAGGGTCGTCTTAAGACGAAGAATCCAGGGATCGGGAAAGGCTAACCTTAGGGAAAAGTCTTTAAAGTAATTTAAACTCAAGTGCGTAACGCATGTTGTTAAGTAGATCTTTTCGAGGCGGATTTAAAGGTTGACGACACAAGTCAACTGCAGGGTTGTACCTCCGAGAAGATTAGGATCTTCTCGAAGTTACAACAATGCAGGAGACTTCTGGCGACACCCTTTGCATTGATCGCTAAGATTTACACTTTGTTCTCGCACGAGTTACTCAGGGTCCGATTATGAACGTGGTCATGTTATAAGGCTGCCTAGGAGATTCGGGGTATCATGACACACTGGTTGAACTGCAAGGTTGAACCAGTATGTCACCATATCCCTAATCCTCGTGGGCATCCATATAACATTATCACCTTGATAATCTGCCTCCGAGTGATTCGTTTGTGAAAGGAAGGACTGACAGTAGTCAGTGTAAGACATTCTATATAACATAAGAATGGGGTGAAGGACGTATTCCAAATTGACGAGTATGCCGTTAAGGAATACGAGACATAAACAGTATGTTTCAAATCTTTGGCCAAAGTATCGCAAGCTGCTGATTGCGTTGTCCTAATTCACCTAGTCTAAGGGATGAGATGCCGATGAATAATGGTAACAATTATTCAGTTAGGTTCCTTGGACAGAGCATTCTGAATCCCAGAATAGGGAAGAGAACCACAAGAGTGAAGGGTTAAGTAATAACGCCAACTCTTATTACACATGAATAGATCGGTAGATTACCGAGTCATGGAATGAATAGATCGGAAGTAATCCGAGTCATTACAGCTGCATATGGTTGTCTGTTATATGAATGGTTATTTGATTTGTGAGTTCTAAATTATGTATTTAGAACCAAAATGCATTTATCAAAAAAAAAAAAAATCGACTTGTTCTATTGTCTAAAATGAGGATGTTACATCTTGGTATCAGAGCTGAAGGTTGCAGCTCTTTGACCTATTGTGTCCATAATCTGATAAAAACATGAATTTTTCTTGTAACATAAAATGGTTAGAACAAGGGGGAATGTTGCGGGGTAGTGCTCCACCTGAAGGAGGAGTGGCAACAACCCAGAAACTTGATGAGATCCTTGCTGCCCTGTTGGACACAAGAGATCGCTTAGATGTATTGGAACAACAGGTGATGGGAAATGAGGAGGATGAAGAAGCTGATAATAATAATCAGCCACCTCCTGAGGACAACTCCAATATGGGTGTTGATGTTAATGTTGTGAATGCACCTGTCCAACTAGAAAACAAAAAGGCCAGATTGGCAGCAGAAACTCACTAATGATATAAAAAGGATAATTCCACCTAAGTATGATGGCACCACATTAGGAGATGGAGCTGAGAACTAGCTCAGCGAAATGGAGAAGTACTTTGCAATAAGGAGCTTCTCAAAGGAAACCAAAGCTATTTGGGGAGCCTATCAGCTTTCACACGGAGCATCTTCGTGGTGGGATAGCCGAAAAGCTGAGCTAAGCATTGATGAGACCAATATTACTTGGGATCAATTTAAAGGCTATTTTAGGCAACATTGGCTACCACAACTTTTCTATGATCAGAAAATGACATAATTTCAGAACTTAGCTCAAGGAAAGCTAACAGTAACTGAATACTGGGAGCGGTTTACAAAACTCCTGAAGCATGTACCGTAGTATCAGACTGATGAAAAGTTTAGAATACGGAAATTCATCATGGGATTCAATCCTGTGATAGGGGGAGAGGTTGATGTTCACAGTCCAACCACTATGGAAGGAGTTGTTGAAAAGGCCATAAGGTAAGAACAAAAATTAAAGGCTATTTCTGCCCATAAGGAGGAAGTGCGGAAGAAGACTGCAAACCCTTCTTCAACCTCTCTTGCACCCAGAAAAGGACCATGGAAAAAGTTTGGAAACAAAAGTAAGTTTCCAGGGGATAACAATAAGAAAGCAGCAGTAAATAAGCCTGCTAGAAATGTAAGGGATAATTTTGTTAAAAATTATAACAATGGGCAAAAGCCCTATGGAGGACAGCGTGACAATTACAAGGCTGGAGGTAATTTTGAGCCTAAGAAGGGACCTGGAGGAGGCTGCTACAATTGCGGAAAAGACCACTATGCTAATCAATGCCCTTTGAAGAAGGATGATCGTAATCAGCAGCATAAGATACATGCTGCAGTAGCAGACAATCAAGCTGAAAAAGCAAGTAACACCTATAGAAGTTCTGGGTGAGTTATTCGGCATACCTGTCACAATTATTTTTGATACAGGAGCTACTAAATGTTTTATTTCTAATAAACTTGCTTCTAAACTTAAAAGAAAATATGGAAAAATGGATAAATCTTGGATTGTAGAGTATGGTAATAACTCTGTTCATACAGTGAGTGAGTGTCTTTTCGGGGCAGTCCTTGATTTTACCTAACTTCTCCACGGAAGTTGATCTCTATGTTACACCTTTAGGATCATATGACATTATTATTGGTGTCAATTGGTTAGCTGACCATAAGGCAAAGGTAGATTGCTATGAAAAGAACATAAAATGTTTAGATGATCCGCTGGAAATCAGCAGAGATTCAAGGTGTGAAATGGGAAATTTTAGTTAGAAAACTGTCAGCTATGCAGCTTAAAAAGGCTAAGAATAAAGGTTGTACCCTTTATGCGGTAAAGATATCTGAATCTTCTGAAGAAGATGATGATTTCATGAAACGATTCCCTCTTTTACAAGGTTTCAGGGATGTTTTTTCCTGAGGAATTACCAGGGTTACCACCCAAGAGAGAATTTGACTTTACCATTGAAATCAAGCTTAGAACGGAACCTATTTCCAAAGCACCTTATAGGATGACTACTACAGAGTTAGTCGAGCTTAAGGCACAGTTGCATGAACTTTTGACAAAAGGTTTGATTAGACCAAGTGTTTCACCTTGGGGTGCGCCTGTAATATTCGTGAAAAAGAAGGATGGAACACTAAGGCTGTGTATTGATTATCGGATGTTGAACAAAGCAACAATCAAGAACCGATATCCACTTCTAAGGATCGATGATCTGTTTGATCAGATGCGTGGAGCAGCAGTTTATTCTAAGATAGACCTTCGATCTGGTTATCATCAGTTAAGGATTAAAGAAGAAGACATTCATAAAACAGCTTTCCGAACAAGGTATGAACATTATGAATTCACAGTTCTACCCTTCGGGTTAACTAATGCACCTGCAACCTTTATGAATTTAATGAACAATATTTTTCAAGAATACCTAGACAAGTTTGTACTTATATTCTTGGACGATATTCTCATTTATTCTAAAAGTGTTGAGGAGCACAATGAGCATTTGAAGATAGTTTTGGGAATTTTGAGAAAGAGGAAGTTGTATGGTAAGTTATCCAAATGTTCTTTCTTTGATTCAGAAGTTCACTATTTGGGTCATGTCATAAGTAAAGAAGGAATTGATGTAGATCCTTCAAAAATAGTGGCAATAACTGAATGGCCCTGCGCCAAAGAATGTACATGAAGTAAGAAGCTTCATGGGTCTTGCAGGTTACTATAGAAAATTTGTAAAGGATTTTTCTAAAATAGCTGCACCAATAACTTCATTGCAAAAGAAGGATAAGAAATTCATGTGGAATGACAAGTGTGAAGCAGCTTTCAAAAGTCTGAAGGGACCGGTTGACTTCTGCACCTATTTTAGCTGTACCAAACCCTAATGGGAATTTTACTGTTGTAACGGATGCTTCTGGGGAAGGCCTTGGAGGCATTTTGCTACAAAATGATCAAGTCATTGCTTATGAAAGTAGAAAACTTAAGATACATGAGCTGAATTATGCCCCTCATGATTTGGAAATTGCTGCCATTGTTCATGCACTTCAAGTCTGGAGACACTACTTACTTGGGAAACCTTTTGAGTTGAAAACTGATCACTTGGGACTGAAATATATTTTTACTCAGCCCAATCTGAATGCCAGACAAAGAAGGTGGTTAGAATTTTTATCACAATATGACTTTGATATTAGCTATATCAAAGGGAAGGAGAATAAAGTAGCTGATGCTCTAAGTCGTAGGAGGCACATTTCTACTCTTATAACATTAAGAACTCAGTTTAAAGACGAGGTAAAAAGTACTTCAGAATCAGATGCATACTTTCAGCAAGTAAAAGCAGCGCTTGCTGCAGAACCTAAGGATATAAGGTATAAAGGTTTTCATTTTGATAATGAAGGAATCTTGCATTATGAAAACAAGGTATATGTACCTATGCAGAATGAATTGAGAAAGAAGTTGTTAGTTGAATTTCATAATTCACCTTTCTCTGGACACCCAGGTATCACAAAAATGCTAGCTGATTTGAAACAGCAATACTTTTGGAAAGGTATGAAAAAGGATGTGATTAATTTTGTGACTCATTATCTGGAATGTCAGCGGGTGAAGGCAGAACATATGCACCCTGCTGGACTGCTATATCCTCATAGCATACCGCAGTACAAATGGCAAGTAATAACCATAGATTTTGTACAAGGACTACCCATGTCCAGGAATAAACATGATGTTATCCTGGTAGTGGTAGATAAAATGACTAAGGTAGCTCATTTCATCGCTGGAAATCTAAAGGATGATTCACCAGTGCTAGCCAAAATAGTTGTGCACGAAATTTTTAGATTGCATGGTGTACCAGAATTGATTATATCTGACAGAGATCCAAGAATGACGTCAAGGTTTTGGCAAATGCTTAATACAGCTCTTGGAACAAAACTAAACTTCAGTTCTGCATATCATCTGGAAACGGGATGGACAAACTGAAAGAGTAAATCAAGTGTTGGAGGACATGTTGTGGATGTATTGCATGGATCAACAGTATAAATGGGAAGAGTATCTTCCATTAGTTGAGTTCGCATATAACAACACTTATCATTCATCTCTCAAGGTGGCACCATTTGAAGCACTTTATGGAAGAAAGTGTAGAACTCCTGTTAGTTGGGACAGTGTTGAGGATAGAGTGGTAATTGGACCAGAGATTATCATAGAAATGGAATAGCAAGTTGAGCTCATTCGTGAAAGATTAAAGGAAGCAGCGGATAGGCAAAAGAGCTATGCTGACCTTAAGTGGGTTGATAGAAAGTTTGAACTTGGTGATAAGGTTTTTCTTCGTGTTAAACCCAGAAAGAGATCTATAACTTTTGGCAAGGTTGTCAAATTGTCACCTCGATTTTTTGAACCTTTTGAAATTGTCGAAATAATCAATCCTGTAGCTTATCGTTTAGCTTTGGCACCTGTTTTATCTCGCATGCATGATGTTTTCCATATTTTCTTTACTTAAGAAATACGTTTCAGATCTGTCACATGTTTTAAATTGGAATTCCTTACAGGTCCAAGACCCAGGAATAATCATGGTTAAACACACACGAGTGCTGGAAACTCGCCAATTGCATTTAAGAAATCGTGATATTCAGCAATTTAAGGTCCAGTGGGACCAGTTTAACGAAGAAAGTGCAACTTGGGAAAATCTGGAAGAGATGAAAATTGCTTTTACTTCTCTTTTTCAACAGAATGAAATCTGTTGACAAAACATACTTTTATGAACTTATTATTTCTAAGTATTTATGAAATCCAGATGAAGGCAGACTTTATTCAGGTTGAATAAAATGTGTTGTGACATTGATTTTTGGAACTATTTAATATGGAAGTAATCACATTGTTTGTGTACTAATAAATTGATTGACCTGAAGGTTAATTTAATATGTAATTCATCGGGATGATGAATCTTTTTAGGAGGGAAGCATGTAACACCTTGAACTGTCGTTACTTTCTCCTGAGCATACACGTGTTGATATGTGATTTCTTGTAAAAGGATGTGTTCCTCGATTTAGAAATCATGCTTGATATGTACTGTAATTTCTTTGCAGATTGCAAATCTTGACTGAGTCAGAATATGATTAGACTCTTTTATTTATTTCATTTTGTATCTAAGTATTAATCTGATCTCAGAATGAATTATAGAGTTATCCATCTATAAGATCTAGTCTTGGATTAGTGGAATTGATCCAAGTAATGCTTTAAGTTTGTTCATGATGAATTAAAATCACAGACCTTGAACAGGGATTGCAAGGTTTTAGCAGCATTGAATAAGCTAGTCAGGAGTATGACTCAGGCTAATCAAGTGAAATGGATTGGTTCCCGATATCAAAGAATATCTGGAAGGTCTCGATCGTGGACCAGGTAATAATTCATTTACATAAAATTCTGCAGCAGAACAGGAGCTAACCCTGTTCAAGAAGGTATGATATAGGTCTTTTTCTGAGTGTGCAGAAGGTAGACTTAACTGGAATTATTAAATGATTAGTAACCTAAGACTAAACCTAACCTAGGGGTTAGATTAGTGTCAATCTAACATAGACCTAGGCTATGTGTTAATGTCCTAAGTTAGTATCTACGTGTATAATATGGTTAGAATGATGTATTATCCTAAATTCTAACCTAAGATTCTAACCTAACTATGAGCAAGAGTGTAAAGGGGCCTATGGAGGGGTGCGAACCATGGGCGGCATTTTCTATGTTATTAAATGCATGGGATAAGGATGAGGGACAGGTCTTGGCGGAGGTTTTGGGGACGGCTAATCTGTGCCGACGTGGCAGGTCACCAAAACTGGAAAAGAACTTGGGATTTTGTTTGACTATCGCCAATTCTGGTGGTCGGTGGAAGTGGAGTTTTAGCGGGAAAGTTGGTTTAATTGCATTCAATATTCTCGGTAGTCAAGCTCGGAACTCGCAAGAAGACATGCAAATAGGAAGTTTGTTGGTTTGTTTGGCTTGTCGTGATTTTTGGGTTTCTCTCTGCCTGTTCACTGGTTCTTCGCACCAGTCTTCTCTGTGTTGCATGGAAAGTATGAGACTTATCTAGCTCTTTTCTCTGTCAAGGAGGATATATATGTGATGGAGATAGCAAAATTTTGTTGGTTGCTCTAACTTGGAAAAGGAAAAGAAAGTCTGAGCTCTTCCAGTGGTCTGCTTCAGAAATTTGAGCAAAAATCCAGGCATGTTAGGCCCTAACCTTTAAAAATCTTACTGTCTTTCAAGTGATTTCATTAGAACAACTTTGTTCAAATGTTTTGAGAAAATAGATGATTTTCTATGGAGGTCTTGTTTAATTTTTGGTACTGTATCTCTTCTGGTTTGATTTTTCAATTTCCCCTTGATGGGTGTTTATTAAATTCGAACTGTAGCATTAATTACTTGTGTTTGCATTCTGGCTTAATTATGTAAAACATGTGAAATGTAAGATTGATCGGCCTGTTCGGCGTGAGCCCATGAATCGTTCCTGTGATGGGTATATGCCATTGATTGTCTGTCGATTTTTGGTCGTTGATTCTTGTTTTGGAAACAGTCGGAAGAAATATTGATGGAACTGTTTGTTTTTTCAGTATTATGAAATCATTCTAAGCTCTGTCATGGGTTTTAATGACAGTGGCTAATGATACTTTTTGGTTTCATTTTGTCTTTTAAAATTGTTTAGGAACAGGTAACTATTGTGTTACAGTTTTCCTTTTGACTCGGTGGTAGTTGTTTTTCCTTGTTAATTTGGTAACGAGATCTAACCCGTTGACAGTGTACAGTATGGATATATGTATTTTATTCGGACGACTCTATTGAGTCCATTGAATGATTCATATTGTGGACCACTGTTGAACTTCGTTTGAATATCTATTTGGATACTGGTAATTCGATTTTGTACTCGAAGAGTAACGGGTAGCACGACATTTTTTATTTTACCTTTGTGTTGCAAGAATTTGTGGTTTAAACTCTTTGGATGAAATTCTACGTTTCTTTCCTGTGCCATCTTGTGAGAAATGTTGGTAAGGGTACCGTTGGATTCCTTGTTTCGGAATTTCAGTATTCTGGTCCGTTTTTACCTGATTATAATGTTGTCATTGTTGGCACAGATGGATTTATCATCTTACATTATTTTGGTTACTGTTGTTAGGACTCAGTTGAATTCTTGACAGATGGACAGTGTAACTGTTTCAATTAGGACTGTTGGGTTTATTCTGCTGTTTGACCCTGTGGAGGGTATCTTGTTTCTTTTGGCTTCTGTATAAGCCTGAGATTGAACTCGTGATGTTTATTTGGCCTTGATGGATTTCTGTGAATAGTTTGACATCTTGTATATCGGCTTTATGATATAGGTCATGGATAATAACCCGTAACAGTATGCAATTGTTTGACTTGTTACCACTGTTGGAATCATTTGAATTCTTGGATGGTAACTTGTATTTCTGTCTCGTATTGAACCTAATACTTGGACACTGTCGTTTGTCACTGTTTGAGTTCCTTGAGTATGGATAATTATTTCGTGTTCTGGCTCTGTTGAGGTGAGTCGCGAATACCATACTTTAGACTTGCATGCGCCAAGGTAAGAATAGATTGGTTGTATTCCTTTCCGTTTACTCCTGTCTGAGTGAGACTGAGCATGTTTCGGTATTACTGTGTGGTCGTCTTGGCATAGTCTTTAGGAAACCTCAAATTGCTTAATGTAATGAAGTCTTTTGTTTACAGCTTTATGCTAAAAGTTCCTTGATTTCAACTTGTGTTGAAAAGCCATACTGTGTATAAAAGGAACCAGTGTTGGGCTTAAGGTTGATATATGGGATTGTTGATGTGTTAGCTATTGTACAGGAGTTTTGTTGTGTTTTATTTCTTGATTTAAAACAACGATCCTTCTTGTGGCTTGTCGGACTTGTTCATATACATACTGGGTGAATGTTTTTCATATGTGTAGACAGTACAGTAATGAACTTATGTGAAAGGAAGTACGAATGATTTGGTTCTTTCTCTTCTTTTATTTTAATATTTGTTGATATCTGTCTAACAGTGGGAATTGTTTTGTAACATATTGGTGGAATTACGAACTGTTATGATATTTTCCTTTTTGGATGAATGAAACGATCTGCCCAATGTTGTGATTTTGGATTCAATGATTGTTTGTATACATTCGTCCCTTGATTCTTAATATTCGATGAAATATTTGAGAAGTGTTTAGGACTATTCTGTAACGGTGATAGAGTTACATAATCGTAGTCATTTTGGATTACAAGGGAATAGTCTGAATCATGTTTACTTGTTTGGATTATTGATATCATTTAAACAGGGTGTTTAATGAAAACAATTGATGGATTGCAATTGTTTTTAAAGTTAGTGCTTATCATGCTCAGTTCATTGAATTGACTCATGTTGACTATTTTGCAGATGGTTGCCGTAAGTGGTAAAAGCAATGCAGATCTGACAGGATGATCAGATTATTTAATTTGTTTCATAATGAATTACAGCTTGATTATATAAATGTACTGTATGTGGAAAGATGTTTCTTTTCCGTTAAGCATTGTATCAAGTATGCTGCTTGCATAAAAATGTAATTGTATAATTTTGAAAGGAACGGAAATAAGTGTTTGATACTTATGTATTGTATTCTATTTCTGATAGTTGACCTTCTTCAGTTTATATACCGGAATGGCAATGATATCTTTGTAAAATTTTTGATGCTTTTGGGATTAACTATGAAAGCTTACAAGAATATGTGGTTGAATTCATATGAGTGTTTAGCAGATCTTATTGTTCTAGCGAAAGCAATATTGAATTTAAATAATTGTCTTTCTAAAAGATAGGTTAAAAATGAACCTAAGCAGAACGCTAAACAAGCTGGATTAAATTACTAATCCCTAGTCCTGAGTATGACAGGACAATATTAAATTGGATTCTTAATCATTTATATCCTTATACTAATAAGTATGATATAAATTCAGTTAAGAGAACTGATATAATCAAATGGAGTTCAGACGGAAATCTCATGTGAAGGTTATGAGATATTGTCCAATTCTGTTGTTTTAGAATCAGGTGTATTCTAATGACTCCTTGATGAGAGTTTGACCTTAATACCTCTACCATGTAATGGGTTTTATAGAGGAGGGTCGTCTTAAGACGAAGAATCCAGGGACCGGGAAAGGCTAACCTTAGGGAAAAGTCTTTAAAGTAATTTAAACTCAAGTGCGTAACGCATGTTGTTAAGTAGATCTTTTCGAGGCGGATTTAAAGGTTGACAACACAAGTCAACTGCAGGGTTGTACCTCTGAGAAGATTAGGATCTTCTTGAAGTTACAACAATGCAGGAGACTTCTGGCGACACCCTTTGCATTGATCGCTAAGATTTACACTTTGTTCTCGCACGAGTTACTCAGGGTCCGATTATGAACATGGTCATGTTATAAGGCTGCCTAGGAGATTCGGGGTATCATGACACACTGGTTTAATTGCAAGGTTGAACCAGTATGTCACCATATCCCTAATCGTCGCGGGCATCCATATAACATTATCACCTTGATAATCTGCCTCCGAGCGATTCGTTTGTGAAAGGAAGGACTGACAGTAGTCAGTGTAAGAAATTCTATATAACATAAGAATGGGGTGAAGGACGTATTCCAGATTGACGAGTATGCCGTTAAGGAATACGAGACATAAACAGTATGTTTCAAATCTTTGGCCAAAGTATCGCAAGCTGCTGATTGCGTTGTCCTATTTCACCTAGTCTAAGGGATGAGATGCCGATGAATAATGGTAACAATTATTCAGTTAGGTTCCTTGGACAGAGTATTCTGAATCCCAGAATAGGGAAGAGAACCACAAGAGTGAAGGGTTAAGTAATAACGCCAACTCTTATTACTCATGAATAGATCGGTAGATTACCGAGTCATGGAATGAATAGATCGGAAGTAATCCGAGTCATTACAGCTGCATATGGTTGTCTGTTATATGAATGGTTATTTGGTTTGTGAGTTCTAAATTATGTATTTAGAACCAGAATGCATTTATCAAAAAAAAAAAAATCAACTTGTTCTATTGTCTAAAATGAGGATGTTACAATTGTGGCAGAATGTGCAGAGCCCATACCTGAAGGAACATGTTCCCATGGAAAGCCCATACGGACGTTTGGCAGTGGATATGAGGCCGCAGAAGGAGGCATTGGAATTTGGGGATGCCTATATATACGGGCGCGCATAGAGAGAGAAAAAGGTGGTGTGTGAGAGATGAAACTAGGTAGAAGGATTAAAGAATAAAAAGGATGATATTGTCTGAGAATAGAGAGAGATATCTAAAAATATATTGAAAGAGCCCTATGGGATTAGGTAGAAGTTATTGTTATGTTTGTGGAGCCTATTTTCATGTTAGAGTGTGGTACACCTTCTATGTGTTACACTCAGGTATTTTTACAGTGGTCTCGCTCGCAAGTGAGTGGGTTAGGGGGCTTCGGGGGAAAAGCCCCCGACGTAAATTTTCATGGGTGGTTTATTAACCCATGGGTAATGGGTAACCATTATGGGCTGTTTTTGGGCCCATGGTTTTTCGGTACCCATTGTTTTGATACCCATGGTTTTTTTCCCATGGTTTTGATAGCCACAGTTTTGTATCAAACTACTTAAGCAATTGTCTATTTATATGGTCTTATGCATATGATACATATATAAGAAAATGTATTGCATATGTGCTTTGAATTCGGGTGTGAATTCTATAGAGTTTGTTGAGCATAGCTCCAAATGGATCTGGGTATTGTATTGAGAGAGTGGAGGCTTGTAATAAAATCTGAGCAAGTGATTCTTGGTGGACGTAGCCCAAATTGGGTGAACCACGTTAAATCTTGTCTCTCTTTATTGTGTTATTTATTCTGCACTTTTATTTGAGATCTGTAATATTTTCTGCATATTAATTTCTACTGTTGCGATTGTGTAAGGGATTATTCTACATATTTTATCTCTTATTTCCTAACAGTTATGGGATGGATTAATGCATTAGGGGGCTGGGATATAATTTTCTTTGTATGGATGAGAGACATGATCCCTACTGAGATGTATGACTTTCATCTGGTCAGGATGTGGTAGTCTAAGTAGACCCATTGATTGTAAAGAGAATGAATGTAGTGAGGTTATAAACATAAATGAGCATGAGTATAATTTATGTATATCTATATTGTTTCATTTCTATTCATGGAAGCTATGAAATAGATATAGGCTCTTATGTATTTCCCTTCTACTATAGTTATATGTTATCTACAAATACTGTCTAGAATGAACGCATTTGTCTAGAGACCGCTATGAGTCCTATGATGAATATATGTCTCATTACCTCCATTTTTTATTAAGTTCTTAATCTAGATGATGGTTTCCCACTTAACTCACATAAAATATAGACTCAGCACCTATACGTGCCTCGGGTGAGCACCTAGTTCCCACTAGGTGATAGGCCAATGCGCATGGGATTCCCTTGTTCTTCTAGTGGGTGTAAAAATGACTACAGTTTTTGCAAGCCAAGCTAGTAGTTCTGTGTTGGGGAATTTGGGGAGCTAATTTCCATGTGGGAATTTCATTAATGGCCAACCAAAAATTGGATTCCACAATGATGGGAATTTGCTGGATTGCTTGGCATGTGGAGATAATGTGAAGGTAGTCCAAGCCGATAGCTCCACATAAGGAAAGTTTGGGAAAACATGGCCAAGAGGGGTATTAACCATGGAAAACCAACATGATACTTCTTCACAAGCTATGTAAATAGGAAGACCGGAGCACGTCAGAAAATAGGAGGTGATTGTTCATCGGGTCATGGTGAGTGATCTTCCATGTAAGTAAGCGGTTAAGATATAACACTGAAAGTGGAGGATCGAGTCAAGGGCCACGTCGATGTGCACAAAATTAAACTCAGGGAAAGGAGAAAGCTCAACTCAAGACATTTGGGTATACAAGTCATTTGACATAGGTAGGTTTTTTCTAAGATGAGGAATGAAACAAAGTCTCCGTTTTGCACCGAGATTGCTGAGTTGAGCCTGTGAATTAAGTGGGCCATTGAAGAGCTCGGGTGGTCGAGCAGGATTCTCGCAACTTGAAAAAAAAAAGTAAATGGCCCAATTAAGACCATAAGGAGACCAACTCGAGTGACCTAGGATGTAAGTTTCTACAAAATCCACTACATAACTCACAACTCATTTTTAAGTTACGAAGAAATTGCTTTTACATCTTGGTTGAGTCTTCTTGGGATTCATAGTTCAATGAATGACATAAAACTCTTTGTATGGCCAAAGCTCATCATGAGGGACATAGCTCGATCGCTAAGAAATAAATTGGCATGGAGATCACCTCGATGAATTAAGATGATTTCCCAGTCAAGGAATCGAATGCATGGAGGTGGGTAATGTGAGAATAGGTGAACCGATCTCGCCATTCACTCATAGGGTCTTATCATGTGAATCATGGAGCTCGTAGGAAATGAAGAGCTCAAAGGATCAGTTCAGATCTTAAGCTATGCATGCAACAAATTTGAGAGGATCTTATAACATCAAGAGGAATCTGGCCTTCTTTGGAGGTTCACCTCAAGCTCATGTCCCATAGCTTGAGAGGTGATCCTAGGTGTCCCAATCACACCGAATGTTCTGTTCACATTTTGGCCAATCGGAGGGTGCAATGATTTGGTGACAATAATTCCTTCTTCACCTCAACCCGACCAAGTGTTTATTTTTAGTATTAACTAGTAAAATCCTTGACTTCATCATCTATATCAAGGGAATTTAATTTTATCCCAAAACAATTAAGGCCATCCTTGAAATTACCCCCCCTTCTAACCTCAACCAACTCCATAGTCTTTAAGGATTACTCCAATTAATCCCTCGCTTCATTTCATAGCTCTTAGATTGCTTTCAACCCTTCCATCACCTTCTTTATAAAGAAACCCAATTTAATTGGGATGTCAACTGTCCAAAATCCTTTGATGATATTAAGTAGTAGCTTCTATCCCTTCCTATGCTCACACCTCCACACGAGGGGGGGTCCTTTATATCTCTATATGTTTGCCTCCAATCATGCTCTAGGTGTCATGTTGGCACATCACAATGAGTAAGGAAGGGAGTAGGTTGTATATTATATAAGTTATACCCTTCTTGACTAAGAAACCCGCTACACTAAAGATAAAAATATGTGTTGCGCTCTCTTCATTTCCCCTTATAAGCTTAATCATTACCTTCTTAACCATAAGACCTTCATCATTACCAACTTCCACATTATTAAGACTATGCATTTTAAACATTATCAAAGTGACCATATCACTCAATGGGTCATTCTCATGAAAAATTTTGACCTATAATTTATCTCCCAAATATCCATTAATAGTTGGAGTCTATTTTCGATTAACAAGGTGATGCCCCTTTACTTGATAATCAAATCCCTCATGAGATTTTTCCTAATTAATCTATCTTCACTATTGATCACGAGTTATATCCTCTTAAGCTGACCATTTTATTTTATGGGTCTATGTGTCAACAAGTGGGAGGCGTTGGCATCATTATCATTCCACCTTGGGGAACTCCCATCCCTATTTCTCAATAGCTTAACTTCGAAAACAATAACAATATGTTTTAGTACGAAGCCCTCATATTGGGCCTTGAAAATTTATTCATACTTGGCATCTGAATTTTTGGTATCTATGGGGACTCCCAGCTCATTATAAATCAAGTCACAGAAACTTATCAATGTAAAAATGACATCCTTCAAAAATATAGGGATATCCTCATCTTCCTCCTTGAAGTATTCAAATATTATACCATCCAAGCTATCTCACAATAATCCAATTGTTTCACTGACATGAAGGCTTCCCTCACATATCTTATCCCATGGAAAATGGAAGAATCTAAGCTCTTTGTTTTTGTTCATCATCTCAACCAGCCATCTCATGTCCATAAGGCTTCCCACATCAATCATGTCGATACTCATCAAACTAATATTTGGTATTCTCATATCTCTAACTACCTATCCCAATCTAAAGTCCCCTCTAACTTGTCTAAAAATTGTAAGATGTACTTCCTTCAATGTGCAACCCATTATGTTACCCTTGACAACATCCATTATAAATGTGGGTTTGATAGAATTCTCTTACATTGCCTTAAGTCTTCTAAGTTTACATGTTCTATTCAAGAGGTACACGATGGAATTATTGGTGGACACTTTAGTGGCTTAACTATTGTTAAGCTTCCTTCGATTGAGCTATTACTTGTTTACCCTCAAGAAAGACTTTTTTGAGTATGTTAAAAAGCGTGTTAAATTCCAACAACTTTCCAATCTTATCCGCATCCCTAGCCATGATCTACAACCGGCCTAGGAATTGCGGAACTTCTCATAATAGGGAATCAACCTCAATGACACTATCCCTTTGTGTTGTTCACAACACCATGATTCTATCATCACCGCTACTGAGTTGTTCATCAATTGGGTGGAAGATATTCCACTTACATTGACCAAAGCTAATCAAATCATTAACTTTATATATCAACAAATTATCTTCCATTTTGGTGTTCCTCACAAGCTCATCATGGACAAAAGAAATTCATTAAAAAACAAACACCTTAAGAAACTTTGTGAATCCTTTAATATTAATCGTAGTTTCTCTTGTCCTTACTATCCCTAGGCTAACATCCCAGGTTGAATAATCAAATAAGACCCTTTGCAACATCGTTGCTAAGACTATTGTTAGGTTTGGTCATGATTGTAATCTTCATATTCCCTTTTCTCTTTGGGCCTACTGAACTAGAATCTAAACCCCTATGGGTGTTACTCCTTTCTATCTTGTCTATAGTTTTGAATCCATCCTTCCTCTTGAAGTTCAAATTCCTTCCTTACGTGTTTCCCTCCGTGACTTTATCTCTTATGAGGAATATCATCAGGAGCATATAGAACAACTTGAATTGTTGGATGAATGTCGGTTGGTTACACTTCAACATCATCAAGTCTATTAAAATCTAATTAAATGTGCCTACAACAAGCATATTAAACCTCGTGACTTTAACATCGACAACCTCATCCTTAAATAAAATCAGAATATCACTACTCTAAAAAGGAGCCAATGTCGAAAGTTTTCTCCCAACTGGATTGGACCATACATCATCATGTATAAGTATGGGTCTGGTGTTTATTGTTTATCTTATCTTGATGGTAAACCTGAACCAGAACCTCTCAATGCCTTGCACTTGTGACCTTTCTACTATTAGCATACCTACCAATGTGACCTTAGTCACATTTAGTGATCCCCTCTTTCCATCAGTCGCCTCTTCCATCTATCACTATAATGATATAGAAATGTGTGGTCTACCATCACTATCCTATTTATGACCTTAAATATAGGCACCATGGCTCTACTCAAAGCATCTTCCTTATGGACTGTATCTTCCTTCTTGGTGATAAATTTGTGATCATTACTTCCATTCCCTTCTTATTTTCCTCCTAGAACAATGAAAAATGGTCCTCAAGAATATCTTTCACATCTTTACCATCCCCTCCCCAAGTGATCTACTTGGCTATCCCCAGCTTCTATGTTAAGTTCAAAAATTCAAATTCAAGGATGCTCCTATAAGTTATCTTATTATAAAAAACAAACTCTTCTCTCGAAGGACAATTGTTCATGTAAATCAAGCTGTATAGAAATATAGACTGATCCCTCGAAGGACAATTATTGTGTATCCTATCATCTAAAAAAAATCAAAATGTAGACCACTCCGTTGAAGGATGCCTGCCCAATTATATCATGGCAGTAGAAGGCTTCCCACATTGATCAACCTTTCATATGTAAAATCATCTTAAGAAATCTTCCCGCATCGATAAATATTTCCATCAAAAGAAAACTTCCCACATCTATCAGTTTTCCCATCAAAAGAAAACTTCCCACATCTATCAGTTTTCCCATCAAAAGAAAACTTCCAGCATCAATCAGTTTTCCTCATTCTACCTATAGCTGGGGCATAGTCCTAGGAACACCACCTAAGGAGAACATGTTTCCTTTATGCATGTTATATCTTGACCCTTTTTTGTGTCGACGGTATGTCTATAAGACTTCCATTTACATCATCCTCTCTTGATCATGAATGTTAATAACTATCGTTGGTTCTATGTTAACACCTTCCTTTTGTCATAAGTAATTTTGTTTGTTTGATTCCCACTTTTTTTTTACCTCTAGTCTAGTTTGGATCTCCTTTCCACCTATGCTCTTCCCTACGGTGTAGTGTCACTCATGCCCATTTCTTGTCACCCATCAATTCACATCTCTTACCTATTATCATATCTAACATCATCACATCATCTATATCCTCTATCATACTCATCACATCCCATAACTACCATTTTTCTACATCTATCAAATATAATCATCTATCATTTTCATTTCTAATTACTCATCATCTATTATCTATCATCATCACATCCACATCCAATCCATAATCATCATGTATAACCAAATCTATAATTACCATAATATAATCTAGAATTCACATCATCATTACATCTAATCCATGACCCATAACATATACGTTTAATCTATAAACATTACAATCAAACATCTAAATCGAATGCATAATCCTGATCATCCACATCTAGTTCACAATCATCGTGATCCAATCCATCTACATAAATCCATAGTCATCTATTATCTAGCTCATACATAAACATAATAATCAAAATCATCCACATCTAAATCTACCACATACAGTATCAAAGCCATAAATATCACGTATGACACACGATGAATCTTGACAAAATCAAAATCATATATATATATATATATCATCACCAATCCAAAAATACATATACAATCTTAGGCTACTAAACTTCCTATCTCAATTCATATACATCACCAATAGTAAACTCTACATCAAATAATCTCAAGTCTTTCCCTCCTTGGGTAGGTGTTGGTATAAATCCCTAGGCCGCATCATGACCCTTGTCTCGTGGTAGTTGTGCCACACTCTCTGTACTCCTAGATGACACTAGCTATGCCATGACACTTACTCCTACCCACTATAATGCTAGATGCCCTACATATATTTGTGTCCTTTGCTGGGGAACCAAGTTATTATCTTCATCCCTGTCTTCCCCTGATGCATTTTCCACTTTATTCTTGATGTATGAAGGATTTCGCATTATTATACTCACATTTGTTTGTGCATGATGTCCGCCTCTAACCCGTTGGTCCCACGGCTCACACATATATTTTGAGTGGACTTTGATTAGATTCCCTCCATCTCTCAGTGGTTTTTCTTCGATTCACAAGTGTCCAACACATTTTCATCATCTCCTTTGAGGCCATACACTGTCCTCTCCTGAAGTGATTCCTAAAGTCACCGCCATATTTTAATCCTTATGTTTGTTTGAATCCTTCCTACCTGGGGCACCATGCCTCATCTTCACTTTTTCCCATCATTTCCTACCCTCCTTTCTCCTCTATCTCTTTCAAACTAGTGATCATGGTTCCCCTTCATGTCACATATCCCTAGTTTGAGGGGGGGCACCTTATCATTTAATCCTTTCCTAATCAATTAACTTTCCCATCTCTTCTAATTTTTGTCTCACAATATGCCATAAAAACCCCCCAAAAAAAGGGACAGAATGTAGACACTCATTCTTGGCACTCTCATGCCCTCTCATTGCTTACACACCTCGCCCTTTCCTAGTGCGCTCATTCCCATCTTATTTTGAAATTACCCACTTTCCCTCCTAAAATATTGTTTTCCCCCCATGTCCCATTTTATTTACCATTATCATATTTATTTACTATTATTCTTATTATCATCATTTATCCTTATATTTTAAATCCCTGTTAATCTCTAATATTTCTATAATCCCTAATCCACCCTAAATCCCTTAATTATCCTAACCCTATCCTAAAACCCTCATTTAATGCCCTTATATGATTCTCATCCCCTTTCATCATTGCACCTCATTAACTCCTTCCCTAGGATTCCCTCTCACTCCTCTCACCCTCTCCTAAGATTCCCCAAACCATCAAACATCCCTTACATGTGTGTAGGGCTTAAAATATCCCGCTAGCCATTTCTTAATTTATTCTCGCCATTTCATTATCATTATAATGTCTCTTCGCAGATTGCTCATCCTAGTCGTCAGCAACTAACCCAGGTCACCGTCGACCCTACCCTGTCCTACTTAAACACACTCACCCCTCCTCTCAAAGGGATGAAAATTTTCAAATCACTCATGTGCTCTATGCTTAGTGTGTTTTGCATCTCGTTCTTGGACCTCTTATTGTCAGTTGAATCACTTGGTTATCCCTTCACATGACATTGAGAAATATTGGAGTTTAGAGAAGAATATTGTGTGGAAATATCATTCGTGCATGATTTTGTTTTGTCTTGTAGGTTTTCATAGGTATTCCCTGAGCTATGTATTGTCCTTTAGCCATCTTCAGTTGTCTTCAGATCCAGCTATCCATTAGGTCTCTTTTGAAGACCCCACCCTTGCTCCATTCGCCATCGACTAGGTCTAGTCGTCATTGATCCATACCCTCTATCTATTAGATTCATCTTACCATGCATCCTTCTACATCTTATCCACTCTATTCTACATCCCATTCACCCATCTGGATCCTAGTCATCTTATTCAATACTCTGTCTCCTATCACAGAATCTCATAACTTGCACCTACTCAGACTCAACATTCTTCTTACACATCTTGCATAGGTCATCATCGACCTTCTCTACATCCACTTCAGATTCTTTATTGCTTACACCTAGTTACTTCTTCTATGTTCTATACGTTACTTTTGTAGTCCTACACTAATTTCTCAATTCTTCTCCTGTACATTTTAGAATCAATCCTACTTTGGTCACTATCAACCGTACGATCTTCTCTTAGGTCACCTTTGACCCACTCTAGTTTGAATTTTCTTTCAGTATTCCTTCTATTAGTTATCATCTTAGTTTATCTTTATCTTATCAGATATATACTTCACACTTTTTTATCTGCATATATCCATTTCATTATTGATTATTTTCTCTTGTTATTATCACGTGGGCTGATATCCTTTCTAGGAAGCTTTTTGTTCTCAAAACTAACTTTGTTGGGCAACCCACCATGTCTATCACTAATCCTTTCTCTATGTTTAGTCTTCATTGTTTTGTAGGTTGTCAATTTTATACAGGGAAAATCTACTTTTGTGTGCCAATACCATCTTCATCACTATCCACATCATGAGGTCCCCAAACGCTTCCATCTTTTGAGGTTTTCTTGATTTCTAGTTTAGTCTCCACTAATCTGAAGCAAAAAGAGTGAAATCTTGAAAAAACACATATATTAGTAGGAACTGTTATCCAAAATTACCTCCCTAGGGTTATTTTGGCTTTAACAAGCTTAAAAAATGGACTTACTGATTTGTATAGGTTTATGACAGTCAAACGGCCATCAAATTGCACTTCCCAAATGCATTGGCTGTTGGTATTCAAAATCCCATGCGAGCGTAGTTTAAAAACATTGGCGGATTAGTTATAAAATCCAAATGATGTTAATTTTTCCGTCAAATTTGGCATCAATGGTCAGTAGAGACACATGGCAGAAGCTCAATGGTCTAGGCCCATGAGATAGTTGGTGGCCAGCTTCAAAGCTAAAAAGTTTCTAAGTCCCCCGGACTTAGAAACTATGATGCGAAGAGCTACGCGACACCATTTCATTAGATTTCCTTTCGCAATCTAACAAATTTGAAGGCCCATCCAATAAAATCCAAACACAAAGAAGACAAACTGATAGGTTTTGACACTGTGGAAATGTGGAGCTTCCTCATTTACTCGCATTTTGCAATTGTCAGTGGGCTTCAAAGAAAGGTCTGATAGCACATCAAGACGCAGATCTTCCTTATTGGCTAATCTTTCATGGATGTCAGAGGTTGGAGATCAAAAGGACTGACATGCGAAGTGCATAGAGCCTTTCTATTGGCTCGCATTTCGCAATGGTCAGTCGAGGGGCAAATTATGAAGAATTGTGGTTGTTTCTTATTGACTCATGTTTCTAGAGGTCTGACAAGGTATAAAATGTGAAAGAGTATGGAGCCTTTTTATTGGTCCACATGTCACTAAGACTGATAAAGGAAAAGGACAATCCGACATCCGAAGGAACATGGTAGAGTTTTATTAGCCCGTATTTTCATAAAGGCGTCCAACAAAAGGTGAAGAACAAAGGAAAAATGCAAGGAAAGAAGTTATAAAGCCCCGATATTGTGAGCCAATGAGAGGTAGACACTTAGCAAAAGGTGAATCAAGTACAATTTGGTAGAGGTTGATCCCCAAACCAATTAAATACTACCATGTGTCAAATTCTTGTGCCTCCCGACAGGCAAATCTTCAAATGGCCATATCTTTTTATGTTGAGCTCCAAATAAGACAATTTATATCATTGGAAAGCTCTCATCGAGCCCTTCAATTTGACATCATTAGAATCTGATTTTGGTGGATCAAAATGAAAAACACGACTTTTATATGCAAAAGATGAATGTTTTGGCATGCAAACGATCAAATCAGATAGCTCAACCACTAGAATTGATGAGGCATGGCTTCATTTGTTTCTGTAGGATGAAATAAATTGAGTGATGGCTTTGTAAGGTGCCCATGTGTTTTACAGAGGATTTTAATGCAGACTGTTGGTGGTTGAAGTATAGAAATGTTGTGCCCCTTCTCTTTTCCCTCTTCTCTTTGCTCTTTCTCTTTCATTCAAGCTATATATCGTAAAAATATTTCATTTTGAAAGGAGGAACATTCCAACTCTGTCAAATTTGTTCCAAAGTAGTTGCGGGCCATCAAATCTTTATTTTTTGGCTTGGAAAGGTGTTCTTGTGCCTTCCTCTGCAACTGTAATGGTTTGTGCATACTTATATTGCAATAAAGCTTGTTTTGTGACACATTTGTCTGTTCTTTCTCATTTTAGCTGCAACCTTGCCTCTTTTTTACTTATTGCATTGTGTTGTGCATGTATTTCCCCTTGCAAGTTCATTATGATGTGTTTCATGTGAGAACATATGGTAAATGAAGCTTTGGGTTCGTGTCAGTTATCTCTGGCCTCTCCCTTCTTCATTTCTTTCTCTTTCTCTTTCTTTGTCACTAGAGTGTCTCTCACCCCTTTTTTGGTGTTATCACCACCTCTTAGCTTAGCATTTCCCTTTCACGCATCTTTCTAACCCTCTCTCTCACTCTCCCTAGTTCCTTGGCATGGTTAGTTCAGGATTAGTTAGCTGCATTTTCCTTTCTAGGAGTAGGAGTAATTTTAGCATTAGATTAGGAAGAGGAATCCGACCTTCTCCGAAGGGTTATCTCAAGTTTGCAAGTCCCACAACTTGAGGGATAACCCCATGTTAGCAAAAAATAGAGATCTGCATTGCCAAATCTCAAGGTGCTACTTTTTTGTGATAACAAGAACATTTCAAAAAAAGTAATAGAATCATTCATTAGTATGACATGAAATCTATAATAGACACGTTGAGATAAATATAACATTGAATTAATCTATAATAATTCAATATTATATAATATATTATTTATTTATTTATAAGCAATTAATATAATAATGAATAAAATTATTTTATAACATATTATAACTAATATGCACATGTAAAAGACACCTTTTGCATTATAGTAGGTGCAATAAATACATATATGCATGCGGATTGAACAAATTCCATGTCATTTTCTTTATTGATCATAGACACAATCAAATGACGTCCACATATTCAGGTGGGAGAACTGTCCTCCACCCAAACCAAAGCAAACTATAGATAGAAAGCAAGGAAGAAGAAGAGAAATCAGAAACGCAAAACCACCAAAACATATCCTTACAGGCTTACACTAAAATAGCTAACCTCTAAATAAGTAAAAGGCTTCATTTTACGGAAATACATAATATGCAAAGAAAAAGATGAGGTGACGAATGCATGCACATATCAGAAATTTCTAACGTTTAGTCCCATGGATTCTGAAGTCATGTCAACGTGATGCCATGCATGGTTGTATATATCACAATCAGATAAAATGGTTTTCTCACATAGATGTTTTGTGGTTTTTTCCCGTAAACCCTAACTACTTTGGGTTATGAAGTTGGACAGGACAGCATCAAATCGTCTATTATTTATTGCTAATTTTTTGAGCTATTTATCTATTATTTATGGGTACCCATTTCACTTTCACGTCATGATATTATTACCCATCTTACAACGGCAACCAGATTAATAAATTTATATTTGATGTTCATTTGATCGTTCTAGTTTAGAAATTTTAATGCCTTTTTAGATAAAGGTGATCAAAAAATTATATGGAGTTTAGCTTTCATCTTTTTACTCATAAAGGTTTTTTTAAAGAGCTCAACGCATTTGCTTAGTTTGATTGAGATCGTATATCACACATATTAGCTGAAAAAATTAGGAAATTTAGAGAATCCATTTTACTATTCATATAAATATATTTAGAAGTTAAAAATATTATAGAGGATATCAAGCAGCAGTTAGAGAATTTATTGAAGCACGCATGTTTTTGTTAGGATACAAATTGTATAATATTATAATTTTGGTTTTTGTTTTCAATATTACTGTTGTCTACAACCATGATTATAAATATTATAATAATTTTTTTTAGGGCCTCAAACTAAATTATGCCTTAAATTATTTAATACTATTTCTCAATTAGGAAAAGAAGAAATTTATAATTCTCTAGGGGATTGGAGTGAAAAACATACCAAATTGAGTGAAGTTTTCACTTATCAAAACTAATGATTTTATATTTCCATTTATTATGAACTTGTCTACATATTTTGTTGGATCGTCCTAGCACTTTGTATGTCACCAACGGAGTACACAACCCTCAAATCAGATTTCTTTGTTTGTTGGTAAATTTTCAAGTTTGATATCTATTACATATGGGCACACATTCTCATTTTCACATCTTGATGATTGTCATAACATGGATAGGCACCGTACAATGGCAACCAAGGGGAATGGTCGAGGATGGCAATTTACGTGCAAAAACAAATTCTTAACAATCTTAAAGTTGACATGTGTTTAATTGTCATAGCTTCACAACTTTATTGCTTGGTTAAAGAAGGTGATCAAAAGATTACAATATCTTGGGCATACATTAAAGTTTGGGGCCAATGCCTTTTTCTCAGAATTTTTTTCGAACTTGACACATTGACATAACTAGATTGAGTCCATATATAATCTATTATTATAAAATTTCAAACAAGGTAATGGAATTATTAATTGGTGTGGCATGCAAAATCTACATGATAGATGCATTGACATTAATATAACATTAATATAATCCATTGTGTGTGTGTGTAAGATCCCTAAAAATATAATTGATCTTGAGGTGTTTATATTGAATTTGTAACATAAATGAAATGAGTACCTCCAATATAATATCTCTTGACATATTTTATATAAATTTATATAAAATATATATACTAGTAATTATATAACTAGGAATTGCAATGGAAATGTGCAATGGAGATGCCGAAGGGGATGCATAAAAAAATTTAAACTTGAGGGAGTGAAACATTGCAAGAGGAAGAGGGGTGATGAAGAAGGGGTCAGAGGTAGGAGAAGGCTTGTGTAGGGAAATAACGTGAAATTTTTATTTCATATGACCATGTGGCATATTTGTTAATCATTTGAAGAAGGAAATTTTGTATAGTCTGAAGGTCGTAAAGGAAATGTACCATGGAGATATCTCATAACACAAGAAGTGGTTGATCAATAATGCCAATGTCAATAATTTTTACTTGCATTGTCAAGCCTTGTGTTTCGGGTAGTTAGAACACTTATCAATATAAGGAAAATTTTCTTACATGTCACATAAGACACTTTATAGACAAGGATATGTAAAGTGCACTTGCCATTACACACACACACACACACACACACACACACACACACACACACACACATGTGTGTGTGTGTGTGTGTGTGTATCTATATACATATATATGTATATATATACATACATATCTATATATATACATACATATCTGTGTGTGTGCGCGCGTGCGTATATATATATATATATATATATATATATATATATATATACATACATACATACATACATACATACATACATACATACATACATATCCCTAAAAATATAATTGATCTTGATGTGTTTATATTATTTTTGTAACATAAAAGAAATGAGTGCCTCCAATATAATATCTCTTGACATATTTTATATAAATTTATATAAAATATATATAATAGTAATTATATAACTAGCAATTGTAATTGGAATGTGCAATGAATATGTTGAAGAGGATGTGTCGAAGAATTTAAACTTTAGGAAGTGAAACATTGCAAGAGGAAGAGGGGTGATGAAGAAGGGGTCAGAGGTAGGAGAAGGCTTGTGCAGGGAAATAACGTGAAATTTTTCTTGCATATGACCATGTGGCATACTTGTTAATCATTTGAAGAAGGAAATTTTATATAGTCTGAAGGTCGTAAAGGAAATGTACCATGGAGATATCTCAGAACACAAGGAATGGTTGATCAATACTGCCAATGGCAATAATTTTTACTTGCATTGTGAAGCCTTGTGTTTCGGGTAGTTAAAACACATATCAATATAAGGGAAATTTTCTTACATGTCACATAAGACACTTTATAGACAAGGATATGTAGAGTTCACTTTTCATCCTAGGGTGGTGATTTCATGCAGATTAGTGATTAGGGTTTCTATGTAGCTATTAGGGTAGCAATTAAGGTTTTCACATCAATTGTCATAATGACGTTGTCTGTCAATGAACAACCATCGATAATTGACTCTATCTAGTGGTTGGTCATACATATCTACTGAATGAAATTTTTAGACTGAGAATCTATACAATTTCTTACATTGTTGAATGCAAACTACTCTATGATTTATAAGGAGGGTTTTTTTAAATTACCACTTGATTTGTTATGTTTGACCACAATACGTGGATCATATGGTGTTTCAATACATAGAAATGGATTCCTAAGTGGTCAAAGAGTGTATTTACCTCTATATAATTGGTGCATAAAAGGATTGATCCCACATTGACTCCCATATTGATTGTGGTCTTGATCAACACCACTAAATAAACAACCTAACTGGACCTTGTGCAAGAAATTACAAAACATTTAAGAAGATTTGTTCTTTTAATAAGCGGATGTAAAGATAATATGATCACCTACCAAGAATGTCACTCATGAGTTCTCTTAAGAGAATTTGGTCGTGGGATTGTTTCTTGCAATTATACATCACTTATGACATAATGAAGTATGTGTAAAATGTGAATGTCATCCTAAAGGTGAGGGAAAACATTACCGTCTATCCTGGATTTTGACATTCAATGTTACATGTCACGATAAAATTATTTGACTCTCTTGAAAATTATATGGATGTCATTTGGCGTTCAAAATTTAATATGTATGTCAAATTTTTGTTATAACAATTATTATAAAACACATAGATAAAGTTAAATTTTATATGGATGTTGTTCTTTATAATATTCTCCTATAGTTTTATAATATTATCTCATAGTTTTATCATATTCTCCTATAGTTATGTGACTTTTATTCAATTTGGATAATATATTGGACTAATCAATTTCATAGTCTTTCACATATTTGTTTTTTTTGTATAAAAAATAATGTGAAATTAAAGTTTATAAGAATTTTAAAACAAATTGCAAATTACAATTTAGAAAACAAAAATATTGAATAAAATGATAGAAATGATTCACTTAGAATCATTGGTGCAAACTTACAATTATATAGAAAATAAGTTCCAACTTCCAACTTCAACTTCTAGACTTGCAAATTTAATCTTCAAATTTCACCTTTCTTGCAAAATCACAAATCCAATGGATCTAATCCACTAGCCAATCTTTATTTATAATAAATCAAACAAAACTAATTAAAAATCAGAATTAATAGATGTGAGATATGAAGATATTAATAAATTAGTAATAAAATATTCAGATAATGTTATTATTTTTATTTTATTTACTTTCCAAATTTTCCATTTTCATTTATATATATATATATAAACTTTAACAGTTATATACATATATATTTAGGCATTTAAGGCTGACAACACATTAAATAAGAATAATCCATCAGTTAGAAATTCAAACAGTCTAGGTCCTGCTTTGATGAGATATTCATTCTTTAATTTTTAGAATTTCAGTAATTTTTGAAGTCCGGTAGGGAAAACACATAACCTGATGTCTCCCAAACATTCAAGATTAACAATATAGCTGCGTCGATACTCCATTACAGCGCTTTGTTTTGCAGCTCAACCATACCATTGTTGCTCTATTGTATTTGGCCCAAGTATCTTGTCACCTTCTGTCTTTGGACATATACCATTTCTTCAAGTTAAAAATACTTCTCTTCAGATATGAAGATTAAATACACAATTGATTTTTATACATCGAGAACTGATTAATTGAGTTTTATGCTCTTTCAACTCCCTTTCTGGTAAGATCATTTGTCGGCCCGCCCGAATGGATTTTTCTGTGAAACTATCATACCTCTTCAGGCCTCTCATTTTATGACATCCACATGCATCACCCTAAAGAAATATTAGATGATACAATGGCATTGTTTCTCCTTTACCTCACTGCAATATATGCAAACGGTTCATTGTAGCCAGGGGCTGTAAGCTTAGAAAGAATGTTGACTTGCAAAGAGAATAACGATGGCTGAAAATCCCTTCCACACCAATATTTTCCCAACCTCCAGTCCAGCCATCTCCATAACTAAGGAATGAGATAAAAGTGCATTTTAACATTAACCGTGGGCTTGCCAAAATGTATCTACAAAATCTGCACCATGACAACAATGTCTCATCCTTCCACATGTTTTTTAATATACCCACACTAGGCATGGCTACATGGGGACAATTTTCTCTAGACACAAAATTAGGTAAATTATTGTGAATTTTTCACATAATAACTTTTATATGATCTATCAAACATACAAAAACAAATGACACCTGTTTTGCATTTCCATTGTTGTGTTCGAAGGGAAAATATACCAACATAAAAAAATTAAGGTATTTTTTTGGCTTAGGAACATTGTAAAGTAAATAATGATCATAATTCTATGTCATTTAACACTCTAACATATTTTGTTGGTGACCGAGGGTCTAATGGTAAGTATCTTCTTCAAATTTTTCATTATTTAATTAGAAAACATTTAAACCAACTGGATATATATAGTCACTTTAATATTTTTTAATAAATTTCTGTTTTTCATTATTTTCTTAATGTGGTGTTCTAAAAAAATTTATTATTTAGCTTGTGTGAATTTATTATTTAGCTTGTGTGAATCCTATATTCACACTTATAAATTATTTATATAGATAGATAGAGTCAGTTCAAATGTTGATTTAAATGTTTTATATGAATGCAGTATTTTTTTAAAGAGTATTTGATGGTTATTCGTCTCCTTTGGAATATTTGGGCGGGATATTGATGATAAAAATTGTTGTCGTCAAATCACTGCACCCTCCGAATGGCGAGAATATGAACAGGATGTTTGGTGTAATTGAGACACATTGGATCAGCTCTTAAGCTGTGGGACTTGGGTTTGAGGTGAACCTTCAGAGAAGTTCATCTTCCTCTTCCTAAACTAAGTGTTACACTACTCTTAGTGAAAATAAATGGTTATCTAGACCTATGCTAACATTTCATGAGTTTTAGGGAAAGGGATTTGCAAGAAATGAAACTCAACTACGGATGGTGATGCACCAAAATAAAGGGGATTTTCAAACTCATGAAGGGTTGGTTTGAAGAGGGTGTATGCACCACAAGTCACCTTCACCTGCTGACAACTTAGAGAGGATACATAATATCACAAACTAGTAAGCATATGTTCCTTTTGTTAAAATCGGATTATGCATAACAGATAGATCAAATTCTATTCAAAAACACAACCAACCACCATGATAATATAAAACATGCACATGTCAAACATCTATTTCACTTATGACAGTCAATGATAATATAGGTTTTATAATAGAAGGAAAATAACCCTTTCCACAACTAACACTCAAACAATTATATCATTTTCAATAGAATGAAATGAGATATTCTAAAATAAAGGAGAGTCAACCTCTTATACTAAGGAATTATGCACCCACAAAGCATACATTTATCAACCATCAACATAATATACCAGATTCTTCATGGAAAAATATCACAATGAATGTAATTGAAAGGTCCCTGAATAGTCAAAGCACTCTTCCAAGCTTGATGAGCAACTTCTCCCAACAAAATGATCTCCCTCCCCAAGACTTAATATACTTATCTATTTATAAGTTCCTTAGGTTGGGCCATTACAGCTAGACTCTTAACCAAAAAATTACTAAAAATAGAAATGTCATTAAGTTCTAGGGAACATGCTCCCATAAAAATAGCAAAGTTTGTTGCAAGAGTTTGGATCAGTCAACCCTACAACTTTGACTGATCCAGAGCTTAGATCAGTCCTCCCATGGCCGCTTAGCTTTGGTTGGGCTCTACAACATCTTCTCCAGTTCCACTTTTCTCCTATTCCTTCTCCCAAGTAGCCATCAGATGTTTGTATTCGATGAAACGATTAATAATTCCCTAAATTTATCCATCCTCTGGTCCACACACATAGTGATTAACTACATATGTCGTCTCAATCTCTCTTGCTACTTTGGTTGGAACTCTTCTGAGTTTACTTACTACCTTTTTTAGTCGACCATTGAATTTTTGGCACGAAACCAACCTGTCAATGGATTCACTGCAGAAGGTTCTATTACTTCATCGTCCCTTTTTACCAAGTCCTTGAAATTCAGCTTGATCTCATCTTCAGGAAGAGCATCGATGTTTTCATTGAAGAACTTACAATTGATATTATCAAAATCCTCTAAAATGTCATTTAGAGCATCCATTATCTCTACAAAAGTGTCATCCAATTTCTTGATTAGATCCAGAAAACTTGGGACTGAAACTCCATAGCTTTTTGATACTCAAACAACTTAGAGGCATCATCTATTACATCTTCCTGGAGAAGAAAATCTGGATCTTCTTCTCTTATTTCACTCCATGTAGTCAAATTCAAGTTCGAGTTGTTATTATCTTTGGAGAAGGCTTCATCCATTTTTTGAATAGAGGTTCTTTTAGCTTGTAAATCATTATATATGTCAACTGTTTCCTTTATCAAAGGATTGGATTCTTGCAGTTTACACTCCATCCATCCATTTACCGATCTTTCCTTCTGACCTATCTTCTCAATCTCGTGATAATAAATATCAGAGAGGGTAGAAGAAACTGTCAGAGCCATGGTAGTTGAAATCTCAGTAGATGGAGAAGGTTATGTCACTTTTCTCAACAATGCAATGAGATGTTCAACCTTTGCTTTGACCTCATCCTTGGAAGCCTTGTATTTGTCATATTTTTCTAATAAATTCCCAAGAGAAATAAGCACATCCTACTTTTCCCCTTCATGTGTTGATTTTCCTAGTGAAAATCTATAAATTTGATAATCCCTTGATGTAATAGTTTTCTTGGTTTTTCCTTCAACGCAAGTAGCAACTTCTATGACCCTTTCTCCAAATTGATTTACTAACAGGATGGAAACAATCTTCGGTCTCTTCAACTACCTTTTTGGTGTGGGTTTCAACACGCTCAGGTCTACAACATCTATCAGAGGTACTTTCTTTTTCTATTTCACAGTCTGGTGAAACAACCATTCTGGTATAGCGGATGTTGATGGAAATGACACAACCGATTCAGTACCTAAAACACTAGTGAAAACAAGAGCATCAGTAACATTAGTTGGAATTTGAACGAAGGGGGAAATAATGGATGGGGTGGATGTGAGGATGGCCATAAGAGGAGATACAATGGGATTAGAAGATGAGATGGAAGGAAATGGAAGTGTTAGAGGAAGTGAAGTAGAGATGGGTGACCCAATCATTTTCTCTACTGAGAGAACTAGAAGAATTAAGAATACTTGGGCCATAAAAGGAGATGGGAAAGAGGAAATTATTGTAGAAGTAGAATGAAATGATGTAGGAAGTGACAATGGAAGAGAAAGGGGGAATGACAGGTCTTGCGAGACACTTGGAGAATCAGTGACTTCAACTATTTCTCATATTGGTATTTCTGGAGACATGCCTTTGGAAACAGGAGCCTTGGAGAGAGATGAACTATCCACAATGAATGAAATATTTTTAGGGACCGTATGGGCCCTTTGGATGGACCTTTTTCCCTTTGTAGGTGTTGGTAGACTCATGGTTGATGGGGTTTCCATATTTGTAGGTTGATCTAACCCTTTTGGTGAGATTCCCAAGGTAACCAAGCAACTATAGGTTCTCTGCAGAATGGGCCCAACCCTTTCCTTGGTACTACAACATTCTTCTACATACCAATCAATCCATGACAATGGTAAATTGGTAAATTTATTATTTTTATATGCAGCATCCAAAACTTCATCATCATCTTGCATTTCCTTTGGAATCTCAGCTATACCAAACTACCAAATTTCATCCAGAGTTAGTCTCTCATAATATCTTTGTCGGATGATGAATTCATCCCAACAATGAATCCAAATGTCTTCCAACAAGGGCACATGGGAACTAGACAAACATGTCTCACTAAACTTACCCCAATAGTCGAAATTGGTTTAAGGATGGAAAGTTCAAAAAGTTACTTCTGAAATTTCTGCATCTATGTTCTTTTCCAGCAATTGCCAAACCAATTCTAGCAAGACCCACTTGTTAGTGGGAAATCTTGGTAGCTTACTGGGAGCACCTATGAAACCCGAAATCCAAATGTATGTAAATTTGGGGAACCATAGGTAAATAGCTACCCATTCGCGCACTTCTTTAAAGTATTCATAAGAAATTATTCGATTGTATAAATATTTATCAAAATGATAAAGAATGACCGCAAAGAAGGCATCATTAATCCTGCGGAAGTGCCTGCTACCCTCGTCCAGTGTACGCTAAGGATAAAAATCGTAAATTTGTGAAGTACTTTGAATACCTTTGGTGTTTAATCCAGTGAAATATCCCGTAGCGGCCATAACATTAACCAAGAAATAAGTCATGTAGAAACTCTTGGAGGACAATACCTTGCTTATCTGAAAACAAATGGAGCTACTGATATGCTCCCCCTATCTGATAAATTCCTTGTTCTTCTTGATGGTGGCACTATATAGGAACATCCATTCTTGAAATTCCTTTTCCGAGGGAAGGCCTAAAACTCTACTTAGTAACAAAATAATGCCATTGAATTTATGGATGAAGTCCGATCGTTACACAGTTTTAGGAAATTTGGCAACACTTTTGGCTAGATAGCTTTTCAACATGACTATTGTGCATAGCTCAGATTCCTTGTGCCAATGTTCCACTGTTGATTCTGGTGAAATTTCTGCATATTCTTCAACATCCAGGAGTTTGAATAAATCCTCAAAGAAATCTGGGTCCAAGAAGATTAAAATAGTACCGTAAACATCCTTAACTATCCTAGATTCTTCATCGAAGTGAGGAGCTGCAGCTAAGATGAGCTTAGGGAAATGCATGGATGTGGGAAAGCTAGGTGTTAGAGAAATTCTACTATCATATATGGATTGCATCCAAGATTTCTTGTTTGGGGCTTTCACCCTTGCCCAGAAGTCTAGAAAAACAATTTTCCCAAGATCAATGTCTCCTATATTTTTTAAGTATGAGGACAGACAAGAATGAGGAGCAACTCCGAGGAATGTATACTTCATTTTTTCCTTTCCTTTAGCTCTAGAAGTTGACATCAAATTTTATTTCGAAATCTGAAGACCTTCAAAAAATCTGAAAGTTTGAAAAAAAACATAGCTCCCACAGTCTAAAAATCTGAAATAGAAAAGTTTTGAATCTCTGAAAATCTTTAAAACCTGAAATTCTGAAATGGAGACTTTCAAAATTCCAAAATGAAAAGTTCCGAAACTATGAAATGGGAAGGCAAAAAATTCAAAAAAAATGAGGACCTCTAAGACCACAACTTCTGAAATTCTGAAATGAAAAGTTCCGAAATGGAGACTTCTGAAAATAAGAGTTTTGAAATCCTGAAGCAAAAAGTCCCAAATGGAAACTTTTGAAAACTTTCAAAAACAAAAACTTCACCAAAATCACAGTAGGTACATGAAATACTTAGGAGATCTCAAAACTTTTGATGGAATCTGAGCTGGATGCCTATAAAAGAAATGGATTTTGTAACCGTTAAGTTAGGAAACACCCTTAAAGGAAAACATGGTGGGAAATGCGATTTTCATTTCCAAGACAGACAAAAGAAGAACAGAAAAGAAAATGAATAAGGAGAAAATAAACCACAAAGATATTAAACCCAAAAGAAATAACCTAAATAAAATACCTAAAAAATGATGTCGAAATAGTATAAGATGCAATAAAAACTAGATCGTCATAGAAAAATATCAGGTCAAAATGACAAGTAAAATTGCGAGTTTAAATAGAAAAACCTGACATTAATGCTCAGATTGACACATACAGAAGTAGGTAAGAATAAAATGTGCAAAGAACTCAGAAATTTTGAAACTCGAAAGTTTGAAATTTCGAGATTTCAGAATTTCAGAGTTTCAGACTTCGGAGATTAGGAGGTGAAAATTGTGAAATGGCAATGGAAAAAATATGAAACCTGAAAGTATGAAATTTTAGACTTTTAGATTTTCATACTTTGGATGTTTGAAAGCGCAATACCAAAGAATGGCTTGAAGAGTTCCAAAACCCAAAAGTTTGAAATTTCATAATTTTGGAGTTTTGGACTTCGAAACTCCAAGTTAGAAAGTTACCAATCACCAAAGGAAATCTTCAAATTCTATAAGCCTAAAATTTCAAACTTTCAGGTTATTGGTGTTCGGAGATTCGAAATCAAAATTTAGTTTTTTGCCACTAAATTTTAGGAAAGGAAAATCCCGAAATACGAAATCTGAAATTTTGGATTTTCAGAGTTTGAAGAATTTCCAAGTTGTTAAATACTTTTATGCGAAGGATTTAAAAATTTTGATTTTATTCAATTTTAACATTTGTTTCTCGAGGTAGATTTTAAAAAGTTAACAAAATGATCTATGAAAGAAAAGGTGTTTAGAAATATTTTGTTTTCGCAATTGCTAATGTCAGCTTGGTATGGTAAGAAGGGATTTCTAATTCTTAGAGTTATGTAAGGATATTTATTAGTTGTGAAATGCTATAATTTTAGGATAATTAAAAATATAATTTTAAAAAAAAATGTCTTTTATCAAATTGTAGTAGCCACCTCTTCCTACAATAGCTCTTTTGTTGACTCAGTACTTCTATTTGATAACAGACATGGACTTTAGCATCATTTGGATACTATATGTTCTTATTATGGTTATTTTGATGGCAATTATGGTGATTTGGGATCATAACACCAAGCTAGCATTATGGATCATTACCTTAGCTCTTGTATAGTATGGTTTGGATATTAGAATGTTATGGTACAGTTTGTTTCATTTCACATGTGATGGATTTACTTATGGTTTGTTCGTATACCTACTTATCATTTGAATTGTAATGGCTAATTGGATGTTGTCATGTATTACTTAAATGGATAATATTTTTTGAGTTAGTATGGATGTATATGATTAACATTTACTATCTCATACTGACGGTTATTGTGGTATAGTTAGTGAGATGTATCCTTGATTTATTTATGAATATTGTTTAATTGATATATTTTAATAGGAATGTATGTTTAATGTTTTCATTGAGTGTGCATATTATAGAACACGGGAGAACATGGGTTTCAAAGCTACACCCCAGGTTTACACAAGCGGCTGACTCGATCGATTCTTAGCCACGCTTGATTTTCTGAAGCCTTATATGTTTGTGGCATCTCGTGTTAGGGCACCATGAGTGATCCCTAATTGTAATTTTGTTGTTTGTAATTTATTTTAGTCTTGTTTGAGATAGTTTAGGTACCTAGTGGTCCCTACATGTGTTAATTGTGTTTTAGGTTAATTAAGTATGTTGTTGAGGTATGGGACCACCTAACTGTCATGTGGGTGGGCCCCACCACCTCAACCCTTGTGCCATTTATCCCAATCTCGAATTTGGGCTAAATGTGACAATTTTGGGGACCTCTTATCATTTTATGAGATTCCCTTTAATGGAAAAGTACCCCTTGGACTCTACCTATGGATAGGGGGTCTTTTTTCAAGGCCAAATTAGAGTTTCCCTCCCATTTGGCTCCTCACACATCGCTATCTTATAAGAGAGGTTGGTTTTTGTGTTTCTTAAAAGTTGTAGGGTGTTGGATTTATTTTCATTTTTAGGAATCTTGGGAGATTACCCCCCTAATTGGGATTTTTTTATTCTTTTTGTGTTTTTGGGAATCTTTTGTGGGGAGATAAAAAGGGTGACACATGTCACCCTCTCATTTGGGAGGATTGTTAATTGTTATTCTTTTTATATTCCCTCATTGAGAGGGGTTGGGACTTTTTGTTCATTCTTGCTTTTGGGTGTTGGAGATTTTGGAGAGTGCTTGTGGAGCTTGGATATTTGGAGTGTTGGATTGCATAGTGTTTTTGGATAGCTTGATTGAGGTAGGTCTCAATGTATTTCTATTAGTTTTGGTTATGGAAATATAATGTGAATATGATATAAAATGGTGTCTTTTGTGTTGTTGTGTGTTGGTTATAGTAGTGCGTGTGAAATTTTTTTCTTGTTTTCTTTTTCTCCATCCATCATGCATTGTGATGGATGTTTAGAGTGTTGGGGAAGAGGGAGGAAGACCCTTTTTATCACATGGCTTCATCGGCAAGCTATGTTGGTCTTATTTTATTCATCCCCTCATATGTTTTGATGTGGGGAAGGATTTTATATATGGTTGAACTCTTTTTCCCATCCTTGGCAAGGAAATCATATATTGTTTGCAAATCCTTCCAAGGAGGAGGCTTGGTGCTTATGTTGGAGATATAATGAGGGAAATTTTGAATTGGAGAGGTCTTGGAGATTTTTATTGTGTTCCAATGGTTGGTTCACACTTGGCTTCATATGGGATTCTTTTCACTCTTCCCCTTTTGGGGAAAACATGGGGTTTCCCCTCATGTGTTAATGTTGTTTGTTTTTTGTTGTTGTATGTGTTGAAAGTGTGTGCTTGTGTGATTTTTACCCTTCCCCATTTACTTGTGCAACTCAAGGCATACATCCTCTCTCTCCTATGGGCTTATAGGGAGGCTAGTATGTTCTTCATTTGTTGGAGAGGGCATGTAATGATGCCAATAGGTTGGGAGGTAACTGGTCCCTTTCTTCTTGTGTTATGAAGACCAATTTGGAGTGGAAAACATGCAATTTTAGCTTGGAACTTGGTGATGAAAAGTTGGTGATTTTGACATGTTGTTCCTCATTTTAGGGGAGGATTTTCCACTTGGATTTTATTTGGCTCTTGTAAAGATGTTGTAGACTCTGTTTGTATTCTCCAACCTTGGGATGTAATTGTATCTTGCACCTAAAAAAAATATCGTATCATTTGTTAATTTTTCTCCTTCCTTGGTAAGGAAATTGAATGGATGTATTTGATAGATTGAATATTTTAATTCCTCCTTGAAAATAAATGTTGTTGTATTAAAACTTGACCTTATTTATATGATTGAAATGAACTTATATTCTTTCTTTGGAGTATGTGTTGTAAACATGGTTTCACGGGAATTATAGTTATGCATCTTATCTATTTAAAAGAAATATGGTAAAGCTTGGGTTATGGAATAAAAAGGTTGTATTGTGATATGCTTTGGAATGAAGGTTTGAGGGAATGAATCTTTATTGAGCTCATTAAATTATTACTCTTTTCCTAATTGTTTTGTTTGTTGAAATAAGATAACTAAGTCATACTTATTAATCATTATGGTGTATCAAATGTTGTTTTTACTTATATAGGTTATGGAAATAAATATGAATGATTTAGTTGCTGAAACTTTTGGTTATATTGGAGGGAAATAACTCCATTTACCATGTATGTTGTAATCTTGTTTTACAAAATGTAGGAATACTTTTTGCATTGTAAAGGGAATGAATATTGTAGTTGGAAATTGGAAAAGTATGTACAATTTATATCATATTTGGGTCAAAGAGAACATTAAATACTCACACTTTTAAGAATGAATTTGATTATTGATTTGAAAGTAAATTTTATGAGGGAAAAATGAGCATTGGTTCATGATATATATATACCCCTTTGTGTGTGTGTGTAAATACACACACACACACACACACACACACACATATATGTACGTAATTATACATCATATTCTTTGCATTTCAATTCTTGTACACATATTATTTCACTCCTCTACATGTCACCACACATAACATCACACTACACACACACACACACTTTCACACACATTGAACACATGACACACTAATGAGTGAACGAAACTAGAATATGACAGTTTATCAAAAACATCACATTAGTAGCCATTATGTTAGACAGAATTTCCCTGAAAATCCCTTTCTAACCCTACACATCCTATCACACTATGTGCTTAAATAATGAAAACCATTGGCTTATGGTATTTTGTTACTTTGGTGTATGCACACACGAATTTTGATGGTCATGACGAGGGGATGTGGTGGCTTGTGCTTGGCACTTTGGGGGATGCTATTACTTGATATTACTTGACATCGTGGATCACTGTTTGGGATTTATTGTTGTTATTATGCACACACATGTGGTGCACATGTTACATTGATGATTCACACACACACAGTCCATTTTTTATGTACCATGATGTTTGACATTTGAGGCTGCTTAATTGGATTAAACCATGTGTTTACGTGTTCTTTTTAAGTCATGTATTAAGTGGCGACAGGGGCAATTTTTTTCCTAAACGAAAGCCATGTTGTTACCCCACTTTTCCTTACACTGCATATTATTTTATCCCCTTCTTTTTATTGTCACAGCTCCAAGGATGGATGCATCTTATAGAGGGGGGGAATTTAATTCCCTAATCTTCATTTTAGTGTGTGTGTGTGTGATGATGTGTGTGGGTGTCCTTGTGTGCGAGGTGATGTGGTTTTGTAAACTTTGTAAGGCCATTCGATGTGTGTGTACCCATTTCAGAACGTAAAAAAAAAAACCAGTCACCTTTCTAATTATAGGCAACACTTATAAATGACAAATGAACAAGGAATAATAATGAGATTTAAAATAGTAAAATAATCTTCAAGATCACCATTGCTAATGAGTTCAATTTCTTCCACCATCGAGCCACTTGTACAATGGTTATGTCATCCATCAATTATTTAACTCGTTGAGCCCTCATCCTGGCCCACTAGAACCCTACATGTATAAATGTGACCACTAAAATAAATTATGGTATGGTGATAATAAACATGTAAATACATGGAGAAAATAGGATTAACGGCATTTCTAGAACTAAACAAAATTTAAAATGGCTAAAAATAATATTGATCCTATGAGATAATTAAAATAAACCCTAATATAAATATTGAAATTAAAATGGGATTTTTTTTTTTGTAAATAGAACGAATTTTATAAATTTAAATGAAAGAGAGTCGGTGGATGAAGATTTTATTGTATGGGATGAAATGTTGGTGGATTAATTGACATAAGGTGAGTTTATTAGAGTGTGGTAGGATAAATCTAAAATGAGTGCCTATAGGGCATCTCATAATTCCCATGAGAAGTGATTTCAAGAATATTGTTGAGCAAATACAATGTTGATAGATAGGTACACATGAGGTGGAATTTAATGTGTCTTAGGGGATAATGTGAGATAAAGTGACCATGGTAATGCCGGAAGGGGATATTTTTAAATTAAGTGACCTCTGTGAAATACCTGTTGGAATAAATAAGTGCTACATAAATGTACTGGACATGATGTTAAATCCTAAGAGTCCACACCGAAGCATTAGCTTTGGACCTTAATAGTTATATTAAATAACATTAGTGTGGACCGAGATTGTAGCCTGGAACCTGGATGGCATTAGGGGCATTATCATGATTTGTTTTGGTTGTAGAATATTTATAAATGAATGGAAGAATTGACAAGGTGAGTGGATTATTTGAAAGTGCCCAGCATTCTTTAAATTCCATTGGGTATTAGAGCACAACTTGCGTAAAATGGGTTATTGAATGGGGCACACAGTTTTAAATATTTTCACTCTAATACTAGTTAGACTCTCATAGAATGAAGGGAATGGAAATCCAAAAAATGCTACCTTAGAGAGAGGGAGTTATAATCTATCTCTTTAGTTATTTACAGTTGGATGTCACCTGCACGATTTGTACTAAAAATTGTGGATCCATGTAGGGACTTTTTCACATAGAATGCCTATCACTTGAGTTGTGTGTTCTCTTAGAGTTTAGACCTCACGATTGCATTAGAGGTGATACATAAACTTATTTTTGTTTTGTAGCTTAGCGTCTTGCATGGCACAAGTATGAGCCGACAGGGTTGTAGAATACTTCATGGCATTGGTATTGTTGATTTTTTTGTTTTTAATGTTACAAGGGTAGAAGCACTGTATTGGCATGCAAACTGTCAACATAGACATGCTTGAAGGAAATGTGGTCTAGAGGTCCCATATGTATCCACTTCACCTTAATTTAGCGGCCTCTTGGTTGGCTGCTCGGACCCATTTCTGACTAGAATTGAGGGGCTTGTTTTAGGATTTTTGACAACATGGTATAGTTAGTGAAGAACTGGTTAGACATCATAGCGTCGATGAATCGTGAAATAGGCATATGTGGTCATGCATCTCCTTCATCTACAGCCACCAAGTTACAGCTGGCATCTCAGATGGGTTTGGGTTCGATTAATGGCTCTTTAGCCTAAACCAGTTACTGTAAATTAATAGTCACATGGTTAGAAATGTCAAGGATAGGTTGCAGCCCTTACACAGAAACCTTCGTAACACAATAGGTCAATATCGGTGGAGGAATGAGGAACGAAGTATGGAAACTTAATCTAGAGACATGATGGAATTGGTGTAGCTAATTGAGGAGTGCTTAAAAAATCGAATAACATGTTTGAGTATAAATATTCTTACAGACAGAGGATCGACAAGTTCCATGAACTACAACAGGGTTCAAGCACGGTTCTGTGCAATATGATATCTGATCTTCTGGATTTGTCAAAGTATGTCAACTCAATACAATATGTGTATGATAAATTACACACTTACATTTGCCTCCAAGGACTGGATTAGAAATTTCATCTAGAGCAATTAGGAACACACAACTCTAAAAATGAGAAGGCATCTTAAAAATAGAACTATCATAGCTGAGGAGAATAGCGAAATGCTTTTGTTCATGCAACACAAAGATAGGAATTTGTTTTATTTTCTAGTTGAAGACGCTAATCATTTTAGGATCAAATGACATGGGGTTTAAAACTACCCCCTATGCATGGAAAAGTCAACCGTGCGTAATCAGTCTCAAGACCTCCGTTTCACTAATAATAGCAAAATCATGTGGGGAGCACCATTATCTACTTTCAACAAAGGAATCCCCCTTAAGTATTGACCTTCAAAAATTATGTAGAGATTTTCGATTTTGAGTGAAAATTTCTAGATGTGGGTAGATATATTCCTGAAGGTCACACAACAGGTCAAACAACTTCTCAAATACTCAATAAAATTCTAGGTTTGAGCAAACACTTTCGGTATAAAATATTACAAAAAATTGACCCCTTCAGATCTGAAAAATTCAAGTAGGAAATTTTATTTGTTGTTAACCTAACTCACTCGATGAAGCATATGTATCTCATGTCAAATATGCTTACCTCTTGATGAAACAGACATGATCCTATCTTTGATAATGCTATTTCTGAGTTGTAAGATGCACAAAAAATCTATGTTTGCAATCCTATTGATAACTGCCTCAGGATGAGCATCAAGCCACTCTTCTCATCAAGATGACTAGCTTAACTATGCTACTCTTATTTCTGCTATAGGTTAAGTGCACCAAGTTGGGGGACCAAAACGGGGGTCTTAAGTGGACACATTTTTTATGAAAAATAAAAATATTCAAATTTTACGAGTTATTTGAAATAGTTACACTTAAAATTGGAAGATGTTATAAGAAACATGAATCATATCATTTTGAGACTAGTTTCTAAGCTACTAAATTTTATTGAAAATGGTTAAGTTTAAGTGGGGTCAAATAACTAAAATACCAAAAAGATACTCATGTTTTTGTTAAAAATCATAGTAGAATGACTTTCATGCCCCCCACCTTTCTTTTGAGCACTATTTAGTATTTTTGAAAACCCTTTAGTAGAAAGATAGCTAGAAACATCTAGTTTGTGCTAGTATTTTTTTTTAGATTTTTTTTAGTGAGTATTATTTTATTTATGATTATTTTAGTACAAAAAATTTAAATTTTGAAAAATAATAAAGCTCTAACTGTTCCCCCCCCTAACCACCTGAAAAAATATCAAAAATTAGATTTTTTTAAACTATGTCTAGAATTAGTGCGTAGTTTGTGCCTGGTATAATTCTTTTATTCAATTTCAATGAGTCAAAAAAAGGATACACGATGAAATGATAGAGATATTTACAATCATCAAAAATATAGGTATAAAAAGGCATAGTTTGAAAATAAATATAAATGGAAAAATTAGAATAGTCAGAAAATTATGAAAAATTACATATTTAGAAAGAAGAGATAGTCTGTTCTTGACGTTGTAGGTATAAGTTTTTAGAAAGATGGATTGAATTTGTTTTATTAGGACTTAGCATGGTGGAAAGTGGTATTTTTTTCATATTCTTATAAAAAACACACAAGTTGCTATGTTTGTGCAGGTCCAATACGTCAAGTTTGGGAAATCTAAGGCGGATTCCAAGCCTTGAGGCAAATGGCTTGGGAAAAGAGGAAAATGTAAAACGCGTACGTGTTATGTGTAGTTTAAACATAACGTATATACATGTTATAATGTGTACGCATTCTGTGTAGTATAAAAATTTTATGCATGCTTTTGGCATGCTTCTATTTACAAAAATAAATCTTCAAGTATAATTTTTTTATTTATAAAATATAAATAATAATAAATGAAATACTTCTATGTAAATATAAGAAATTATGGTCACTCTACACCTTATGGAACTAATCTCACAGCTTCATGAGTCACAGTTTAGGAGATAGTTTTTTATAGTATAATCTAGTCATTACATAGGTAATTTTTCAAGATTTCAACATATCATCGTAAATCTTTTAGCATTTAAATTATAAAATCGAAACCCTAAACCATAGGCCATAAACCTAAACACTAAACTATAAACTTTGAGCCCTAAACCCTAAACCTTTAACCATGATCCCTAGACCCTAATACCTAAACCCTAAAACCTAAACATTAAACATTCAGCCCTTACCCATGAGCCCTAAACCTTGAGCCTTAAGCCCTAAACCCTAATCCATAAGCCCTAAACCCTAAACCATGAACCATGAACCATGAGTCCCAAATGCTAAACCCTAAACCTTGAATCTTAAAAACTAAATCCTAAACCCTAAAACCTAAACCTTAAACACCGAATCCTAAACCCTAAACCCTAAGCCTTGAACCCTACACCCTTATCCATGAGCCCTAAAATCTAAACCCTAAAACCTTGACCAATATACCCTAAGCCCTAAAACCTAAACCCTAAACCTTGGGCCCTACACCACAAACCCTAAACCTTAATCCCTAAACATTAAATCCTAAACCCTAAAACCTAAAACCTAAACCAGAAACCATAAACCATTATCCGTTAACACTAAATCCTTAACCCAAAACCCTATACCCTATACCCTAAACCTTAAACCCTAAATCCTTAACCTTGATCTGTAAACCCTAACCATAAACACTAAACCCTAAACCCTAAACCTAAAACCTAAATCCTAAACCATAACCCTGAACCCTAAATCCTAAACCTTAAACCCTAAACCCTAAACCATGAGCTCTAAATCCTAAACCCTAAACCCCAAACCATATTTCATCAATATTTCCTAGTATTGTGCCTAGAACCATCATTTAGTCTTCTTATAAAACTACCTTGCTTATGAGAGGTGGGACAAGTAGCTAAATGGATATGACATCTACTTTGTGCCTTGTAATGCATATATTACACATCTCTTCCAAAATTGTTTCTCCCCACATATACTTGTGCTCTTGAATGTAAATTTGTTCACACTCTGAAACAAATTTCACATTTCTCATATTTCCATGTATGGTATTATGTAAGCCAGGATGACCCATTGGAAGCTGGAAAAAATACCCATGACAACAAAAAACATAATCTTAAAGGAAACAAAAGAAATATAGAGAATATATCAATGCAGAGGTGTAGGATAACAATTGAATTTCCTGTAGTATCCTCTCCTCCAAAGAAAGATAAATTTTAAGTGTTCTACTAGAATGGACAATAAATTTTACAGAACTTCCTAAAGTGTTCAAAATAAGCAAAGAAACAGGGGAATGGCTAAGAACACTAAAGGGTTATCAATCACCCCGTAAATCTTTCTTGTTTAGTTCTAAATGGGAGTTACTTGGCCTACGACTTAGTGACCTTCGATTCATTGATAATCCCCTTATATGATAAACCCATGGATGTTTTCAAAATATCAACAAATGAAAAACATCAAATTTTGATGAATCTCTTTGAATGTTCTGCCAACAAAAATTGATGAACCCTGAACTATGTGACCTAAACCCTTAACCCTCGACCATGAGACCTAAACCCTAAACTATAAATCCTAAACCCTAAAACCAAAATAATAAATCCTAAACACTAAAAACCTAAATCCTAAACCCTTGACCCTAGACGCTAAACCATGAGCCCTAAGCTGGTAAACCCTAAATACTAAATCTAGAGCCCCGGGCTCTAACCCCCAAACCTTAAACCAGTAACTCTGAACCTAAAATATTAAGCCATAAACCATGAACCATGAACCCTAAACCCTAATCCCTAAACCATAAACCCTAAACCTTAAGTGTTGAACCCTACACCCTAATCCTTGAGCTATAAACCCTTAACCTTAAACCTTGAGCCCTAAACCCTAAATATAGATTCCTGATCTCTAATCCCTAAACCTTAAACCCGTAACTAACCCGTAAACCTTAAACCCATAACTATATCCTAAACCTTAAACCCGTAACTTTGAACCCCAAATCCTGAGTCATAAACCTTAAACCATGCACACTAACCCCTAAACCCTACACCCTAAGCCCTGAGCCTTAAACACTAAACCCTAAACCATAAGGCCTAAATGTTAAATCTTAAAGGTCCCTAAACCCTAAACCCTAAAAAATAAATCATAAACCCTAAACCCTGACCCCTAAACCCTAAACTCTAAACCTGAAGCACTAAATCATAAAACCTAAGCCCTAAACCCTAAACCCTAAACACTAAACCCTAAACACTAAACCCCAAACACATGAACTCTATAACCTAAACCCTTAACCCTAAAACCTAAACCCTAAACCTCGAGCCTTAAACCCTAAAACCTGAACCCTTTTCCCATAAACCATGAACACTAACCTTTAAAACCTTAAACCCTAACTCCTAAACCCTAAAACATAAACCCTAAACCTTAAACCCTGATCCCTAAACCGTAAACTCTATACCATAAACCCTAAGCCCTAAACCTTAAACTACAAGCCCTAAATCCTAAACCCTAAACCCTGACCCCTAAACCCTAAACCTTTAGTCCTAAACCCTAAACCCTAAGCCCTGAACCCTAGGCCTTAAGCCATAAGCCTTAAGCCAAAACCCTAAACCTTGAACCCTTAAACATAAAACCTAAACCCTAAGCCCTAAAAATGAAACCCTGAGCCCAAAACCCTGAACCCTCAACTCTTAACCCTAAACCCTAAACCCTTATCCCTAAACCCTAAACCCTGAACCCTGACCTTTAAACCTTAAACCCTAACTCCTAAACCCTGAACCGTAATCCCTAAATCTTCAACCCTAAACCTTAAACCTTAACTCCTAAACCCTAAATAGTAAACCCTAAACCCTAAAAACTAAACCCTGAACCCTCAACTCTTAACCCTAAATTGTAAACCCTCAACCCTGATCCTTAAAACCTAAACTCTGAACCATGAGCCATAAACCCTAAACCCTCAACCTTGACCCTTAAACCCTAAACCTTTAACGTTAATCCCTAAACCGTAAACCCTTAACCCTTAACCCTCAACCATAAACCCAAAATTCTAAACCCTAAACCATGAACCCTGAGCCATGAGCCCTAAACCCTAAACCTTAAAATCTAAACTATGAGCCTTAAACATTAAACCTTAAACCCTAAACTCTAAACCTTGAGTCCTAAACCCTTATACCTAAACCCTAATAACTCAAGCGCTAAACCCTAAACCCCTAAATATTAAACCCTCACCCAAAGGAAAGTCCTAAAAATATCATTCAACGTGTTTCAGTGTGTAGGGAATAATGTTTAAGGTGATCGATTGACTCATTTAGTTTTTATGAGAGACTACTTCCTCTGAAGGCCTAAAAAGGCATTTTTTTGCCATTTTGTTGTTAATCGAACACCCTTCAGAACAAGATAAAATGAGCTATTCATGTCACCGAGTTATCAAGGACCATTATTTTGTGAAGTATTAAGGCATCGTTTGTCTCCATAAGAGACATATGAGCAAAATCACGTATGATAATCATGAATTTGATTCCATGAAAGGATGCTTTTAGAGCTAGGAAAGGTTGAGGGGACGATCTTTATATGGAGCACCATGTTTTCTAAGAACGAGCAATTATCTGAGTTCACTTGATGCAATTCCTTTGGTAATATTCGTAACTGTAACTCATTCAACAACTAGTAGTGTTATCACACCTTAAGGAGGAGGAAAATTACAATCACCTCATTTTGGCCATAGGATTAGGAATCCCATTCAGGGAACAATCCTCTATCTACAAAGTGAGGATATCTTTTTTAGTAAGAAGTAGACAAACATCATAGAGTTAATTCATAGTCACTAAAGTGAATTATGGACCAAATTTAAAAATTAGTGCCAATTCAAGTAGTGGTAGGGCAAAAAATCCATTTTAGAAGGTCAAAAAAACCTAATAAAATGACTATATGCTTTTCCAAAACAAAGACCGACTACAATATATATGCCCTGAAAGTTTTAGGTCGTTTGCTGAAATCCTGAATGAGTAAGTACTAACTAGATTAGATTTTGATAAACTATCTTCTAGATTATAACTATGGGAGTTACGAGACCACTTCCATAAGGTGTAGAGTGACCCTAATTTCTTATATTTACTAAAATAAATTTAAAGTATAAGAAATAATAAAATACATCTTATATTTCACAAAACACGTATAAAACACATATTTATGGTCCATACTACACAAAATGCGTATAAAACACATATGTATGTGACACAAAATGTGTATGCATTACAAAATGTGTACGCATTTTGGATTGTTTAAAATGCGTACATGTTATGGTTTAGTGATTCCTGAGCCAAAGAAATTACAACGCGAGCGCATTTTAACAAAACACGTACGCGTTTTGATTTTTTTCAGATTCTTGTCCACTTTTTGGCCCCCCAACTTCATGCACTTACCCTTCTATCTCAGTTATTTTTTATTCAAGAGCATTAGATTCATTTCTATCACCATCTATAGTGGACCAGAGTGGGCTAGTGGTGGCTAGGAAGCCAGATAGTTGGTAGGTTGAGTTGGTGTCTAGGGCCAAACTCACGATGGATACCTATTTGGAGAGTTGTATAACTGACTTGGGAGTATTCTCCACTACCCTTGACCTTTGAGTGTCACATTTAGGTTCCTAAGAGGTTATTCTAGGAATGGATTGGCTTGAGTCTAATCAGGCTAAAGTAGACTATAGAGGAAAGATCATTGAATTTGAAGATGACCTTGGGAATTCAATTTTTATCTCCAAGATTCAAAGGCATATATCCTTGAGTATGATCTTGGCTAAGAACTCAAGTGAAGTATGCACAAATAATGTTAGTTGTTTGTGATTACGATCAATGTTCGATTAGAGAGTACTTCCGATCATTCACCTCTTGATGAACATGTAATATTGATGAAGTTTACATATGTGTTGATATTCCTATATTCCCACCCCGTAGAGAGGTGGATTTCACCATAGACCTAGTACCAAGAGCAACTATAGTTTCTAGGGCACCTTATCAGATGATGACTCCAGAGCTTCATAAGCTAAATATTTAGCTAGAGGATTTGTTGGAGAAGGGCGTTATTCACCCAAGTGTTTCCCCATGGGGAACACCAATTATGTTTGATAAAAAGAAGAACTCTTGTATCAGGATTTGTATTGATTTCAGGAAGCTTAATAAGGTCACAATTAAGAACCATTATCCACTTCCAAGGAATGACGACTTATTTTATCATATGAGGGGTGATAGAGTGTTCTCTAAGATTGATCTCAAGTTGGGATATCATAATTTGTGCATTGCAGATGAAAATATTCACAAATTAACTTTTTGTACTTGTTATGGGCATAATGAGTTCACTGTTGTACCTTTTGGTTTGACTAATGCCCCATCTATTTTCATGACCCTCATGAATGGGGTTTTTAAGACATTTTTGGATCAATTTTTATTAGTATTCCTAAATGATATATTAATTTATTCTCATTCAAAGGAGGAACACAAGGAAATTTTGAGACAGGTGCTATAATTTTTGACAGATTAAAAGTTGTTTGGGAACTTGGAAAAGTGCAATTTATTTTAGATAAAGATTCACTACGTCGGTCACATTATTTGAGGAGAAGGTATCTTGGTAGATCCCTCTAAGATCCAAGCCATTCTTGATTGCCCAGTGCTCACATTAGTGACAGAGGTGAGGAGTTTCATGGGATTTGTAGGGTATTACCGCAAGTTTGTATAGGAATTTTCTAGGATTGCACATCTTATTACTTCTCTTTAGGGAAAAGGGAAGACATTTGACTAGTCAGGTAAGTGTGAGTAGGCTTTTTAATTACTTAAGGAGAGATTGACCATGGCACCTATCTTAGCAGTAGAAAATCCAACAAGAGAGTTTGTGGTTTACACTGATGATTCATTAGAGGGTCTGGGAGTAGTTCTTATACAAGAGTGATGAGTCATTGCTTTTGAGTCATATAGGCTCAAGTATTATGAGCTCAACTATCCTACGTATGATTTGGAGATTGCAGTAGTTGTTCATACTCTTATACTTTGGCATCATTTCCTTTAGGTAGGTCATTCATTTTGATGACCAATCATCATAGCCTTCAACATATATTCTCACAATTGAATCTTAATGCTCGTCAATAGTGTTGGATGGAGTTATTATATGAGTATGACATGTATATACACTATATAAAAGGAAATGATAATTTCATTACATATGCTCTTAGTAGATGATGACATGTGATTCCTTCCATGACACTATAATCGAATCTTTGGGGCAAGATTCTTTAGTATTTTCTAGGGGACAGATTCTATGAGGGTGCTATGCAGATGTTTGTGTCACATGGTTCCTTAGAGTGAATATATTCAAGGTGCATTTTAGAGGTAGATGGTCTACTTCATTTTTCAGATGCATATTTATGTGCTTAAGATAGGTGATCTTCGTAGATTCATTCTTTTAGAGGCTCGTCGAGCCCCTTATGCACCACATCCAGGAGTGAAGAAAAAGCATGCCAATCTAAGAGAGTTATATATTATTGGCCTAGTGTTCGATGGGATATAGTAGATTTTGTAGCTCATTTCCTTGAGTGTCGGAGGGTCAAGGCCAAACATTCTCATCCCATGGGGCTCTTGTATACTTACGAAATTCCTAAGTGGAAATGGGATGCCATCTCCATGTATTTCATTATCGATCTCCCTATGTCTTCTTATAACCATGATGCCATTATGCTAACTATGAACAAGTTGACCAAGGTTGGCACTTTTCACCAACCAAGGTCAACTATAATGCACTTGCCATTTCCAAAGTGTTTATGGAGGATATTTTCATATTGCATAGGATTCTGAAGACATCATCAATGATAGGGAAACCATCTACACTTCAGATTTTTGGACTTCCTTTGAGGCCACTCTAGGAACACATATTAATGTCAGTTCAACATATCACCCAGAGACAGATGGACAAACTGAGAGGTTTAATCAGGTACTTGAGGATATTTTGAGGATGTATGTGATGGACCATCAGAAGAAATGGTAGGATTACCTATACCTTATTGAGTTTTCATACAAAAACATATATCACAGATCTATCGCTATGGCTCCCTATTAGGCTTTGTATGGACGACCTTGCAGGACACCTTTGAGTTGGGATAGGCTAGAGGACATGGTTGTACCATCTTACCTTCAGGACTTGGAGCAACATGTTATTGTTATTAGGAAGCGTCTTGAATAGGATAGACCATTCCAGAAGGTGTCTGCAGACACTAACAGGACCACTCATCACTTTGTAGTGGGTGACAAAGTCTTCTTGAGAGTTCAGCCACATAAGAGCCCAATATTTTTCCTCATTTTGTGGGGCCATTTGAAAAAATAGAGGTCATAGATATAATTTCCTATCGCTTATCTTTTTCACCACGCCTAACACAGGCCCATGATGTGTTTCATGTTTCAGTATTACATAGATATGTGTGTGATATTTATCATGTATTGGATTAGCTAGCATTATAGGTGGAGAACAAAGGAAAGTGGAGGTTTGATCCCGTGCACATCCTAGAGCACAAGATATTCTCCCTTCAAGGGTGAGACTTGGACCAGGTTAGAGTGTAGTGGGAAAGATATGACGAGACAACAACTACATGGGAGGATGCTACATCATTGAGGGCTCGATATCCCTACCTCTTCTGGTGACTTCCAGGAGGAGGTATAATTTTAGGAGAGGGGGATGTAGTGCCCACATCTTCCTATAGTAGTTCTTTTACTGACTCATTACTTCTATTTTATTGTGGACATGGACTTTAGCATAATTTGGATACTATAGGCTCTTATTATGATTATTTTGACGACACATGTGGTCATTTGGGCACATATCACCAAGATAGTATTATGGATCATTACCTTAGCTCTTGCATAGTATGGTTTGGATAGAAACATGTTATGATATAGTTGTTTTCATTTCACATGTGATGTATTTACTTATGGTTTTGTCATATAATTAGTTATCATTTGAATTGTAATGGCTAATTGGATGTCTTCATGTATTGATTAAATGGATAGTATAATTTGAGTTACTATGGATGTATATGATTAGCATTTATGATCTCATACTAGTGTTTATTATGGTATAGTTAGTGAGATGTACCCATGATTTATTTATTGAGATTTTATATTTGATATATTTTATTGGGCATGTATGTTTAATGTTTGCATTGAGTGTGTTGATTATAGGGCACGGGAGAATGTGGGTTTCAGAGTTTCACCATGGTTTTGCACAAGCGGCCGATTGGGTCGAGTCTTAGCCACGCTTTAATGTGTGAAACATTATATTTTTGTGGCATGTCTTTTTAGGGCACTATGGGTGATCCCTAAATGAAATCTTGTTATTTGTAATTTATTTTAGTCTTGTTTGAGCTAGTTTAGGGACCTAATAGTCCTTACATATGTTAATTGTGTTTTAGGTTAATTAAGTATGTTGTTAAGGTATGAGACCACCTAGTTTTCATGTGGGTGAGCCCCACCACCTTAATTGTTGTCTCATTGAGCCCAATATTGAATTTGGGCTAAATGTGGCAATTTTGGGGACCTCTTTTCATTTTGGGAGCTTCCCTTTCATGGAAAAGGATCCCTTGGACTCTACCTATGGGTAGGGGGTTACCTATGGCTAGTGGGGGTCTCTTTTCAAGGCCAACTACGAGTTTCCCTCCCATTTGACCCCTCACACATCAATATATTGTAAGAGAGGTCAATTTTTGTGTTTCTTAAAAGTTGTAGGGTGTTGGATTTATTTTCATTTTGGGGAATTTGGGAGATTACCCCCTAAATGGGATTATTTTATTCTTGTTGCATTATTCGGAATATTTTGTGGGGAGATTAGAAGGATGACACATGTCACCCTCTCATTTGGAAGGATTATTAATTATTATTATTTTTATATTCCCTCGTGGAGAGGGTTTGGGACTTTTTGGTCATTATTTATTTTGGGTGTTGTAGATTTTGGAGAGTTCTTGTGGAGATTGGAGCTTTTGAGTGTTGGATTGCATAGATTTTTTGGATAGCTTGATTGAGGTAGGTATCCATGTATTTATATTATTTTTTATTATGGAAATATAATGCGAATATGATATAAAATGACATCTTTTTATGTTGTTGTTGTGTGTTAGTTATGGGAGTGTTTGGGAAATTATTTTCTTGTTTTATTTTTCTCCATCCGTCATGCATTGTGATGGATTTTTGGAGTGTTAGGAAAGAGTTAGAAAGACCCTTTTTACCACATGGCTTGATGGGAAATC
>CM034156.1:588873915-589005973 GCA_019776745.2 Taxus chinensis
TTAGTACTTCGTGGATTAATGGTGAAACAACTCTCTAGACACACTGTTTCCCCGTGCGAGTTCACTGTCCATGATCTGTTAAGGGGGGTTCCCACTCTAGTGGACTGACAAAATCACTATGTCCATTGCGCCCTTAGGTGCAATTGCTAGTTAAACTTTAACTGTTATTAGTGTCAAAATAGTCAGACATACTATTGAAGTTGTCAGATGATCCATTTTGTTGCACATTTTCATAATTCTAGATAAAGGTGTATTCTTGGACGATGGCCTTGCCTAAACAACATTTTGAAGGGGATTTTGCAGGGCTTCAATATTTTGATTTGGAAGCATCCGCCACCAAATTGTTTACACACATCAACCAAATAGTGGTGTGAATGAAGTCGACCACGTGCAATATTTTAATTCATCCAAAGCATGCAGAAGCGTTGTCATAATTTACAAGCTTCGTTCTAATAGCCAATAGGTAAAACAATTTATACATAATTAATACTAGAAAATGCATCCATAGACTGCATGTTTGAGGCCGATAGGAATGCACAAATATATAAAAGAGTAAATTTATTGTATATACATAGAAGATGAAAAATATTGATGAATGGAATGTGATATAGGAGGTTGTAATTCAAACACTAACAAGAGTGTCATATTTTCAAGTGTATTATATTTTGTGGTATTAATCATCCTAAATTATTGTTTAATGCTACAAGTGTCATTTTCTTAAAGCCCTAAATTATTGATTTATAAAAATTTGTTGTAGCATCTCAATATAATAAAATTAGATGCGTTTTCAAGATCTATAAACCATTACATGAAATTTCAATACCCAAATTGTTGGATGTTCCTATAAGTGCAAAACATAATGATTGCAAATACCTTATTAAATGCCACCAACCAAGAAAGAATGGAACTTTCAAAATATTCCTTAGAAGAAAAAGGAAAAGTAATGGAAAAGCTTTAGTATTTTGATGGCATGAGAACAATCCTTGAAGAACTTTGAAAAAAAAGAAATTATCTAAAACAAACCTGATTTTAAAGGGTTTGTCTTTATCATTGTCATTTACAACTCAAAATGTTGTTTGGAATTTCTTGTTTACTACATAACATTAGGGGATGAATGATGAAGAGGTGTCAAAATGGAGGGTACATGTGTTAAAATATGTCATGTTTTCTTTTTCAAAATTTACACTTCCTTTTTATTTTCTTACCCAATTGAAGAAACATTTGGTTTATTAAAGTGATTCCCAAATTGCAATCAATTAGTTTGAAAATTATAATATTGTAAATTATATTTGGTTATGGTAGAACCCTCAACAAAGAAGGATACTTGATATCGCAGACTGATTGTGAATTAAAATATGAATGCAATTTAACTTTAAAAGAAATAATAAAAATAATTGAATTTTGATGGTCATTCAGAGTAAGGAAAAAATTTGAAACTAAAAGAATTCTAGGTACTATTAGGTAAATGTAGGCTTCTTCTTATAATTATTATAGTGGAATGAGCATATTCAATAATAATGTTGTGTGAACCAAGGGTGTGTCAAAGGGATTAGGTGTAAAAAGAGCAAGAGAGCATTATAAAACAACATTGCAAGAGTTAAGGCTATGCCAAAAGGCTGAAATTTATATTCAATGGTCAACCTAGAATATTTAGAAGACAAGAAATTGTAAGTTTCAATGTGTAACACAATTTTGTAAAATTTATATTTTAATATTGATAATTGACAATACTATTACAAAATGTAATACTGCTTGAGATTTTTTTAAAAAAGTAATAAATCTACGACATAATGCAAAATGTAAAGAAAAATCTAGGTCTCATTGCAAATTCAGGATTAGAAAATTATAGATCATGATTCTTTTTTATGATTTCCATCCCTCATTTATTCTTATCTTCTTCTTATCAAGAAATAAATAAACAAGTAATTCTTACATTTATGGTATTAAATCATTTTTTAGATTTATTTTGCTTACCTTTTCTCATTCTCAAAGGAAACCTAAAATTTTGTGTACAATTCAAGTCAATGTTCTCATATGTGTAGTGTTATGTTCATCTTGGATATGGACAAAGATTTAATGTATTGCACTATTTTCTAGACAAAATGATGGATGTGACGACATAATGATTTTTTTGTCTAGATTTAGATACACAAAAAATTAATGACCCACAATTTATGATTTCACAATAGATAGCAATCAAATACAAAAGGAAAGAAATAAAAGAATGGTGTAAGTACCTAGAAAATTGTAACCGTTGACAAAATCGTAAACTTATTAAAAAGCATGGCCAAATGCACTTTATTATCCAATGAATTAATGGGTTTGATCCCTCAAAAAAGAAAACCATAGTTATGTAATTATAACCTATCATCTTCTTGTATATATTCAAATTCTATGAAAATAAGAGGATACATTTAGTATTCATTGTTCTCATCTCCTTGGTCATTTTACCAAGTCTATAACATGATATTTAGATTTGGAGAGGAAACAAATGTCAATTGTCTTGGAATAACCATCACTAATCTAGGTATTACTAATGTAAAGGAATGAGTGCACGGGTTCTTCCTAATTGAGAATTTTATGTACTCCTTTTATAGTGTAATCTCTCCATTGAGAAAAATCAATTTTTTATTTCTTAAAAAAAAACCGATGAGAGAAATATTAATGATGAACTAATAATGAAGATGAGTGGTGTCATTATCATTAATGTTCGCTTATGCCAAATATACAGTTAAAAAATCAATCATGTGTTTTTAACAACAAACAATAAAATGCAATATCCCAAATATGTAATTGTCCATATTTAATTATATAACTATAACTATCATTGAAAACTACAAGGGGATTTGAGCATGTAAATAATTTTTCTTCTTTTTTCCCACCACCTCCTTTATTATTGGAAAAAATTTCATGGTCTACCAATTAAGAATTCAATTGTAGATCTCAATATCTTCTCCTGGGATTGTCTCAATTGCTTTTGTTGCATTGTCCTAAAATACCTACCACTATTGATGGGGATGAACTTGCAAATGTCCATGGTTTAAATCCAAATATAAAGACAGTAAAATATTTTTACATTTATGGATACAAATTGTATGGCTTGAAATTGTGCCCTCCTCAGCATAATTTCGGAAGTAATGAAAACTTTAAGTTGTTTATTTCATCTCCGTTCATTGAGCAATAATTCTTTCTTTATGGAATTGAGAAGAGGGCATCTAAAATGTGCATTTGATTTTAAATCCAACATTTTGAAATTTGGGAAAGGAATTGAAAATAATTCCTTCAAAATAAGTATCTTCTATGAAATTGAAACGTAAAAAAAGAGCTTTGATGATTATGAGATAAAGGGAGAAGTGGTACTAAAAAAGGTGGCTCATTTCAATGATATAGACTACTCTACATAAGTTTTTGGTGAATCTTCTATGTTAATAGGAAACAAAGCATATATCTATCTTATGAGAAACCCCAAGTTGATTTCTTGATAATACAAATTAATTAGGGTAAGGTAAAATGATAGATGACTAAGATGATGATAGACCATTACATGGGTGTTTTCCATTCTCCATATAACCATATAGGAGAGATAAATGAGGAGGGATAATTGGACGATTTTGTAAAGAGGAAGCGTGGAATTGCAAACACCGTGTTTGTTAAAGAGGGGAAATTTTGTCAGGAATTAGGCTTTGTTTGGTTTACCGCTATTGAGGTGCCCCTTCATGAACACCAAATATGACATTTTCATTATCCAATCTGAAATTTGGATAGGTATAACCTAGGGAAAAAAAAAAAAAAAAAAAGATGAGAAATAAAATATTAAGATGATGAAAAGGATTGAGAAAAAACTTGACTTCATTCCATTAGAAGAAACTGTATCTAATTTTTTACCCTCTACACACTACAAGAAACAATACCATGCCTTTGTATTTATAATTCATGGACTTGGTGAATTGGTGTTGATGTCTTGAGGGAGAACTATTGTCAGAGGCTAAGTTTATGATTTTGAAACACTCAACATAATGAATTGATGTACTTGAAGCGAGAAGATGTGAGGGAATTTAAACGTTGCAAATTTTGTTGAATTTGATTCAAAGCAATACCACATTGGAATGTTTCCATCGAGTTGAACATAGAGACCATTGCAAATGCAAGTCAGAGGTGGAAGTAAATTTACTGCTACAAGACTCTTCTTTATTGATGTTTATTTTTTCTATAATGAAGCCAGGTTGCGTAATGTCACCATAAACGTCATATTTGAGTATATCAAAGTGATCGAATGCCTTAAGGATGCGATAAAATATGACATTAAGATACAAATAGTACCCAAGTTTAAAACTGATTGAAAAAACTTGATGCAGAGAACTAGGGCCTTTGATGTTGGAGCAAATCTCCTCATCTCCTTTGGCATTATCATTCTAGGGATTTAGAAGCATTAAGATTCTTGATGTTTTCTTGGATTCAAGATTTAATTTTAATTCATTTAATCGTTGCAATTTCCTCAATCTTTTTTTTCAAAATTTTGGGAGATCTTCTAAAGAAATTAGATGATAAAATATGATTAATTGTTTCCCCTCTTTTTAACCGTATTTTGAGCATAAAATATTGAGACAATCAAGATGATTAGGAAAACAATTACCAAGAAACTTGACTTTAGGAAGATCTCTCCACCAAATATAATAAGTAAAGATGCAAAATACAATTTTGGAATATTTTGAAAATTTTGGAATGAGACTCAACATCCAGAATTCTAAATTATATTTTGATTCACACATTTGACCCCACATTTTGTGTAAATCAAATGTAGTTTATTGTTTGGGTTAAATTTTAGGGTCGTTTAGTCATTTTCGGTATAGAATACTTGTAAATATTTGAAATAATTAAGTATTTAAAATTTGACCATTATTCTTATTGAAATTTATATGTAAATTATTTTAGTATAAATATTAAAAAAAGTTAAATAATATAAAACGTTCTCTCATATATTTTATTAAGAATCTATAGATAACATTTTTTATATTTTTTATATTTTTTATATTTTTTATATTTTTGAAGCACAATATTTTTTATAGGTGAGTATCAAATTCAATCCCTGTTAAAATGATAAGGATGCATCCAACCGAGTAAGCTGCACAGGAATAGATGTAACCATTTTTTGTCCAGCTCATATATTGAAAAACTCTGACACCTATAATGTGACAGTGACAGGGGAACCTGCCTATGCACGAGCATACATAGATATAATGGGTGCATAGTCTATGCACTAACATACATAGATATAATGGGTGCATAGTCTTAGATGATGCATTCTATCGAGAGATTAGCCATTGCCATTGATAAAAGGGGGCCTAATTTATTCAGTTAGGGGCTGAGAATAATATTACTGTGAACAATAACAGATATGAGTGGGTACCGGATGGTTTATTTTAATCCACAAAATGTGCGTTTCAGCCAGAATTCCATTGCTAACCACTTTAATACTGGACTAAGCCTGATTGGCAGACCTGGCGGAATTCCCTCCTGTGGATGAAAACGGGAGATTTGGAGAAAAGTTTTCTGGGGAATAGTTTTTGAATTATGTTCTAATTTATATGTGCTTCAACAACCAAGCAATGGAGAACCATCCTGATCCGATGACTGTGTTGTGTCAGATTTTGGAAACTATTAACAGAAAGCAAGGAAGAAAAAGCTGGCACTGTCGTAAGAAGACAAATTAGAAATTCACAGAACCACCAACATAAACTAATATGCAAAGGAAAAGATGCGGTGATGGATGGATGCATGCATGGATCAGAGATTCTAACGTTTAGTCCCGTGGATTCTGACGTCATGTCGACGTGATGCCATGCACGGTTGGGTAAAATGGTTTCCTCACAGCTGTTTTGTGGTTTTGTTCCCGTGAACCCTAACTACTTTGGATTATGAAGTTGGAGCGGAGGACAACAACAAATCATCTATGATATTAATAGGTGTAATAAAGAGAAATGGAAGATTTTTTGTTTTTCTTTTTTTAAAGTTTGAGGTGAAAATTTAATTCATGTGATTTAATTATTTGTTAGTTAAAGGAAGGGAGGGTGAATGTAATTCATTAATATGGAATTTTTATTATTTTTATTATTTATTTTTTGGTTTTTTTTTTTTTTTGTTAAAATATTGTGTTTTGTGAGTGATATTTATCTCACAATTATTTATTAATGAGGGATAAATCTAATTACAATTTAATCACGAATTTTATTAAATTGAGTTGAAAGCTTGAATGGGTTACTTGTGATCTCGCATCAGCTAAATATATGTTAGTATAGAAAATTTAGTTAAGTGTGACATTGAGCAAGTCACTACACCAAGTCTATCTTGTTCTATTTCTTACAAATTCTATTTTATACCTACGCTTACATAGTGAATGAGCAAACTACTTGCACACAAGGATTATTTGTAGCATGTTTTGCATCATTTGATAGTACACAAGTGTTAGTTGTTATTTAATGCAAGTACCTTTGTAATGTGTATCTTTCTAATAATTTAGTCCAAGTCTCTAGACGCGTGCAAGTTCCATGTGATAGTTCATAGTTGATTTTTGATTCAGTAACTACTGAAAGGTAAAGAAAGGTTCACTTTATCTCATAAAGTCTAGAAGATATTTTAGGAGATCGTGCAAGCATGTATGTCAATAGCACAATCATGGATTTATTTAGTAGATCTAGTTCATGTGTAGAAAATCTGTTATGCCCTTAATTATATATCTTACATGGGATGGATATAGCTGACTTGTTGCTATCATAACTTAATATCATGATGTATCTCTTTTATATATGATCTATTATCATTGGTTGGTCGGCCTTGCTAATGGCCATAACATAAGAATAGTATAAATATGGGTTATAGGTAGTGGATGATCATTATGTTGAGTATTTGAGTCTTGTTATATGTTTTGGAGGTTGCTCCCTCGAAGTGGCCGAGCTATTATACTTTCATAGTGAGAGAATTTATCTGCAATATTGTGTTATTTGGTGTTCTATTGCTGGTGATAGTCATAATTAATCAAGTAATTTCATTACAAGTGGTAGCAGAGCTTGATCTCAGCCAGGACCACGTCAAACCCTAATTATGAAGGTTCGGCTATATCTCAAGATTGGTAGCGAATTTTTCTACTATTTTTTTGTGGTGAGGCGAAATAAGTCAAGTAAGCTTCTCTCCAAATTTCAATAAGTTTTGACTTGTTTTGAAAAAGTTATTATGGTTCTATAATTATTTATAATTCGGCTCCCTAGGGCATAATTTTTGGAATTTTTTCAAAATTTCTTATATTTTCGATAACCCCTCCAAAAAAAGCTAGGGTTTCTATTTTGTAAATTCCTATATTCGGCCAAAAAATTTACGAAACCCTAAACCCTAAAATTATGCCCTATTAAGTCTACCCCTAGGCCCACATCCTTCGTCATGGCTGGTAGATCTAACTGAGGCCAAGGAAAAGGACAAGAAACTCTAGGAATGACCCCAAATAAGGAAGATATGGCTTCAGATTCTACTGGTTCGGGAGTATCTGAGGTGGTCATCCAACTTCAGGAAAGGGCAAACAATATGGTAAGGATGACCTTAATGTTGAGCTTCATCAATTGAAAGGTAGCCTCAAGAGTGAGATTCAGAAGGATTTTCATGCAATGCAAAAGGTGTTTTTGAATGCTATTTCTAATACAACTTACAATGCTAGTCATATGGGTTCTACTAGAAATGGTCACATAGATCCAAATCACTCAAATCAGGGAGGATCCTTTAATCATTCAAGTGGATCTTCCCACCAATGGAGGGGCATGATTCCAAAAGTTGAAATGCGTAAATTTGATGGAAAGGATCCACTCAATTGGATTACCCAAATGGAAAATTTCTTTGATCTCCATAAGATCCCAGGAGGACAAAAGGTAATTGTGGCATCCTTATGCCTAGAACCTGATCAATTTGTTTGGTATCGTTGGTTATGTGCTCAAAGGTAGAAGAATGGCCTAAATTTCACCTAGACAGTGTTCACTGAAGAGCTTCATTTACACTATAGTTCTAGTGTTTCAGAGAATTACTTCAGCCAATCAGCAAAGTTACGCCAAACTGGTTCAGTTAAGGAGTATGTCTATCAATTCCAAACTTTTTCCTTGCATGTGGAGGATATTACAGAATATTATTTGAATGACCTATTTCTTGGGGGTCTTAAGGACCAGATTGAGCATGAGGTACACATGTTTAACCCATTCAAGGTTGCTGATTCTATTATCATGGCACATTGAGTAGAGGAAAAATTTCTTTCCAGTAGAAGGTAGACATTTTCTAGCATAAAAGATCGTAACACCTTATCTCCTTCTTACCCTCGTCCAATTTGGTTGACACCTCAAAAAATTGAAGAAAAAAGAGCCAAAGGGTTATGCTTTAACTGTGATAGAAAATATGGACCAAATCATAAATGCTCTAAGACAAAAATGTTCTACATTGAAGGATCTAGTGATGAGGAAGAATATGAGGCAACATCAACAAAGGAAGTGGAAAAATTAGAGGAAGAATCTGGAGATCCTCAGCCCACTATTTCATGCCATGCTCTATCAGGTATTAGTACTCCACAAACCCTTCAAGTTGTGCGTTATCTTAAGAAGCAGAAGGTAACAGTCTTGATTGATTCAGGGAGCACACATAATTTCATCAATCATAAGTTGGAAACAAGACTAAATTGTTTCATCTACCCAACACTTGAATTTCAAGTAATGATTGCAGATGGTGGCACAGTCCAATGTTCAGGTAAATGCCATAAAGTCAAAATCATGATGGGTGATTACACATTGGAATCTGTGATGTTTTCTATTCCCATGGGTGGAGCTGATATTATCTTAGGTGTTCAGTGGCTCACTACCTTGGGCACCATAGAGATAAATTTCCAGGAATTGTTCATGCACTTTCATTTTGAGGGTAAAAAATTTGAACTTCGAGGTCTACAAGCTAAATATCCTCTAGTGGTGAGTTCTCACCAAATGCAGAAGATTCTTAAAAAGGGGTCTGAAGGTTTTGTACCACGATTATTCTATATAGAAGTCCAACTGCGAATGAAGGTATTGCATCCTGATCTTCAAAAGGTTATTAATCAACATGTAGTTGTCTTCAAGGAACCAAGAGGATTGCCACCTGAAAGAGAGCTTGATCATGTTATTCAGTTGATTCCTAGAAGCCAACCCCACAACATCAAGCCTTATAGATATCCATATGTGCAAAAGAGTGAGATCGAGAAGATGGTGGAAGAAATGTTGGAAATGGGTATTATTCATCACAGTCAAAGTGCCTATTCTGCTCCCATGGTGATGTTGCGTCGCAAGGATGGAAGATGGCACATGTGTCCAGATTACAGAGAGCTTAACAAGCTCACTATCAAAGATAAGTTTCCTATACCCGTCATTGATGATTTATTAGATGAGTTGCATGGTGCCATTTATTTTACAAAACTAGATCTGCGTTCTGGGTATCACCAAATTAGAGTCAAGCAAGAAGATATTCATAAGATAGTTTTCAAAACTCAATAAGGCCATTATGAATTCCTAGTGATGCCATTTGGCCTTACCAATTTTCCCTCCACATTCCAAAGCTTGATGAATTCAGTATTTAGATCATTCCTAAGAAATTTTGTCTTAGCATTTTTCGATGATATACTTATCTACAACAAATCATGGGAGAAACACTTACATCACGTCAATATTGTCTTAGAAGTTTTAGAGAAACATCAACTTAATGCCAAGCCTTCAAAGTGTTCTTTTGGGGTACATGAAGTGGAATACTTGGGCCATATTTTTTCTCATGAAGGTGTTAAGGTGGACCCTCACAAGATCTAGGCCATGGTGGAATGGGAAACCCCAAGAACCCTCAAACAATTACGAGGTTTCTTAGGTCTCACAGGGTATTATCATAGATTTATCAAAAACTATGGCAGTATAGTAGCACTACTCACAAAATTATTGAAGAAGGACTCCTTTCAATGGAATGAGGAAGCATCTAGGGCATTTGAAAAATTGAAGGTAGCTATGTGCACCACTCCAGTATTGGTAACCCAAGATTTCTCCAATACTTTCGTAGTTGAGTATGATGCTTCAGGAAATGGAATCAGAGTAGTGCTAATGCAAGATGGGCACCCCATTGCTTTTGAGATCTGACAACTAAAAGGAAACAATTTGTTCAAACCCACATATGAAAAGGAAATGATGGCAATACTACATGTAGTCAAACAATGGAGACCATGCTTGATGGGTAGACATTTTAAGGTAAAAATTGATCATGATAGTTTGAAATATTTCTTAGAACAATGTCTATCTTTAGAAGAACAACAAAAATGGGTAACTAAGATGTTGGGATATGACTTTGAGATTGTTTATAAGAAAGGAAAGGAAAATTTGGTTGTTGATGCTCTATCTAGGAGGGATGAATCTGCCGAAACATTGTTATGTGCCATCTCTATACTACATGCAGATTAGGTAGATCAAGCATGAGAAGAATAAAAGAAAGATGCAACCACACATACTCTCATTCAAAATCTCCAGGCAGATCCATCCATATCAGATCAATTTATATGGAAGGGGGATACATTGTCGTACAAAGATCGGTTATATCTATGTAAGAACTCTACACTTAAACACCATGTTCTTTTAGAGCTACATTCTTCTCCAATAGGTGGCCATGCTGGGGTCCTGAAAACATATCATAGAGTTAAGAAGGATTAATTTTGGGATGGGTTGAAACGAGATGTTCAAAAATTTGTGGCAAAATCTTTGGTTTGCAAAAAAAATAAGGACGAGACCATTAAGAAACCTGGTCTTCTCCAACCTCTGTCTATTCCTAGTGAGAGATGGGAAGAGGTATGAATGGATTTCATCACAGGATTACCTAAATCAGAAGGGAAAAGTGTTATCAAGGTCGTGGTAGATAGACTTACCAAATATGCTCGTTTTTTTTGCCATGGCTCATCCTTTCACAACTAGTACCATTGTCATCTCTTTTATGGATACAATTCAAAAGCTCCATGGCATGCCAAAAATTATAGTAAGTGATCATGATCCAATATTTACGAGTAACTTTTGGACTGATTTGTTCTCTTTTCTAGGTACCCAATTAGCCCAGAGTTCCTCTTATCATCCCCATTCAGATGGGAAAACTGAGGTGGTCAATAAATGTTTAGAGGGATATCTTCAAGGTTTTACTTCAGATAAACAAGAACGTTGGGTGCAATGGTTGCCACTAGTAGAATGGTGGTACAATACTTCATTTCATACCTCCTCCAAAATGTCTCCATTTCTGGTACTTTATGAGTACCATCCTCCATCACTCATATCTAGCTTGAAGGTCAAACCAAAGGTGAGAGCAGTTGAAGATCACATTCAGCATCAACATGAGGTACTCTCTAGTCTTAGAGAACATTTGGCATGGGCACAAAACCATATGAAGCAACAGGCTGATCAAAATAGGAGTGAGCAACACTTTGAAGAGGGAGACTTTGTTTTTGTAAGGTTACAGCCATATAAGCAATTATCCTTGAAATAACAGCAAAAGGATAATAAGCTTTCTCCTAAATACTATGGTCCTTACCGAGTTTTATATAAAATTGGTAGTGTGGCATATAAGCTAGAGGTCCCTCGAGGAAGTAGAAGACATCCAGTATTCCATGTTTCTTTCTTAAAGAAAGTTATTAGGTAGCACATTTCCACCCAATCAGTGCTTACGAAACTAGACGAGGAAGGAAGGATCATATTGAAACCTGAAGGAATTCTTCAGACATGCACCAAAAGACTGAGGACCAAAGTCATTACCGAGTACCTGGTCAAGTGGAAGAATATGAATATTGAGGATGCATCATGGGAAGATGAAGCATTCATGCAACAGCATCTAGGGCTTCCCAACATTGGGGACAATGTTTCTTTGAAGAGGAGGGGCATGTTACACCCTTAATTATATATCTTACATGGGATGGATATATCCAACTTGTTGCAATCATAACTTAATATCATGATGTATCTCTTTTATATATGATCTATTATCATTGGTTGGTCGGCCTTGCTGATGGCCATAGCATAGGAATAGTATCAATAGGGGTTATAGGTAGTGGATGATCATTAGGTTGAGTATTTGAGTCTTATTATATGTTCTGGAGGTTGCCCCCTCGAAGTGGCCAAGCTATTATACTTTCATATTGAGAGAATTTATCTGCAATATTGTGTTATTTGGTGTTCTATTACTGGTGATAATCATAATTAATCAAGTAATTTCATTAAAAAATCATCATGTGTGTGCATGACATCACATGGATCAATTTTATAGGCTTATGTTACCAACTTGTCTTCCTCTTATTGAAATACATCTACTACCAAAACCATGAAGTCATTGGAGCAATATTATGATAGCTCACAATAATTCAATAGAAGATAACTAGTGTGTAATTTCATGCACAATGACGTAATCTAGTGCGTAACTTTCAAAACTTTGAAATTTCAACATTTTTTGAGAAATCTAGCATGAGTTCACCAGCTCATAATAATATCCATTTATCCATACTAATTTTTCAATGAGTTGAGTTATCATTTATGCCCTATTCTTGTAAAGAGGATTAGTAAATACCTAAGGCCATACGTGTTAGTTAATGTTTTAAAGTATATTATAAGGTGGCATTGTGTCTATATAAGCAGGCCATCATATATGTGTTAGGGATAATTCCCATACAATCTAAAGTTACAGTATGGACTAATCAAGTCAGGGTGTGTGATGTAAGTTATATTTATAAAGAGTGCGAGTTAGAGAGTGAAATTTGAAGATCTATTTTTTTTGTTTCAATATCTCGAATCCTAAGATCATTATGCGTTGTAGTTTTATTTCTCTTTCTATTGACTTACAAGATCTCTTAGTTTATTGTTTACTCTATGTTGTATTGTATTACAAATTTATGCATTACTATACTAAGTATTCTAAGGGTTGCATCCTCACAGACATCTGTTAACTAAGAACAATGATGCGGGAGCATAACTTGCAGAGGCCATAACTTTTGATCCAACCGTTGGATAGTCATGAAATTTTACAGGGTGGTAGATATACATTAGTACTATGCTGGAGACAACTTAGCCTGCAAGGTTGTGCTCATTTTGGCACGTTTTCAGGCTCGGATTCCATCATCTAGTGGTCTAAAATTGGCTCCGAATGTTTTTTCTGCTTTTCTCTAGGTCTTAAAACTTTAATAACTTTTGTTGTGCTTGTCAGAATAAGTCCAAATTTCGTGTGAGCCCTAATTTATGAATGCATATTTGGCACGCAAATTTTGGGGTCAATCCGAGTTGTTTTGCATTTTAGGGTTTTTTGGCATTTTAGGGTTTTAGAGTAGTCTTGAAATAAAAGGAGAATTGTAATGATGTAATAGATCAGTGTGAATTCTAGAATGAGAAGTAAGCTATTGTGAAACTCCTGGTTTTATTTGCAAAGCTGTTTATGTGTGTTTTTGGAGGTATTTCAACCTCTTGCAGATGGATTCACATCAACTGGTATCAGAGCAGGATTTTGATCTTGCGGAAATAATTAAGGTAACATATTACATTTTTATGTGTAGTTTTTACCTTTGTTTTATATAACCATGGCTAGACGCGGGAGGGGAGGTTATGCCCAGATGAATAGGCATATGCAGGAGCTACAGAGACAAATTGCTGAGCTCACGGGGGAAGTTACCCGCCTTAGAAGGAGACATGCAAATGGGGATGCAAACCCAGATAGTGATATTGAAGAAGAGACTCCATTAATGAATGAAGGAGGAGATGAAGAAGAAAATGAGAGAGACGAAGAAACATTGAATGAGAGACCATTTGAGGAGAGATTGATCAAGGCCTTAGAGGGAAAGAATGACGACATCAAGATTAATGTTCCTGATTATGGTGGAGGGTTACGACCAGAGGAGTTGATTGAATAGTTAAATCGCATGGAAAAATTCTTTGAGTGGAAAACCCTTTTAGAGGAGAAGAAGGTTAAGTTTGCATGCACTAAATTAGCTGGACATGCATTGATCTGGTGGGATCACCTACAAAATGAAAGACAAAGGAATGGAAAGGGCAAGATCCGAAACTGGAATAAAATGGTAAAGAAGCTGAAAGAAAAGTTTCTTCCTGTAGATTATGCTCAGAAACTCTTTCGAAGGTTCCAAAACCTAAGGCAGAAGGATCTCAGCATTGAGGAGTATACTAATGAATTTTACAAGTTATCAATCAGGGTGGAACAGGGAGAGTCTGAAGAACAAAAGGCTACACGGTACATAAATGGGTTGAGTTACACCATACAAGATGAGCTGAGTATGCTCCGGATCCATAGACTAGATGATGCTTATCAACTTGCATTAAAGGCAGAGGAAAAGAACAAGAGGATTAATTTTAGAAGAGGTGTGAAGAGAGGTCCATCATCATCTCCAATGAGGGGCAGGGGTAGATTTGAATCTACAAAAGGTGAATCCTCTAATACAGAAGGGCATGAAGATTCTGGTCAAAGCCATGGTAACTACCAAAGAGGTAGGGGATTTCAGAGGGGAAGAGGTTATAATGGAGGACGGGGCTGGAATAGCCCCCAAAGGCAATATACATGTTACAGATGTGGTGAAGATGGGCACAGAGCTTTTGAGTGTCCGCACTATCCTACACAAGATAGATGGCAAGGAGAAAAACCACGAGTAAATCTGGTTGAGGCTGAAGAGGAAGAAGAAATGGAGGTTGCTGCAGACTTGGGTGAAACCCTCATGATAAGGAGGACGATGATTGTCCCAAGGAAGGATAAAGAACGTCATGTTGCTGGAGCTGATTCATGGCTTCGAACAAATATATTTCGAACAAGATGCACCTCTGGAGGAAAGGTATGTAAAATTATTATTGATGGTGGTAGTTGTGAAAATATGGTTTCAACTATAATGGTTGATAAACTGAATCTGAGCTGTGACAAGCACCCATATCCCTATCGTATATCATGGTTCAAGAAAGGAAATGAAGTAACCATAGATAAAAGATGCCTTATAAAGTTTTCAATTGGGAATACCTACAGGGATGAGGTGTGGTGTGATGTTATCCCAATGGATGCATGTCATATATTACTGGGTAGGCCTTGGCAATACGATAGAAAGGTTACACATGATGGAGGGAAAAATACATATACCTTTTGGAAGGATGGTGTAAAGGTGGTCTTATTACCCTTCAAGGAAGAAGAGAAGAGTGAGGGCTTATTGGCTACAAAGAGTTTGTTACAGAAATGGAAGAAGCTGGATGTTGTTATGCACTAATGTCAAAGAAGCTGGAGAAAGAAGGCTTTAATATACCTATTGCAGCAGAAAAGATACTAAAAGAATACAAAGATGTCATACCAGATGAGATACCAGATGGGTTACCCCCAAAGCGAGATATTCAACACCATATTGATTTGATCCCAGGATCGGCCCTTCCAAACCAGGCAGCCTATCGGATGAGTCCGACACAGAGTGAAGAGTTGAACAGACAAGTGACAGATCTAATACAGAAAGGGTTAGTGAGAGAAAGCATGAGTCCATGTGCAACTCCAGCATTATTGACTCCAAAAAAATATGGAGACTGGAGAATGTGTGTAGACTGTAGAGCCATAAACAAGATCACGATTAAGTATCGGTTTCCAATTCCGCGATTGGATGATATGATGGATGTGCTAGCGGGAGCCCGATATTTTAGCAAGATTGACCTATGGAGTGGTTACTACCAGATCCGAATCCGTGAAGGGGATGAATGGAAAACTTCTTTTAAAACAAAAGATGGATTATACGAGTGGATGGTGATGCCATTTGGGCTATCTAATGCACCCAGTACATTCATGAGGTTGATGAACAAAGTACTCCGAGAATACAATGGTAAGTTTGTTGTTGTCTATTTTGATGATATTTTGATATTCAGTAAGACAGTGGAAGAACACTTGTTACGTAAAGAGAGTCTATATGCAAACTTAAAGAAGTGTAGATTCCTTTAGAAGAGTCTTGTTTTTTTGGGATTTGTCATATCAGGGGATGGAGTGAGGATGGATGAGGAAAAAGTAAAGGCAATTCTAGAATGGCCTATTCCAAGGAATGTGACAGAGGTTCGTAGTTTTCATGGATTGGCAACTTTTTATAGGAAGTTCATCAGGAATTTCAGTAGCATTGTTGCACCCATAACAGAGTGTACAAAAGGGAGGGAGTTTGTATGGACCAAGGTAGCAACAGATAGTTTTGAATTGTTGAAGAAGAAAGTATCAGAAGCACCTGTTTTGGTATTGCCAGATTTTAGCAAGGTCTTTGAGGTTGACTATGATGCCTCACATGTTGGGATTGGAGCTGTGTTGAGTCAAGAAGGACAACTAGTGGAATTCTTCAGTGAAAAGCTAAATGAAGTCAGGAGGAAATATTCTACTTATGATGTGGAATTTTATGCTATTGTTCAGGCATTAAGGAACTGGAGACATTACTTGGTAGCAAAGAAATTTGTACTCTTCACTGACCATGAAGCCTTGAGGTATGTAAACACACAGAAGAAACTAAATAGTAGGCATGCAAAATGGGTTTCATTTTTGCAAGAATATACTTTTGTTTTAAATCATAAGTCAGGTAAGCAGAATCAAGTTGCTGATGCCTTGAGTAAGCGTGTAGCCCTTTTGACAACAATGGAAAATAAAGTCCTAGGGTTTGAGGCAGTTAAGGAATTGTATGAAGGTGATCCTGATTTTGGTGATGTTGTCAGAAAGCTTAAAGAGCCTACAGTAGGTAGTGATTCTTTTGATTATTTGATACAGGATGGTTATTTGTTTAGAGGGAAACAATTGTGCATCCCTGCTGGTTCAATGAGAGAAAATATTATAAGAGAATTGCATAGTGGAGGGTTGGCTGGACACTTTGGTATAAGTAAGACAATTTCTCTTGTCGTAGAAAAGTATTATTGGCCAAAGGTAAAGAGGGACATCAGTAGGGTTGTAGCAAGATGTAGAGTGTGTCAAATGGCTAAGGGTCATGCACAGAATACTGGGTTGTATTTTCCATTTCCTATCCCTACAGGGCCATGGGTTGATCTGAGTATGGATTTTGTGTTAGGGCTTCCTAACACACAGTGAGGGAATGATTCTATCTTTTTTGTGGTTGATAGATTCTCTAAGATGGCACATTTTATTTCTTGTAAAAAAACTAATGATGCTTCCAGAATTGCAGATTTGTTTTTTTTAGAAGTGGTTCGATTGCATGGAATTCCAAAAACGATCACTTCAGATCGGGACACGAAGTTTTTGAGTCACTTTTGGAGGACTCTGTGGAAGAAATTGGGGACACAACTACAGTTCAGTAGTGCATATCACCCCCAGACTGATGGGCAGATTGAAGTAGTGAACAGAAGCTTGGGAAATCTCCTATGTTGTATAGTTGGAGAAAAGCCAAAACAATGGGACTTAGCTTTACCTCAAGCTGAGTTTGCATATAATAGCTCGATAAACAGGTCAATAGGGAGGTCTCCTTTCCAGATTGTATATGGTAGGAATCCGAAGGGGGTCCTTGATCTAATTGTTCTACCAGGTGAAGATGAAACTAGTGATGATGCAGAAGCATTTGCAGAACACATTCTACAGCTACAAGATGAAGTGAGGGAAAAGCTGAAAGTGAGTAATGCACAATATAAAACAGCTGCAGATGCCAATAGGAGAGTAAGTGTATTTGAAGAAGGAGATATGGTGATGGTTCATCTTAGAAAAGAGATGTTTCTAAAGGGAACATATAATAAACTCAAGTATAAGAAGATTGGGCCATGTAGGATTCTGAAGAAAATGAGTGATAATGCCTACAAGGTGGAGTTACCTGAAAACTTTGCTATCTCACCAGTTTTTAATGTTTCTGATTTATATAAGTTTCCAGGTCATGATGAAAATGTTGCAGAGGAGGAAGAAATAAACTGGAAGAAACAGATGCCGAAGGAGAAAAAGGAGAGGGTAATGCGTGTCTTGGACCAAAAGACAATCACTACTAGACATGGGAGCTACAACAGATATTTGGTACAGTGGGAAGGTTTGCAGCAAGAAGAAAACACTTGGATTCCTGAGTGGGAGTTGAGGGAAATTGACAGTGCAAAATTAGATGAGTTCCGTCAACAGAATTTGCAGGAGCTGAATTCTTTTCGACCAGGGGAGAATGATGCGGGAGCATAACTTGCAGAGGCCATAACTTTTGATCCAACCGTTGGATCGTCCTGAAAATTTACAAGGTGGTAGATATACATTAGTACTATGCTGGGGACAACTTGCTTGCAAGGTTGTGCTCATTTTGGCACGTTTTCGGGCTCGGATTCCGTCATCTAGTGGTCTAAAATTGGCTCCGAATGTTTTTTCTGCTTTTCTCTAGGTCTTAGAACTTTAATAACTTTTGTTGTGCTTGTCAAAATAAGTCCAAATTTTACGTGAGCCCTAATTTATGAATGCATATTTGGCACGCAAATTTTGGGGTCAATCTGAGTTGTTTTGCATTTTAGGGTTTTTGGCATTTTAGGGTTTTAGAGTAGTCTTGAAATAAAAGGAGAATTGTAATGATGTAATAGATCAGTGTGAATTCCAGAATGAGAAGTAAGCTATTGTGAAACTCCTGGTTTTATTTGCAAAGCTGTTTATGTGTGTTTTTGGAGGTATTTCAACCTCTTGTAGCTGGATTCACATCAAACAATAACCATGGTTATAACATTTGGTATCATAGAAAAGGTTCTACTCCTTACAAGTTTAACATCATTGGGTATTTCTAAGTACATCATTTAGTATTGATGATTAGTATCATATAGTATTATTGTTTATCACATTCAAAAGTGTGAGAAGAAAGTGACTGAAGACATCTTCTAGTGAAAGTAGGAGATGAGGTGGAGGAGATAATTATTATTTTATCATTGAAGGTATCACTTGGTGAGCAAGTTAAATAGAAGGTGTAAACGAGAAAAACACAAAGGAGATCATTTTATGATGAGATGGAAAATAGAGAAGATAAAAATGCAAGAGGTTTACAATATAGAGGTGTAGACACTAGAAAACACAACATGCGCATAGGGTCTCCTAAGCTAAAAATATAAAACCACAATATTTCTTCAAAATAAAATAATCCCATAAAAGTAAATTAGAAATATAAAACCTTACACAAAGGCGATAAAAGAAAATTCATCACCCATATACTAACCCTCACCCACTCACATTTAATTTTATCCATCCCACCTACCCATTTGCATGTCAACAACTATAAAACATCACTCACCCCCATCATTCTAATCCCTTGACTCTCTTTGCACTTGAGCTCATACAATAATTTTTGCTTCTTTTCTCACATATTTCAGTATTGTGGGTTTTGGTGAGGTTAAAGTGGATCACAAAGGACTATTAAAGCCCACAACACTAATTTTTAATGAAATTACAACACGTGCTAGTTTTGCCCATGATTGACTTGTAACCTTCTTGTGATTTTTTGAAAAATCGTAGTCGTGTCTGGTTTACAAAAGAGTCATGTATATTATTTATTTTCATGTATTGTTTTGTCATTTTTTAAGAAATAAATTTTCTTTTGAAAATCCTTAAATGGATTAGGGATCTGACTGAGGTAGATCCCCTAACCACAAATAATAACTAATTTTTTTCCAAGTGTTTTTATGAAAATTTTAGATTTAGATCTATAATATTTAGCCCACTTTATTCAATGAAATCTCTCATGATTTTCCCTCTCATTTTCCACGGTGGAAGTGTAAGCCCATTTATTTAAGTAGCATTAATTTGAGGTTTTATTAAATCAACTAACACATCTTGTTGGTGATCTAAGTCTATGCATGCAAGAGGAAATCATGAAAAAACACCCATGCTTATATACCATGAAGGTTTTATGATATAAATGCAAGCTCATCTATAAGATATGGAGACAACACAATGATGACGTGTTTTTTTTGTAGAAAATGTTAGAAATAATAATGTCATAGAAGAGACACCTAAACTTGAATAAGAAGAAATGATTGAAGAATTATTTTTGAAATTTGTAAGAATGCCAAGTAAACCTAAGTTTGATATACTTGAATATTCTAAAGGATTAAATCCTAAATAACACAATGACTTTATAGTTCATTTAGAAATCTGTTTGAATATGAAGACTTATAAGCTCCAATGTAAGTCAAATTTCCTAGTGCAAAATTGAAAGGAAATGTGTCTAAAATGTGCACAAGTTGAGAGATTGAACAAATGTAAGGGAGACATAAAAACTTGGAATATAATTTCTGTAAAATTAAAGATAAATTCTTTCCACAATATTATCATATGAGTTTTTAAAAGGTTATAGAATTTTACACAAAGGCATTTGAGCATGACTACATAAATGAATTTTACAAGATGATTATTAGTTGGCCATGTCGAAGATGAAAGATAAACCACTTTGAGCCCTTTGAATGGATTGCATATGGATAATCAAGATGAATTAGGGAATATAAAAATACATTTAGTTGAGGAATCCTATAAGTGTGTGTTGAAGGTAGAAGAAAAGATATTGTACAAGTATAAAATAATAATGTGACACAAAGGAAAGTTTGATCATGGTTAAGGATAAGCTAACAAAAAGGGAACTCGTATATAAGGATAAGTAAGTACTTCATAGAATGATTATGTTTCTCAAAGTGGTAGAGGAAATTATGAAGGAATTAGCTAAGATCATGGAAACAAAATCATAGGAACTTGTTTTGAATGTGGAGAATTGGGAAAAGGTAATTTGAGAATCCTCCTACATATTTAGATGGTGGTAGTAATTCAAGTTCATATATTGCATAAGTAGGAGAAGAGAGTGTTGCATAAGTGTATAACACTAGTGACCCTAAAATAAGGGAAACACGCATGATAAATAGAATATTTTTAAAGCCTGCAAAGGAAAAAACTATTCTTATGCAACAAGAATATTTGTTCATGAGAATTTGTAAATTAGGAGGTAAGTGCTTTAAGTTAATCATTCACAATGGGTGTACAAATAATATTATTGTGTATGAAATTGTGCATAAATTGAAATTGAATGGGATAATGCATCAAGATTGATAAAAATTATCATGGTTGATGAAATGTTATAAAATTATGATTAATGAGAAATGCTTAATGAACTTATAGATTGGTTCATACACATATGAGGTTATTTGTGGTATTATTCATATGGATTATTTTCAAATTTTTCTTGGAATGCATTTGAAGTTTTATTGCAAGGTGTAATATGAATGTCGTGAAAATACATATAATTTGATGAAAAAATACGGAGTCAAGAATACTGTAAATAATCTGAAGAATAAGTGTGAGAAAGTGAAAGTTAGGCTATGTTTGTTTTAGGAAATAAATTCCTGAGTGAGATAAAATAGTGTGAATAATTTATTCTTGTAGGGATGCTCGCACAAAATTTTGGTGCAAAAAATATGGAAGAGATGGTTCTACAAGAAGTGAAGGTTTTGATTCGAAAAAATTAAAGATCATTTCAAGTGATCTACTAGATATATTAACACTGATAAGATCCATAAGTCATGAAATGGACTTGATATGATAATTTATTCTACAAAAAAAAATGTCATAGAGGTTAATATTTCAAGAAAATGTTGAGTAGAATAATTTCCATGATTTTCTACATAGAGGATAGGTTCGATAAATTTTGAGCTTGTGTGTAGTATAAATATAAATAGCACAAGATAAAAATGTATAATGGAGAATGAAAAAATAAATAATATTAATTATTAGAGCACAAGCAAATATAATTTTTTTGTCCAGTGATGAAGGATATAATGGATTGTTCGAGTAGTGCAAGATATTTTTTAAAGGTAGATTTTAATATTTGATATCATTAGATTCAAATAAGTGAAGGAAATTAATGGAAGAAAACATTTAAGACCCAAGAACATATTTATGAATATCGACAAGATGTCATGTGTTATTCTTCATCAAAGATTGGTATTTAGCCTCCATGACATCTTTCTAAGATTTAGACTGTGGGGATTCCTAGACTGTAGAGGGATCAATGGATTCAATAAATTTACTCATTAACGCAACTTTACCTTATTACAAGCATTGATGCACATTCATGGTCTAGGTGTGGATGTGTCTAGGAGACCATCTATTTTGGCATCGTGTATCTTATTAGAATACGAATTAGGCATATGCTAAGAAGTTCTCATGGGTAGTGGTCTTGTCAAATCATTCCCATCATCAATATATTTGTTAGAGGTAGGATCATCAAAATAGGGTTGATTTGATCATCTAGTGAGTGAATGAAAGCATCTTAATCTTTTTTCTTCTTAGAAAACTCAACATCCCTGATTTGTATACTTTTCTAGTTTTCAAATCCATCAATCTATATCAGAGACATTTTTTTATTGATAAAGCGGGTTGAAGGGACCCATTCCCTTTATAAATCCAGGCCTAAATCCCCCTAAAATATAGCTAATTTTCAGCTAGGCCTATACCCCCAAATTTATCAAAAAAAAGGCCCACGAAACAAATAGCTTTAATCAAACCAACAAATAAAGACTATTTCCCTTCCTGGGACTGGATATAATCTTCAACATTACCCGTACAACCTTTCTTATTTTCCTACTCTTTACCACTTGCCACTTGCATTTTCTACTGAAATTGTGAGCATAAGATCACTCGTATTCGCTGGTAGCATCTAGTTATCCAACGGGGATTCTGGTACCAAATCCGAATTGGCTAGAGAAAGCCCCCTTTTTGTTCCACTAACCACCATAATCCCTTGAGGTTCCTGAACTATATCCTTCTTCTATTTTTCCACTCTCTCCTCTATTTTATTCTTGGTAGAGGAATCGTAGGGATCTTCCTTAAATGTCATAACATCCACTAAATTCAGATCCAAAGATCCCCATCCTATAGTCGATGTCGAGCCACTCTTTTTAACTGGTTACTTCTTCCACAGACAAGAAGCTTGTAAATGACCAGGGTTTTTGACAACGGAAAGTCATGTTTTCATAGTCTAAAGGTTACAAATGCTGAATATTACCAAATTTTAAACTAATATGATCTGGAAGCCATTTACTCAAATCGAATTCCACACACATGCGAGCGAAGGAGCACAGCCCCATATGAGATATGTCCAAATCTTCTTTAATAAATCTACCCAACATTTTTGTTATCTTCCAAAGCATACCAAAGGTGTAGAGGAAGGTTGGTAAGTCTCACCCAAATAGGTGTTTTGGAGATCAAAAGAGAGTTTAGATTAAATTCAGGGAACCAAGGAATCAAAAAGAGACCAACGTTATCCTAGAACCATGGTCCATCTGATAGACATCATTGGTAATCCTCCATTTCCCTAAAATGAACAACAAAAAAGCCTCTAGAAAAAAGGAAAATTTCACACTTCTCTTTCCAGTTTTGAAAAATCCACTAGTATAAATCTATTGAGGAAGGCCAAAGGCCATTGAAGAGGCCCATTATGGCATCCTGTTATATATTTTTATAATATTCTTCCACCTCTAGCCAATCAATGATCAGCGAAGGAATTTCTTTAGCTAGGTCGACTGAATATGCCTAATTTCGAGCAATATTATCATTAGATTCACCAAGAGTAGATTTGAAAGAGACCCCCCCAGCTTGAAGCTCCCACTTCCCTGAGCTTCTTGCCTAAATTTTCCATTGGCCACATCACTAACCCACCTGAAACCACACCCATCCATTTTGAAGCTCTCCCTGCCATTTTAAGGGTTAGGGCATGAATTTTTCCTTTCCCCAGCTGTTGCTAAGCTATCCAAGGGAGCCCGATAACCTCTAGAAGCTCTACCTCCCTTCTAATTTGATTCCCCTACCAACCTCCACTCCTCTTTGTTGACCCAATTATCACCTTCGGTCTTCTTCACATACTTGTAGGTGTTTTCCATATCTGTGGCCACCTATCAGAGAGCTTCTTTGATATACCCTAAGAAGACATATTTCTCATCTTTCATGTTAACATTCATTCTCTTCTTCTTGGGATACATCACACTATCTCCATGATAGTAAAATTTCTTCTGTCATCAACACCATTTTGTTTTGGTGTATGTGGAGGAGGAATCTATCAATGAATTCCATGAGTTTTCAATAAGTATTTTAATTCATTTCTAGCACCTATTCCTCCCTCTATTCGAGCAGAGATTTTTGATTTTATGACCATACTCTATTTCAACTGCAATTGTGAATTTTTTGAAATACTCAAAAGATTTATCCTTAGTACGAAGAAAATTAATCCACATTTTATGTGAAAAATTATCAACAAAGAGAAAAAATACTACAATATAGAATGGTTAGGTCTCATGGGTCCAAAAATATCGGTATGCACTAGATCAAGATTACATGGAGCCTGAAATGTATTTCTTTGGAATGGTGTTTTAGGTTGTTTACCTGCTAAGAAATGTTGGCACTTATTTTTTCCTTCTTGAGAGGTGGCAATCCTCTCACCATGTCATATTAGTGGAATGTGTTGAGATATTTGAAATTGACATGACCAATTCTCTAATGCAATTTTTTTTTTTTAGGAGATATCTTTTTCCACAAGTTCCTGATCATCTCTCTAGAAAAAAATCAAGTTGGAACATTCATCCCAAATTGGAAGCTCTTATAAAAAAATTGAGCTTCAGGATTTATCTCTAATTAGACAGATTTTTTCTTCCTTTATAGTCAACATCAATATTCATATTGTGATTTAAAAGTTGACTTAATGATAGTAAATTATTATTTAATCTACGAACATATAAAACATCAAATATTTTACAATTACATGTATGAAGGGGTAAAATATATATTGTGAATACCTTGAAAAATGTATGAGGAATCATCACCCAACGAAACATGATTCTCGGTAGGTGCATCACATATTGTGAATAACTAGTCCTTCCATCCAGTCACGTGTTAGGTGGCTCCCAAATAAACGTACCATATAACATTTTAAGATATGGATTATTTGTCTGATTAGGGAGTGTAAAATAATTCTATGTCATCTAAGTTATCTTCTTATTCAGAAAAATTGCCTTATCATTAGGTTTTATTACTCTAGTTTCCCTTGTCCTACCCTTGTTTATTGCTTTAATTTCCATAGTGAGATTATTTTTTGTTCCGCTTGTTTTTTCTTGATGATCCTTTATGGAATTTATTGCACCAACAATATTTCAATTCATGGTCATTCTTGCCACAAATTAATCATTTTTTGTTGTTTTTTCCCCATTTTGATGATTATGCTTATGCGACTTATTGGAAAACTAAAATTTTCTCTTCCCTTTTTAAAGAGAAGTGAAACCTTTTTCTTCTAGTTCTTAACCAACTTTTCAAAATTTGGTGTTTGATCCATTACATTCAACATGGTCACAAATATTTTACATGAGGTAGGTAAGGCTCTCAAGATGATGGGTATAAGAGAGTCATCAGTCACTTCCACTTCCATTTTATGGAATGACACTCTCAATATTGCAACATGCCTTAAAATGCCTTGATATTTTCACCATTCTTTTGTTTGAGACAATGTAGATGAGTCTAAAGATGCAAATTTTTGTTTCTATTTTTGGCTTTATAAATTGTGCTCAATTTAAGACACGCTTATTTCATTATTGTATCATCGTGGATGTGTGGTTGCACCTCATATGAGACTCCAAACAAGATGATCAACTTTTCCTTTTGATTTTCCCTATCAAACTATCATTGCACATCATCATCATTTTCCAAAATAACTAGAGTATTGTTCACTACACTCTATATGTCTTCAAACTCAAGTTGAGTCTAGGTAGTTTTTTCTTCCATGCCATGTAGTTGTCACTATGTGGAGCTACGAGTTAGGAAGAAAAAAATTGGGAGGATTCTTGGCTATTACAGGATGTTTACAATCACTAGTTTCCCATCTAAATGGCTCATTAGTCCCAAAAAAATACACTGAAAAAATCATTTTAGCTCCCTTTCAGAAAAAATTGAATGACAGGCAAAAAATTAGTTTTGGATACTTTAGCCTCTTATGCACTACCCTAAATGAAAAAACTTGAACAAATATTTTTTTTCCACAATAGTCACAAAAATAAACCCCTTTGGGCTCTTTGGCCTCTTACAGTGACAAAAATTATATATGTGATATTTTTACAAAAAATTACAGTTTTGGTGTTTGGACCCCAAATAGGGGTTTCCCCTTTAATTGGGATAGAGGTCTTATAAAGGATTTTAGCAACGTTTATTTTTAATGACATCAAAAAATTTAATGGGACATATTTAAATGTATTATGTCTTGATGAAAATATTTACTCTCTTAAGTTAGGGTGCAGGGTGTAAGTGGAGAAGGTGCTCAAACCCTTCCCCTCTTAGTCTCCAATGCCTTACAAAAATTCTCATAGCTAGTAGAGCACTCTAATCACATAAAATTGATTATGAGCAAATTTTTATTTTTTCTTGCAAATCAAGTGACTATTAGAGATTGAGCTCACCTCTAAAAACTTACCTCCACTAATGCACTGTGTTACACAATTCATCATTTAGCTCGAATGAGAGCTCAAGTAGATCAAGTGTTTATGTTAAATATCATTGTGAGAGCTCATATTCAAAACATTCAACCTCATTTATCTTTCCCCACTCAGCTCTGGATCAACTCGCTTGGGCTCGGGTCTATGAATGCCTGAGTTAAGTTGTAGAATAGAGGCTTGGATTTGAATCTATAAAGTGGAGCACACTTGTCAAGTCTCATAGTTTGATCACTTACCCCACATCTTAAATCCTATAACTCACCCATCAAATAAAAAAAGCTTGGCCTTTCAAAGAACTCGGATCCTCCAAACTAGTTTTCTTCCAAAATTAATGCACATTCATACTAAATTTAGCAAGCTTCCAGAGTTAGTCATAGCTAATGTTATCACTCAATTTAGTTACAAATCCCTTAATGGGGAATTTTTTTAAATTTTGACCAAAATTTTTCCATAAATAAGTCTGGTGATCCAGAGCATGATTTCCAAAAATCTATTTTAGGAAATTCTTGAAAATCTATTATAAGTAGTTTTTCAACAGCTTCTTGTATTTTACAATTTTTAGGGTTTTTGGAGCATTTATAGAGTTTTCACAATAGAAACGATGAAATAAAATTTAGCATTTATCAAAATTTCCCACGCCAAGCTCATTCCATTATATTTCCAACGCTTCTATTGGTTTGCAAAATAGGTCAACGAGCTAGGAGATATGACCCCGACAAGGGGTACTAATAAAAAATAGTAATACTAGGATAGATTTTGGATTTTTCCACTTATATATTTTTTAATCCATCCCTAAGGTGGATATTTATGGTCTATATGAAGGATGTCCTTTTTGTTCCCATCAGGAACCCGTCATGTTCTACTTTTAATTGTTATTTTCATATTCTCTTTCTGTAGCTATAAAGTAGCTTGTTTTGAATAAAGTGATAGATATTTGGGCACACCATATATATTATAGAGTTTTAAAATTTGAATTCATTTCAAATTTCAATTAAAGAGATTCATGTTTATAGCTATTTAATTTTTAATTTTATTGTTTTTGCACATTAAGCACCATTGTTAGTGTGTTGTCCACCGGGTTACACTTCAATCTGGATCAGTAGTATAAGAGATAGGCTCTTTCACTCTTGCATGTAAAAACACATGAGGTAAAAATACTAAAATTATGGTGTCCAAAATCATTATTCTTCATATTACCTTCCTTTTCATTTCAAACGACCTCAAGAAATGCAAGAGGAAATGAGAAATCCATTCAAATAATTACTTGATGATATTGAGAAGAAGAGGAGAGAGATGATGGCACAATTTATTAATGTCCTCTCTCAAATCATCCATGCAACCGAAATCACCTCCATAAATGCACCTATGTCAAGAAAGCCCTTTAGGAGCCTAACACCCATTCAAGGGTACATGTAAATTTTGGCATTCTGGAGTTTTAAGGAAAAATTGATGTTGATGAATTGGATTAATGAATCGACCAACTAAAATCATGTTTTTCTTTCAATAATTTTTCTGATGGTGAAAATATAACCTTTTCACTTTTAAAAGCATCTGCTCATGTAAAAATGGTTAGAATCATATTTCTTGTAAGAGGATTATAATGATTATGTAACAGTTGATACGAAACCTCCATAAATATGGGGCAATTTTGTAAATGTCATCAAGAAAGAATATTATCCAGTAAAGACCTATGATGACCATTTCCAGAATTTCCATCATTACTGTAGGTCATAAGTGCTACCGCATCCCAAAGGTAACCCCTACCAAATCAGTGACCCTAATTAGTGTGAAGAAGTGTCAGAAGTTGATTACTCAAACTAGGAAATTTTTCATATTCATGATTCAATCTGAGGAGAAGAAAACTTTTGTAGAAACCACAAGAGCAGTGCAACGAGGTGAAACTGTGTAGTTGAAGTAGATGGATAAGATGATATCTAAATATGCATATGTATTCATACCACCAACAAGTGTGCCTCAACATTTCCAATTAAGAGATATAATTGAATTAGTCACTAGAACACCACTCCCAAATGGGCCCTTGTACAGGTGTTGAATACTTGAGAATGCGGATATCAAGCATCAGATTTAGGAGATGATTTAGAAGGAGCACATTCAACGAAGTAAATCACCTTTTCGAAGCCTGATTGGTTTTTCTCAAGAGAAAATATGGGACATGGTGGTTTTGCATTGACTATCGAGCCTTGAAAAAAATAACAGTAAAGAATTAATACCCACTTTCAAGAATTGATAACCTCCTAGACCAACTCAGGGGAGATAAATTTTTAATTAAGATCAATATAAAGGCAGGGTACCACCAAGTTCCTCATTGATCTTGCATATCATGTTTCTAAAAATGCATTAAAATCCAAGGATGGATTATTCAAATGGTTGGTCATGCCTTTTGGTCTCACGAATGCACCTGCAACATTCATTGCGATGATGAACGACATCCTTCAATCATTCATTGATTATTTTTTGGTTGTATATGCACACATGGTAAACAATATAAGATAATTAGTAAAACCTAACACCAAGTAGATTCAATAACTAAGCTAATTCAACATAAACATCAAGATAAAGCAATTAAAAGGAAAATCTTAACTAATGCATATAATATTAAAAACATGAAATGCAAACCATCCTTTGATGTTTTTGATGGGATTTGGATTGTAGATACTTCCTTAAGTGATCTTTATGTAGCCACATGTGATCAAAGGATTCTTCAAAGCAAGAGGAAGAGATCTCACCAATATGGTTGAATTTTAATTTTTGGTTCTTCTCTTACTACTCTTAACCAAGTACAAAAGGGTGAGTTTAGGTTGATTAATAAGCCTTCCAAGGTTTTGAAATGATGTTATTATATGCAAATGTCTTACAAGGACATGGTGTAAACTTGGAAGTGAGGGGCTAAGGTTCTTTATATATTTTTCTAGATTGGAGAAACTTTCATCCTCATGAATGTGGGACAAAAATAACTTTATGGATTAACAAGTGATAAATAGAATTATAAAGGGTTAAGTATGATTAGAAGAGGTTAATCAGAATTTCTAACTTAAGTGAGTTGGGTTTGGTTTAAATTAATCAATTATACTGATTAATAGACCAAGTTAGGTTTGTAAAATCCAATTGGAGAGAAGCTAATTGATTTTGAAGGATTGGAGGGGGAATGACCCAATAAGAGGGTAAATTATTGTTTAGAGGATTAATTAATAAATATTGGTAATTTAATAAATTAATTAGAATAGGATTATAACTAACAAAGTAATGTTAATTTACATCCAAAATGATGGAGAGATTGGTTAATAAATGAAGTGTCATTAATTGACCGAGATAGAATGGAGCGTTAGATTTTTTTACTATTGGAAAATAGTTTTGAAGGGACTATACCCTATTACAAAAAGGATCAGAAGCCAGATAATCCAATCAATACATCAAAGTCTGAAAAAGATCAATATATTACATGAAAGTCCAACTATAGTTTAAAAACTATAAAAAAGAGACAAAACATGATGAAAACTACTAAAAAGTAGTAAACAAACAACAACTGAGAAGCAAATTAATTGAAAAACTTTGACAACAAATATATTTGTACTTGGATGCCTTGTCAAAGTTTTCCCTCACTGTCTACAAGTTACTAAAGAGTGTCATAGCTGTAATGTGAGTGGGGTCATGTTTTGTCCAGTTGGGAAAAGACAAGATCACGTGTTGGTCCCTCCTCCCAAATAGCTGCAAGAATGTCACTTAGCATGCAAACACTCTTAACATGTTGATCCATAAAATTATAAATATCTTTGAGGGCTGATATGTTGCAATCATGCTTGTATTTAGAATTTCCCATCCTGTTATCAAGGGAATTGAGTTTTTTGTAAATTTCCTGAATCTGTCCTTCACCAAGTCTAGATTCTTCATCCATTTTTCTATTTCCCTCTTTCTTTGACAAATTTTTCATTTCTCTTTTTAATACTTCCATCTCCTTTTCCATCTTGTAAATTACTTGCATTAAATTCTTGGGAGAAGAGCCACTTTTCCCAGGGTTGCTGGTATGGAGAAGGTTTTACGTAGTCTCAATGTCCTTGCTACTACAAAAAAATAATTTAAGAGGGAAAAGAGTGGTTGAGGGGAAACAAGGGATTCTTGGATCTGATTCCTCTCTGGTCCAAAGGAATGTTGGGAATAGTAGCAGGGTCAGGATTAGGAGGGGTAGGATCAAAGGGAATGGAAGGGTGTTGAGAGAGGTAGTGTCAGTGAAGAAGGAAGATGATGGCTTTATGGGAGGGGAGTGGCTCAAGAATAGTTCTAGGCCTCTAAAATGGAACGTTCGAGAGAGTTAAGGATGTAATGGGAGCAAAAAATTTACCAGTTTCTCTGAAAATGATTTTAAAAGACTAGGTGTTTGAGAGGAACCATAATGTACCTACCTTCCAATGTAACATATTTGACAATCATCTTGGTTATCTCATCAAACGGTGTTTGAACGGAGGCTACTTTGATGTCAGTTGTGACAAACTCAAGTTCTTCATCCGCTTCTAGAAACCTTTTAGCCTCCGTGTTCTTATCAATCCTCCTACTAAAGAATATATTTCTCTTTAAGCTCAGGATAGGTACCTCGGCAATAAGTCCTTATATGACTATAATGGTTTTCTCAGGATATTCCACCGTCCTCTTTTTCCACGCCTACAAAAAATTGCAGAGAAATTTTTTTATCGTAACCTTAAATCCTTTCTATGAGGTTAGAAACCCCTCCCATCTACAAAGAATTCCATAACACCACATTTTCCTTCCAAGTAGGGTCATGGGTGGGTTTAGTCTAGCACAGAGCTCTTCCCATTATATTTCTATCGCTATTGGATTTCTTGTGTTGATTCAAAGTGGCAAACTTTCCATCCCAATATTGCTTCTTTACACACATAGAAATCATGTGAAGGCATATGATATATGGAATTGGGACTAATCCTACATGTGAGAGTTATCATTCCCCAAGAAGCGGAGGAAAACTCATATATTGTTTTGGATATTGAGTATAATTTCATAATTATGTAATTAATAATGTCATTTTGTACCTTACTAGGAAGTTTGTCATCATTAAACCAAATGTGTAAATTATTTCTAACCCCATGATTAGCAAGAGTGTCTGCAACCTTATCGACTTCCCTATAGGAGTGAATAATTTTGCAATTTGTGAAGGATTTGCAAATAGTTATGGCTTCATGAATGAAATCCTTTATTGTCTAGCTAGGGGGATGAATTTGACTTGAATGACTTACAATATTCATAGAGTCCCCTTCAATGATAATGTTTCAAAATATTTCAATCATTTGTTTTCCTGATGCTCCATAATGCCAATAAAGATTCAACATAGTGATTTGTTTGATGTTCCATTCTACCAACAAAAGAAGAAACTAAATAGCCTTTGTGATCTCTTATTATTCCTTCTCCACTAGTAGATCCTATGTTTTCCTCGGAAGCACCATAAAAATTTAGCTTGTAACATAAATTAGGAGGTGGAATCCAATGAGCTAAAGACCTTTCAATACTAGTATGATCTTTCCTCTGAAGATTGTAACACATGTCAATATTCAATGCTGAAAGAATAGTTTCCTCTTCCTTAGGATATTGCTTATTTTCTTGAGGTCTTAATCTCTCTAAATTTTATTTGACAGCAATACCAATTTCCTTAAAAACCTTTTTGTACACTTTCATGTTATCCCTGAAAATGATACCATTCCTAGTTTTCCAAAGTCTCAAAATGGCATGAGGAAGGATCAATTTCCAAAGTCTTCTAACCATGCAATGTTTATAGGGGGGATCTCATTGTTCCCATTTTTGTAAGAAAGTATTAGGAAGATTCCAACAAATATTAAAACTTGAAAATATTAGACTCCATACCTTTGAAGAAAATTCCCAATGCAACAATAAATGTTTGATATCCTTAGCCTCCTTTTTACACATACAACACACATTTGGAATAATACAACCCTTCTTGATTAGATTAGCATTAGTAATAATCTTCCCCTTTAGTACAAGCCAAAGAAACAAGTTAACTTTTTGGGTTAACTCAGGCATCCAAATTTTGTTCCATTCGAAATCACTTTAAATATTTTTTAAAAAAAGTACTATAACTGGATTTTAAAGTACAGTCACCATCAAAATAATTAACCCAAATGATCTCATCCTTAAAATCAGTTTGATTTAAAGGAAAGAGGGCAAGTTGTTCTTGGAGATAAGAGATTTCAGGGTCAATATTTAACAAATCCACTTTAAGATGCTTCTAGGTTTTCTTATTCCCCCTCCACGGGGGGTTCACTTAGTAAAAGTATGGTATAGCACATGCGTTAAAAGGGTATTAAAGAATACCCTTATTTCTATTTTCTACCTCTAATTATTCAATTGATAATACCCCCCTCCTCTTATATTATTAAAATAAAATACCCCCTATTTTTTCCATGTACCTTACTTACCCATTTTTATTTCTACCCTAATATATTAGACAAAAAATATATTATATTTCTCACTCATTTTTTTAATTGTGCATTTCCTCTTGAAAGATAGTTTGAAGCCATTGAAGACCGATTACAAATCACATTATATATGTTAAGATTTAATCATTTATCAATAATTATTCAAATAATTAAGATGGTGAAATAATATCACTTGTGTTGAAAAGCATACTCAATCCTAGTTTTATACCATCTTATTATTTCTTGGTTAAGAATCTAGATTTCTTCATTAAAAAAGAGATTATAATTTAATTTATGACCACACTCATTTTGCAATTTTAAGGTATTTACTTTTTAAAACTAGGTTTCAAATGTTTTAGTTTTATATTAAAATTCAACCTCCCTTTCCTTTGGCCTACCTCTCTAACCTACCCCCAATACCTTATTCAAAATATTAATAAATTAAACCCTTTCACCCCCTCATGGCTACCAATATATTGACTTTAATTTTATTAATTTTAATTACCTCAATATAAACCCATGTGTTAGGATATTGCCTAGCTAATGAACTCCCCGTGTTCCCCTCTAAGTGTATATATTCATTCACTTTAATGTCATACTTCTCAATTACGGTGTCCTTAATGGAACCAAATTTGTCACTCAATTTGAAATTATCCTTGTTTTCCTATTAAAAAATGAATGTCATTGTCATTTACCACTTTCCATCTACAACCTTTTGTGATAATTTTTCTAATTTGAAGTAAGTTTTTCCTAAAAATAGAACCGTTGGGGAGCTTCTCTTCAAATATAAATTTATTCACATTGTTTTGAGCCAAATTTTTTACTCTGATTAGCTCAGTCTAAGGCTTCTCTTCCTTTAACAAAATTCAACCCATTTTGGAAATCAAAGCAACATTCATTTTTTCTAATGTCCTTGATACCAATGCCTCCAATTTTCTTAGGCATGCAAAACTGATCCAAAACAACCAAATGATATCTGAATCTTATTTCAATTCTATGCCAAATAATTTTTTTTTAAAATCCTTTTAATGCTATCAATGACTACTGAAGGAATGATGAACATAGACATTATATATATGGGAAAGTTCTGTAATGTGCTTTTGATTAAAAATCATTTTCCAACACTAGAAAGAAGAAAGGCCCTTTTCACCCGGCACCAATTTCTTATGAAATCTATCCAATAAGGCATTCCAAAAAGTCATAGATACTTTATTGGTCCCAAGGGGTAGACCAAGGTAATTCATAGGCAAAGAGTTAACTTTACATCCAAAAATGAGTGCAATTCTCTTCTTTCGTTCCAAAGGAGTATTAAAAAAGTAAATTGAGATTTTATCAAAGTTAACTTGTTGTCCAGAAGTTGTATCATAGAACATGAGAATGGTTTTAATAGATTTAGCCTAAAAAATGGAATCCATCAATAGCATGATTGTGTCATTAGAAATTTTTTGATGTGAGGTTGTTTTATTTGCACGTCATTCTGAAATCCTGTTAACAATCCTACATTAACTGGTTTAGTGGTAGATCTACTAAGGATATCATCCATGATTATGAATAACATAGGGGATATTGGATTTCTTTTTCTTATGCCCCTACTGCTAGCGAAAAAACCCACCAGAACTCCATTGACAACAACTGAGAATATGGTTGTAGATATACAATCCTAAATGGTCTTTCTAAATTTATTATGGAAACTAAATTTAGACAACACCTTATCCAAGAAATTCCAAGATACTCTATCGAAGGCCTTATTCATGTCCAATTTTATTTTCATCCCTGATTTCTTTATTTTATCCATGGAATGAATGGTTTCATGGACCATGATCACCCCATCTTGTATGATTATTCCTTTAATGAAACCACTTTGTTGTTTTGAAATCAAATCAGAGAGAAAATTTTAAATTCTAGTAGCAAGGATCTTAGTAAAAATTGTGTAAACAACATTAACTAGGCTAATAGGCCGGAAATCCTTGAAGTCTTTAGCATCCATTTTCTTGGGAGCTAACACAATATGACTATTATTCAATTCCTTGAGTAGATCATTTGTTCTATGGAATTCATTGACAACCTTGAGTAAGTCTTCCAAAAAAATATCCCAAAAAGTTTGGAATAAATTTTGAGAAAAACCATCAGGCACAGGTGTCTTTTCCCCTTTAAGAGAAAAAAAAACCTTTTTTAGCTCCTCAATTGTTACTGATTTGGTAATACTTTTAAATATCCTCACTAGAAATAATGTCTCCATGAATGGCGTCTAAAATGAAAGAGGTTGCTTATTCACTGAAAACATTGTTCTCAGTGAGCATATTTTCATAGAATCTTAGTGTTTCTACCTTTATGTCATTTTGATCCTTAGTGATAATACCATTTCCTTTGGAAACTTCAGTTATTCAATTGCAAGCCTTGTGTTTGAGGGTGGTCATGTGAATTTTTTTTATAACCAGATAGGCCAAGATTTAAGCCTAAAAAAGGTTTCTTCTCTACTGCAAATGTTATGTAAATCAGAAAGTAATTTATTTTCCAAATGCTGATCTACATAATCCATACCTTTAGAAGAAACTCTTTGTTCTAGATCCTTCAACTTTTGTTTCAACTCTTTATTTTTTACAAAGATATTACCAAAGACATCTTTTTTCCAGGTTCTCATTTGCTTCTTGACATTTTTCAATTTTTGCACCAATCTAAATTGAGTTGTTCCTTCCCTATCCCATTACCACCATTATTTAATCCTATAATCAATGTCCTCATCTTCCAACCACATTTTTTCAAATTTAAAAGAGTTATGTGAGGGTTTAGAAAAATTGAAGAGACTTAACACTAAAGGATTATGCTTAGACCCGATCTTGGGTAATGAAGAAAGATGAAAATCCTGATTAAGAATCTATTTAGTAGAGATAAGAGATCTATCTAAATTAACCTGGACCATATCATCACTAACTCTCCTATTAGACCAGGTGAACTGATTTCCATGAAGCTCAATATCCATAAGATTTGGGGCAGAAATAAAGTCAAGAAAGTCCTCCATTCTAGCAGAAAAGTAATAATTACCGCATTTTACACCAGGGTTTAGGGGGGTATTGAAGTCTCCGATAACCAACTAATTGGCATCAGCATATCTACTTCTAAAGTACTTTAAATTCTCCAAAATTTTCCTTCTTCCAACAATAGAATTAGGTGCATAAATATTGGAGAGGATCCAAGCTAAAGCATGAAATTTGAAAGCTAAATGATTATGAGAAGTAGATATCACATTACCAGTTAATATGTTATGATCCCAAAAGATAGCCACACCTCCTGACTCTCTTTGAGAGTCAAAAGTAATAAAATCTGAATTATCCCAAAAATTATTTTTACAATCAGCAAGTGTATCAGCCTTCATTTTATTTTCCTTCAAAACATGGATAATAGGTCTACTGGATCTCTGAATTTCTTTGATAATCCTTTGTTTAGGACCCCCATTCAGTCCTCTAAAAATCTAGGATATTATCTTCATCTATAAAATATGGGAGAAGGAGTTGACGAATGGCTCAATTTTCTCTGAGTCCCATCTCAAATATATTTTTTAGTCGCTTTCTTTCTCAAAGAATATTTAGAGGGTCTTCCTTTCTTGTAGTTTACATCAATATCTTCTCTCCTCTTAGAATATCTAGTGACTCTTGAGGTGGAAGCCTCCCATTTTCCAAAACTTTTTTCTTATCATTGTATAGAACATCAGGGATGCCCTCAAACCCATTGATTCTTCTTTTCTTATATTTGACTTCAATGAAACCTTTATTCAAATCATTTTCATAGTCAGAGAGTACCTTTATTGGAACCGGGGTAAGCTTACCCACCTCTTTTACATACCAATCTAGCTCAGCATCTATATTGCTGTTGTTTAGCTGTGTGTTTTTTGATTTGTCATTGATAGAGAGTTGTTCACAAACAAGAGACAATAAATCATCTTTCTCTTCAATATTTTCTTTAGTGAATTCACCTATTGAATCATCCTCATTTTCTTCAGAGAGGTTTTCCATTACAGTTTCCAATGATTCAATGTGGCATGTTTCAACTAAAGACATATCCATATTATCTGTTAATGAGGGTAGTGTCATCTCCTCTATGTGTAATGACATCCTACTTTGTGACTGCTCACAAGGTTTAGCATTTTCTTGGATAGAAGTTTTCCGTTGTTATTATTTTTCTTCCACCGTTAGCCCTTGATCTTCTACCAAAAGATTAACCACAACCCTAGATTTTTTCTCTTCCACCATCATGATATGTTTCACATGCTTATCTTAGATTGAGTCTTTAATATTTTCTTGCTTTATTGCATCATCCTCACCATTTTTTATCAGAGGGGTCTTAGGTCTCCACAGTTTCCTATAAATAGGTAGTCACCTAATGGGGGTTTTAAAACCCCTTCTCTCTTTTTATACTTTAGATCTGATGGTTTTGAGACCGTGTTTCCCATATCCTAAATTTTTAGTTCCGTAGTCTGAGAGATCTTAGTCCCTAAAGCTTTCCCTTAATTTTGTTCATCATGAGAAGATCCTTTCTCTGAAATCTTATATTCCCCATTTATCTAAGGATTTTCTCCTTCCTTGTTAGGGGATCTAACAACAGATCTAATTTTAAGATGTTCCTTATTCTAGTTTTTAGATCCATTAGAAGTGGGGAATTTCATAGTGAAACATCCTAATTTATGACATTTCTTGCATCTCAAATGGAAAGTTCCATATTCAATTAGTTTATTTCATTAAAAAAACTTTAACTGAAGAATTATTTGATCAATGATTTTTTGTTCCATTTCTAAGGAGATACAAAATCTAGCAAATGCAAGCCTAGATCTATTTCTAGTAGGCCCATCTAACCTTATTGGAGATCAAATAGATTTGGAAATGTTTAGCAAGATATCATCATCCAAAAACTGTAAAGGAATTCTAGAGAGTCTGCACCATATGGGTATGGTATGAAAATTATCAGTATTAGCATTGAATCCTAGATACCATCTTTTAGAAGAGTCCCATATTTACCATGCACCAAGGTCCTCTCAATAATACTGATTCAGATCTTTCTGTTGATTGAACTTGGTAAGAAACAATCCTTTAAACATGGTTGTGATGACCAAATCACCCTTAGGTTTTCATCTACATATAGCCCATTTCCTTATCGCATCAATATTGGGTCTAGACCCTAAGAATTTTCCAACAAGTTCAAGATTCACTTTACCCATTGCTCGATACAAGTAACCATCAGGAACATGGACGTGGCTCACACCCTCTTTGTCCTTTGTGCTTGCCAATAAAGAATGAGTTTGTGCAGATGCAGGGGATTGAGGACCCACTTGTTTGTCAAGTGGACTTTCAGAATGCCTGACCAAGTGCCAAACTTAGTTTCAGTTCTCTTGTTGTTTTCTGGCAGAGCAAGAGTCATTTCAATAGACGGTTCACCACCATAGTAGCGACATTCTACATAAAGAACCTTACAAATAACTCCTACAAAACCCTATCTTACACCAGTTCTTGTCATTTAACTCCCCCTCCTATTAGGTGACAAATGATCTTGTTTAGAAATGAAGGGAGTGTTATATAATTAGCGAGAAAGACGCTAATTATAACCAAATGATAGAAATATAGGATAAGAAGTGCAATTTTAGTGTTAAAACTGTGTATCTAGATTTAGGTTTCTACATTTACCCCTCTTTTATGTGGTGTAGCACAAACAATACCACTTCAAAGACAGTAGACAATTACATAAAATTAAATTTTGTAATGGTAGAAAAAAAATTAGTAGGATGGAGGATTCCCCCTTGAGTGTTAATGGGGTGATAGAAGAGGTTGATTGATGCTAGAAAAGAAGAATAAAATGACCACAACACAAGAATAAGATATTGTAGTGATTGAGAGTTGAACTTGGCCTAGTTGGCCATTGTTCAAATTGATTGATTGGAAAAGAAAGAGTCTCAAGCCTCTTCATGTAGAATAAACGAGGGAGAGAGGGGGGAAGAAAATAATAGATAGAAAGTGAAGTGAAATGGTAGATAAGATAGATGTGGAACAGGAAGATCATGACATAGCTGACGTACCATTTTTCTCAGAAGAATATTTTATTTGATATAAACACACATAAAAAATGATAAAATGACATGAAAATCCATAATACTATTTTTTGTTCCATGTTAAAGAACTTACTCAAATAAATATACATAAGCAATGCAATACGAGAAAGTAAATCAGTACAAAAGTAAAAAAACAAGAACATATATAAAATTAAACAAGTAATGCGCAAGAAAGTTATACCAATGTTTTTTTATCTAGCTTCAATTCCCAAATGCTCGAGTTGTACAACATGGGTTAAAATGATGCCCGAAACAATGATACATGTAAGGGAATAGAGGTGGACAAAGATGTCCCATGAAAATAAATGTGCACTATGAAACTTCCCCGAGTAATGATATATGTAAGGGAATGCATACATAGAAAGAAAACCATATTTGTTAATGAAGGAAGATCAAAAGATCATCCGCATGTCGTGTGCTAGAACAAGTAAGCACTTAAGTAGGATGTTTTGTAGTATAATTTTCAATGTTTAGCATTTTTGAGTTTTTCACTATTTTCAAATTTTGTAATTTTGAATGTTTAGGATTTTCAGTCAAGGACGTTTATAGAGGTCAATATTCATAATTTGGTGAAAATTCCATTTTGGGTAAATTTGAAATGGTGAACTTTCAGAATAGGTCAATGTCATGTTCGCCTAAAATTTCCAGTATAAATTTTTTGCGGGGTCGGATTCACCTACCATTGAAACCTACTCTTATATAAACCTAGGTAATTCACCACATAGTATACTAGAAACTTACTACTAGCTTACTTAGGTATCGACATATCAAGCACCATATGAAGAACCAATACATGAAGTGTAGATTAGATTTGTAGTTGAACGAAAAGAATATGTTCACTAATACACGACAAAGAACATTTATAGTCAGGAAAAAATCCTAAGCTTACTTATGCATGACAAAGAATATTTACATTCGATTGACAAGCCTCGGAATACTAAAATGTGATAAAAATATTTATAGTTGGGAAAAAAACATAATCCACTGACACGTGATAAGGTGTTGATGATTATCTTTGCGGATGAACCGTCAAAGTCGTTGGATACCTTAGGTTAGTGGAACGTGCGCCCTAAGGTAACCTCCATATTTTAAAGAAGTTGGCTCTTCTCTATGATGTGAGATGGGGGTCAAAGAAAAATGAAACATAGCACAAAACTTAACAAAAGCGATGCGCCGAAAAAGATGTTAATTAAGAATCCGACTGCCTGAAATGAGAAAAGGTGAACAATGAAAAGGGTGGACGAAATGCACCACAAGCCAGAGATAAATTCACATTTAACTCCACTTCAAACCCATTAAGCACAGCCTCCGAAACTCCCAATGAACATTAGAAATATGCACAGTATACCAACAGCGAAGTAAAGGCTATTAGAGACTATAAAAACATGCAAAGGATGACGAAATGCATCACAGGACATCTTTATATTGCTCCAAAATTGTGCACAGTACAACAATCAATAGGTAAGAGGCAAGGAAATGCCATTACAGAGCTCCTGGAAGAAGGCTTGAGTTCCATGTTCCTACCCTAAGAGGAGAAAAAACAAGGAGCCCAAAAAAAGACTAACTCCTCAGAGATATTCTGAATTTTCTCTCTCTCCCTTTTGTTAGTCCCCCGGATTACAATATATAGGATATGGAGGAGAGGAGAAAATTTTTGAAACTCTTCTTCCACCCACCTCCCAGTTTGTAATAAATGAAATGAAGTGACAGAAATAGATTTGCAAAAATCTATCTCACACTGCCCCATGATCTGTCATCAAGGAATGAGCGCCATACTCATTTATCACACTCTCAACTACCTACAACTGCTTTCTTTGAAATGGGCTCGCTTTTTAAGGAATAGCCCCCCAGATCTCTGCTTTATATATCGAATTTCTCACTTGTGCCTCAGGCTTTGAGTCACAACTCCGATGGCACAGATTTTGTGCAAATCGGTTAAGAAATGCTTTAGATTATGGCCTTTTGAGTGCGGAGGGGAAACCTAACTCTTAGTAGGTTTGCTTTCTTCTACACAGAACTGTATATTGACTCTCTTGCTGAAAAGTCAAGTTACTAATTTCTTCACCCTCCCTTCTTTTTAGAAGAGTTTTGGATGAGTTCATACTGCCTGCACGTGGCATTAACCTGCCGTCAATTTGCAACCTGCTTCGGACTCGGGGCCCATTCATGTCGAGCACCATGCAGAGGCTAACTAAGCACATCTCCAAGGTCTCTATTTTCTGTGTATTTTTTGAAAGTGCGCTCAGGCTGACACATGGCATCTTCCGCGGGCCCTTCTATCCTTCCTTGAGTTTGTAATGGGACTCGTTATATATTACTACGCAGACCCTCTCTTCATCGAGCCCCTCACCATTGGCTCCACGTGGAAGCTTCATGGGAGTTTGAAGTTTTAGCATTCCCCCCTTTCGCTTTTAGAATTGCACCTGGCCGGCACACGTGGCACTTTCACGCGGCTTCGTCGCAGTGTTTTGAATTGACTCATTCGGACTCCGCTTTTTCATCATGATTTGGCTAAGTTTTCTCCCATATTGCCGGAGGCTTGACTCCTTTACATATTGGTTCAAGATCCTCGGGACTATCTTTATTTAATCAGCAAGAATTTGCTTGTTATCTAATTTCAGCAGGCAGTGGAGGAAATTTGATAACAGTTTTGGCGACTCACGGGGGGCCATTAGCCTGCTAACTGGGACGAACCCACTGTCTACATTTATTCATTTGGGCATGGAGTCTGTATTATGAGTTGATCTAAACCCGGTACTGGAGTTTCTGAAATGCCACTGCTTGCTTCTGCAGCTGTTGGCTGATCCTTTACGCCTTTCAACTCTCATAAGGAGACTCTAAATTTTGTTTTTTGTGAGAGTAGAAAATTGTTTTTGATATGGAGCTTCACCCATTCTCATATCATGAGCTTCAGAGACTGAAGGATGGAGCTGATTCTATGTTTGGGGATGCCAGCTGATCCCTACAGAGGTGTAGAGGCTTTGCCGTAATTTGTTCTGGAGAGAGTTGACAAGATTGCCTCCTTAGCCGATTTTAGTTGCTCTACATTTGTTTTGAAGTTTGCAACTATCATAGGCAACTGAGGATTTCCCTACTGAAAATATTGAGGGGCCAGGTGTTTTGTACCATTGGAGCAACACAAACAAGAGCTACATACAAAGATTAAATCATACATGCCTCAAGTAAGACATGCAAAGTGTGCAAAAGTGTGCAAAAATCGCACTTTTTCTGCTGAAAACAAATCTACTCCTACTCCTACACTAACCAGGCTAGCAAAAGCTAAACAAAACCTGAAACAGGAAGAGAGAAATAGCTTCCCTTCCTTATAAAGCACAGGCCATGTGATTAATTTAGTAATAGATATGGCATGTGATAAGAGTGAAAAATTACCTCCCACTCTTCTACCCATGGTATCAACAAACAAAATGAATACCTCCCCAAGATGCTTATCATTTGGTTGGAGGTGTTGTGGCTGACCCTTGGGGCTTCGAAGATTATCCTCATGCTCTAAAGTAAGCATGACCGGTGTTGGCTTCTCCTTTGGCTTTGATGAGGCCAAACTCTTGATGGGGCGGGGGTTTTGAGATTTGTTGTGCTTTGCCCATCACTCTGTATTTCGACCTCGGGGATGAGGCCTTTCTGCAGACTTTCCTGGATGGATTTGTTTGCATATTGACTTGGACTTTCTTGTGCTCCTGCAAATAGTTGATCTTCTGTCTTGATGACTGGTATAAGAGTGGTGTCATCCTTGTCTTCCTTTTCCTCCTCTGCCTTAGCAACTTCGTCAATGAATCCAGACTCTTTGATTGAAAGCAAAAAGCCTTCAATGATTTTATCTTCATTAAGAGCTTCTGAATTTGATTCAAGGGGACTGTCGTGAGTAGTAGGCTCTTGTTGTTGGGGAATTAATGATGAAGCCGCAAAGGTTGTGATTCTATGGGCTCCTCTTCGTTGAAACATTCCTCCAAGTCAGATAAGCAATCAAGCTCATCTTCGTCCTGCTGTGCCAAGGTTTCTCCCTTTTGCATGATAGTCTTTGAGTCTGCAAATTTTTCATCATGTATAGCTTCATTTTCAAACATGAAGCTTGTGAGATCAAACTCTTCCAAAAAATCAAATTTCTGGAGAGAATGGATAGGGGAGATATCTGCAATCTCTTGGGCATCTGACTCATGATTCGAATCCTCTGAATTTATTTCAATCATCCCTATGTACTCCTCTTCTTTTGGATTTGGAGTTACTTTTTGTTCGTATTGAAGGGATGACTGTTTGGGAGGAAAAGGGACATAAGAGATGGGGTGGGATGGAAGGCTAGGAGATGGAGAAAGGAACTCAGCCCTTGGAGCAGTATGACATGGCAGAGCTTGGGAAAGGGGGCGAGGTGCACAAAGAGTCAGTGATTGACTTACCCATTGACAAGGTTGTCTCGCACTTCGCTCATATGTTTCAATACCCTCGATCCACTGCACAAGTGGGGGCAACACTTCTTCTAAGAAGTCAAGCTTCTCCTGCGAGCTATAGTGTCTAGGAATAGGGCCTTCCCATGGACAAGGTGCCCTGCATCCTATCCCGAATGCCTTCATTTGTGTTGTAGCCTGAGATTGGACCATGCCTGCCTCCATTCTTTGGATCTTCTCTAGTAGATCAACATCCTCCAGTTGACTGTAGTCATCGTATGCATACCCGTATCCTTGATAGGTTCCATAGCCAAACTGATCTTGGCTTTGTTCATATGGGTAAGCATAGAGGTTTTGATCCTGGTTATACTGTTGGTGTGGAGAAGTCAGTGAAGCTCTTTAGAGGTTGATGATACTACTGCAAGTGTGAATTCCATTGTGGTGATGAAGTCATGATTGCACAACTTCATAGAAGTGAAAGAAAATGAGAGACATGGAAAGAAAGATGAATGGAAATGGATGGAAGAAAGGTCTGCAACATTTTAGAATAGGCCGTTTGGACCACTGTGGAGTTGTCAGATGTGCTTTGTGTGTGCCTCCAAAGGATGAATCTCACCAAGAACACACCAACTTGATGAAAGTGGAATGATAGGATGCTTCGAGTCCCACCGGGCATGCCAGGAAAACTGTTGACGATTATCTTTGCGGATGAACCATCAGAGTCGTTGGATACCTTAGGTTAGTGGGATGTGCGCCCTAAGGTAACCTCCAGATTTTAAAGAAGTTGGCTCTTCTCTATGGTGTGAGATGAGGGTCAAAGAAAAATGAAACATAGCACAAAACTAACAGAAGTGATGCGCCAGAAAAAGGGGAGAAGTTAATCAAGAATCCAACTGCCTGAAATGGGGAAAAGGTGAGCAATGAAAAGGGTGGACGAAATGCACCACAGGCCAGAGATAGATTCACACATAACACCACTTCAAACCCATTAAGCACAGCTTCTAAAACCCGTAGTGAACATTAGAAATATGCACAGTATACCAACAGCGAAATAAAGGCTATTAGAGATATAAAAACATGCAAAGGATGGACGAAATGCATCACATGACATATTATATTGCTCCAAAATTGTGCACAGATATAACAATCAATAGGTAAGAGGCAAAAAAATGACATTACAAAGCTTCTGGAAGAAGGCTTGGGTTCCATAACTCATCCCCTAGCAGGAGAAGAAACAAGAGGGAAGAAACATGACTAACTCTCTCGGAGATATTCTATATCTCTTTTTATGAACCCTGACAAATTACAATATATAGAATGGAGAAGAGGAGAAGAGATAAATTCTGGAACTCTTTTCAATCACTTCCGGTTTGTAATAAATGAGATGAAGTGACAGAAATAGATTGGCCAAATCTTTCTCACACTGCCCCATGATCTGTCATTTAAGGAATGAGAGCCATACTCATTTATCACATTCTCAACTACTTTGCAATCACCTCCTTTGAAGTGGGCTCACTTTTTAAGGAATAGACACCCCCAGATCTTTATTTTATATCTAAATTTCTCGATTGTTCCATGCATCAGGTTCTAGGTCATGACTTTGATGACACCTATACTTTGTGTTATTTTGTTTAGAAATGCTCCAGCCTGGCCTTTTGAGTGCAGGTGAACCTTTTGAGTTTAGTGGGTTAGCTTCCTTTACACTAGGAACTGTGCATTAACTCTTTCACTAAAAAGTCAAGTTAATAACTTCTTCACCCTCCACTTTTGAGAAGATAGATGAGTTTCATTACTGCCCATATGTGGCACTATCCTGTCCGTCAATCTTTGCAACCTGCTTCAGGTTTGGGGGCCCATTCGTGCCGAGACCATGCAGAGGCTAAGCGCATCTCCAAGGTCTCCGTTTTCCTGTGTATTTTTTGAAAGTGCATTGAGCTGACACGCGGCACTTTCATAGGACCCTTCTATCTCTTCTTGAGTTTGTAATGGGACTCTTGTATATTAATACAGAGGATCCTTTCCTTGACCATTAATATTGACTCCACGGACCCCTGGAATCTGGCTCCAGTGGAAGATTTGCAGGAGTTTGTTTTACCACCCCCCTTTCACTTTTAGAATTTCTCCTGGCTGACACGTGGCACTTTCTATGGCTTCGTCGCAGTGTTCTTGAATTGACTCTTTCTAAAATTCCGCTTTTTCATCGTGATTTGGCTAAGTTTTCTCTTATATTTCTGGAGGCTTGAATCCTTTCATATTGGTTCAAGATCCTCAAGACTATCTTAATTTAATCAACAAGAATTTGCTTGTTATCTAATTTCAGCGGGCTGGTGGAGGAAATTTGATAAAAATTAATTCATGACCAGAGGTTGCAGATGGATGAAAACAAAGTATCGATGACATGCATCAATCAGGGTTGTTGATGCATGAAAATCAAGGTTGGTGACGTGTGACACAGAGGTATTTCTAATGCATGTCAAGGAGTGTTTCTGACATGTAAAAAATGGGGTATCACTAAGGTATGACAAGAGGGGTTACTAACATGTGCCAAAGGGTTTGAGTGACACATGAAAAGGGTTCAACATTGTTGTTTAGAGAAATGGAAGCTGTTGGTGTTCAGAAAACCCAAAAGGTAAAAAAAGCTCAAAATTCCTTGTTCAAGTATTTTGGAAACTCTGCTGTTATAGATACCGCTACCACCAACACCCATAAAGTTGTCACTGGAATTAATCAGAGTACAAACTATGTGGAAGGTGTTATTAAAGTGGAAATGGCTTCATCACAATATCAAACAAATGATACCATGTCAGAGCTTGAAGATATTCCTGTTGAGATATCAGAGCTTAAAGATATTCCTATTGAGGTGCGACCGTGAGTGCATCAATATATATCAAATACAAATACTCAGAAAAATGTAACACAAAAAATAAAATACAAATTCTAGTTCACGAAAGAGGAAACCAGATGATCGTGATATTCCTCAAAATTTTTCTTGTAAAAGTAAAACTTTGAAAACAAACATGAATATATGGATACTTGGGAGGACATACAAGTTCGAGTGGGCTGTCAAATTTCATTTATCGAACCTATACAACTAGCTAATTCAGAAGATATCCCAACTAAATTTACATGCACAATATGTACGTGGAAATTGGGAAAGCAGCAAAAAATGCAACTAAAGCTGGACACAATTTAAAAACATTGTGGAAAACAATATCTGACTATAACGAGGGAGGATGGGTAGAAAATAAAAACATATAGATGCAAAAATGAAAAAGAATGCATGCATGTTAAATATGTAGCAAAGTATGAAGCATAGCAGAAAATACACAGACATCTCGTGGAAAAGGGTAGAATGATCATATCACAAACTGGTAAGATGAATCAATCAAATTTGCATGCTAAAATCATACAGTTCTCTAATTTATTTCACATCCTTAAGAATGGAAGACCGATTTAAAAATTCCTCGATTTCAAAATTTTGTATAAATATAATGGAATGCACAACGTCCCTCGGTCTCATTGGTCATACAACAATTCATGGGAAATGGCTAAATGCATTGCAGTGATAGAGAAGGAAGGTTTTAAAGAGAGTGTTAAAAATGCAAAGTTTATCTCTCTATCAATTGATGAAGTGACAACAATTGACAACACCACATGGGTATATATCCACGTTTATACTTTAGATAATCGTATAAGGACACTGCATCTACTAGGTGTATAGAAAATGGTTGAAAATTGCAATGTTGAATACCTATATAAAATAGTTGTTTCTCATTTAAAATATATTGCCAGCATGATTGATTATGAAATTGATACGAAGTTGGTATGCGTTGGTGTAGATGGTGCATCAGTCCTACAGGGTCACCGAACGAGGTTGTGTTTTTTTATTGCAAACAACAATAGCCCCTTATGTGCTAATAATTCATTGTATGGCTCACAAGAATGAATCTAGCATATAAAATAGTTAGCAACTTTGAAAATGTTACAAAAGTAGAAGACCTTATCAAAGACACTACATGCCTATATGGCAAACAACCCAAAGTACTTTCTTGAGTTTCAAAAAATTGCAATTGGAATTACAGATGGAAAAAAAACTTCTAAAGGATATTGAGACAAGGTGGATTTATTTGTATGGGACTGCATGAAAAATTTGTGAGGAGTATCCATCGTTGGTTGGTTTCATGCACAAATATCGTCATGATGTTGACATGGTTAAGGACTTGTTATTCTGTTTAACAGATTTGGAAAAAACATTGCTTACATTGGTTGGAACTGTTCCAATGTTGAAGGAGATAAATACATTGATGAAGCATGCACAAGAGAGATTAATATATATTGGTTGATTTTATATGGATGAGAAAGTCGGAATGTCAAAATTATTGATGTCTTGTATACTTCCCCAGATAATTTTGATACACCTATTTTCGATAACTGGAAATTTTTATTGGATATTAAGAATCCCAATAATTAGTTGAGATTTAATATTCGTGATCACCTTTGTATCAATTTTTATGGGAGGGAGATACCACTACACATTTTGCATAAACGTCAAGATATTACAAGATCGGAAAGAGAATAAGTTCTTGTGAAACGTGTTTTGTTTGATTCTATTATAGTTGATACATGAATAAAACTGAAAAAAATTACACAATCCTTAGCATCCGAAATAAGAGAATGTTTTAGTAAAGATAAAATTCTTGAAGTTATGGGTGTGATGAATCCAAAATTATTGGAATACTGAAGGTGGTCTTGTAGATTTTGTAAGTAAGTTTTTTCACGCATCCATAGGTATAATAATGGATCATTTCACCAAGATGGCATAGGTCAATGGTATCGAAATCAAGGGTACACTAAATATCAAATTAATAATGTCTTAATCATCAGATTTTACAACAATAATGATTAAACAGTATCATTTTTTAGATGAACCTTCTGAGAGTGGTGCTATTATAAGGCTCTAGCAAAAACTCTACCAAATTAGTTTGTTATAGGAAGACATCAATGAATATTTTTGATTATACAAGTTGCACCAAACAATTATTTTGGGATCTATGGAGGATGAAATGGTTTTTCAGTGCTTTATATTTTATGAAATCAAAATTGAGAAACGGGTTGGATAAAAAGCTTGATAGTTGAATGAGGTGTTATGTTTCATTCTACTCCTTGGACACCTTTCCTTTCGACAGAGCAATTACACATTGGAATTCCCTTTTCTAAAAGAATAGGTGTAAATAATACAACTACAAGTATAAATGTTCTCAACAACGAGACTAGTATTAGTGAGTCGACAAACTCTACAGATGCGAATATCAACTATGAAGAACCTATTGAAAATGGATTGTTTTAGCTTTAAATATGATTTCAAAAATTATAAATAGTAGGTATCACCTTGACCTTACTTTTGTTATTTGTAACCTGACATTTTAACTGTTGTTATTTATTTAATTTCATAGTAATAGATTTGAATATAATTGTTTATAGTTAGACGTAATACAATTGTAATTCTATGGATGTAAATATTGACTATTAGGAGTCTTTTGAATATTTTTTGTTTCGGCTCTAGTTATCATTGAAGATGTTACATGTATATATATTTACATTCATTTAAATATAATTATTTACAATAAATGTGTTTTATTTAATTGGTATTTTAGAATTTTCAAACTGCTTTGATGTTGTGTTTGTGACAAGCATTTTTGGAATACAAATTTGTGAGGGCTTCGAAGTTCATATATACATATTCTACCACTCTTAGTCTCTTCCAAAGTTCCAGGTGATCTGATCTAGTCACCGTCAACTTGGCACTACATTCTTAACACTTGTGTCACCATCAACATGCACAGGTTCTAGTTTGCTTTAATTTTCTTAGATTAGATCTGCATTTTACTTTATCTTCATTGAATTTATGTTTCTCTTTCTTCCTTCATCCACTCAATTAATATTTCATATTTTATTTATCGAAAACATGTGTTGAAATCCATCTGAGGAAGCTCTCACTTCTTGGGATTGACATTGTTAGGCAACTCACCCATTTATATACTAATCCATTTTTCATTTTGAGTTCTCTGGATTTTAAGTTCATCTAGCTCTTTTCGAAGGAGGATTTCTCATTATGCTTCCATATAAGTTATCACACATCTATAAGACTAGAGTTACCTTAAACACTATCATACCTGGAGTTTTAATAATCATTTTTTATTTATTTTGGTATTTGCAAAATACTTTGATGTAGTGTTTGTGGCATGTATTTTTAGAATACTATTTTTTAAATATCATAATTAGATGTAAATAACTAAACTTTAAATATTAAATAAAATGCATTCTATGAGAAGAAACATGTAATTAGAGGTAATGTGAAGAAACCTGTTACAGAGTTCTAATTTTACAAGTAGAGAGATGAATATTTTGTTGTATTAAGTGGAAGAGAATAATTACATGAAATATTGAATGTACTCAGGTCATGTCAAATGAGGTAGTCAATTAAATTACTGAAAAAATTGATATTCCCAAAAAACATCACATTATAAATAACTAAAATTTCTTCAATAAAATAAATGCATTCTAGACATATTTTGATATCAACACATAATGAAAAACTGTAATGTGATTCTTCCTAAATACTTTTAGAAGGTTTATAGAGGTAATGTGAAGTAACATGTTATAGATTTCAAATTTTACAAGTAGAGATAATAAGATTTTTTCGTATTAATTCGAAGAGAATCAATAATGTCTAAAGAAATCTATCACATCTCATCACAATCATACCACATTCTATATCCAAAAAAATTCATCATCATCATCCATGATCATGCTACATATATGTCTAAAAACCATCGTCATCCACATCTAAATCTACCATCATTACAAGTAGAGAGAATAATATTTTGCTGTATTAAGTGGAAGAGAATCAATAATGTCTAAAGTAATTTATCACATCTCATCACATTCATACCACATTCTAAATTTTATTAAAACATAATCATTTAAATCCATTATAATCATCCATGATTGTGTTATATCTATGTCCAAATACAATTCAACATCATCCATATCTACTCTAATGTCATCATTCATATCTTAATCTATCATCATTACAAGTAGAGAGAAGAATATTTTGTTATATTAACTAGAAGAGAATTAATAATGTCTAATATTTAAATCCATTATCATCATCCATGAATCATGATCATGTTGCATCTATGTCCAAAAACAATTCATCATCATCCACATCTACTCTAATGTCATCATCCACATCTAAATCTATCATCATTACAAGTAGAGAGAAGAAGATTTTTCTGTATTAAGTGGAACATAATTAATAATGTCTAATATTTAAATCCTTTATCATCATCCATGAGTCATGATCAGGTTACATCTATGTCCAAAAACAATTCATCGTCATCCATATCTACTCTAATGTCATCATCCACATCTAAATCTATCATCATTACAAGTAGAGAGAAGAAGATTTTTTGTATTCAGTGGAAGAGAATTAATAATGTCTAATGTTTAAATCCATTATCATCATCCATGAATCATGATCATGTTGCATCTATGTCCAAAAACAATTCATCATCATCCATATCTACTCTAATGTTATCATCCACATCTAAATCTATCACTATTATATTTGTAACCATCACATCCATATCAAACATAAACACCATCAAAATCATAAATAAAACATGTGACACATAGCAAATCAGAATCAAAATCACCATATATACAATATATAATTTCTATATATATATATATATATAACAACATATAAGTTCCAAATTACAACATAATACGTGTAAAAGAATGAGATTTCAAGAAAAGTAAAACCATTTCAATGTATATTCAACTTCAAACATTCTTCAAATTAAATAAATATTCAAGTTTCATGATTCAAACTATAAAATATTTCAATTTTCAAGTTCTCTAAACTCTTTTCAAGTTATTTCACAAATACATTTAGATTTGGACTATTTTCTCAATCATTAACAGGTTCCCCACACCCATTGGAAATTTTCTTTTCAGTTTCTGTAGCGAATTCTATGCCACTTTTCCCAATGGTTGACATTCCTCTATTCTCTTCTACAATAATTACATAACTAACAATGTCCTCTGCAACAACGTTTAGATTATTTATTATTGATTCATCTTCCTTTGAAACATCTCCATGGGATACCAAAGAAGGATCTGCACTTTTGTTTTCCTTGAAAAAAATCTCCACATCCAAGCCATTCTATTTAATAATATGCTTTAGTGCATTGTTTTGTTTGTAAACCAAAACAATAGTTATTTTAAGTTGTATTGACGCAAATAAACTTTTCTTAGCAGTTTCTAAGTGAACTTGGAACACCTCTTCTTGAATTTTTAATTTTTAATATTTCAACTACAACAAAAACAATTAAAAACATATTACTAAAATAATAAATTAATAAAAAAGAATGTTTCAAATTGATAATACTTACAACAGCTCTATCTCTTTCCGCATTTGCAATTGCCATCAAATATTTGTCCTTTGACCATTTGTTGAAATAGGACTAGGCTTCAACATTAATATTTTCTAATTTATTCAAAACTTTATCTAAAATATTGTCATTATAACTATTGCTATATGTGACAATCCCACCTTGGGCTTGGTTGAGTAAGACATCCATCTTGGCATGTTGATTTTGGAATGCAAAATATAAATTGTACCTTTGGAAATGGTTATCATAACAAAATTTTATCTCTTTGATTAATAATTCAACCCTTTGCTCACATTCTATGAGCTAACTTACATGAGTCAAAATGAATTATTTTACATGGCCTTCACAATCATAACCAATCAAGATATTCAAAGCAAATGATGTCAACTAGTCATTATCCATATTCGAAGAGAATTTTACCAATGGAGAGGTGTGGGGGATTTAGGGTTGAGGAACTCATGGTCCCTCTTTTTGCCTCTGTGTGCATGGATCCTATTTGTGATAAAATAAATTAAAATTAAAATTATATGTGATACAAATTAAAAAAGAGATGAGAAATTAATATGTATCAATGTTAAATAAAGTACATCAAAATGCAAATATACCCGCTGACCTTGAATCATATCACATGTGTTAAAAACACCTGTTGGGTCATTACTATCAATTCCCAAAAAATATTCATCTAAATTTATTTGAATTAAAAATAATTTTCCCGTTGTGTTGGAAAAGCCACTAAAAAAGAGGTTTGGAAATTCAGATCGAATGCTCAGTGTCATGCTAGGGGTAGGAAGTGGTATCATGCATTTACCAATGGTCTTTTTACCTAAACCTCTTGTGGTCATTTTTGTGTGCATGTGTACTTTTCTTAATCTAAATTAAATGAAGTAAGAACTACCACCTAAAAATAGTTCTATAATCTAGCTAAGACAAAGCCTAAGAACCATCAAGGTAAAGAACTAAACAAGATCTATACTAAACATCATAACTTTGAAAACATAAGATCAAAACTATCATGCTATTCAAAATCTCTACTCTCCTAGATTACCAACAAAATGAACGGACCTATTTAGCTCCAATGGCAATCAAAAATTGCTTGTTTGATCCTTAAAGAATGCAAGAATAGGAAGCTTAGCTCTTAACAATGGTGACCTCTCAAGAAAACAAAAGGTAAGCTCTTAGTCTTTTTACTATATGCTTTGCATTTGCTCTCTCAAGAATTTTAGGTGTAGGTATAAAGGTAGAAGGAGGGCTCCTTATATAGCCCAATGGATAAAGGAAACACTTCATCCCTTTGCATGTGAGATAAAGGTAAAACATGATTAGGAATGGATAAGGTTGCTTTATAAAAGGTAACCTTACTTTAGAAGGGTTTAATTTATGCTTAGCAAGTCATGGGAGTTGGGGGGGTGTTTTAATTAATCAAAGGTGATTAACTAATAGGTAGATGTAAGCTTATAGAAGCTAATTAGAGGAATATTAGTACGATTTAGGCTATTAGAAGGGAATAAAATCAATTAAATATTGATTTATTGGTTAAATGGAAGGGAAATCTAATTAATTAATAATAATTAATTAGTCTAGGTAGAAGGGGTGATTTATTAATGGAAGAGCATTAATTAGGGTATTTGTTGGATAGGTGACTTAATTAATTAGCTTAGTGTAATTAATTAATGATGATATGAAGGAAAATGAGCATTATTGACAATATCTCATCAATTTTTCCAGAAAATAGATAATTAGTGCAATTTAAGTATTTAAATTGCTTGGGCATAATTATGGGTGTCTACATTTGCCCCTCTTTGGGGTGGCATAAGTGACGCCACTTCAAAGATAGTAGATGGAAGAAAATTTTGAAGGGATAGAAGAAAAATTAATAGGAGGGAGAGATGCCCCCTGGAGTGTCGATAGGGTGATGAAGGAAGACGATCGACGATCGAAAAATAAGGTGAGAGATATATAGAAGAATGGGAAGGGGCAAGATGCCCCGGTGAGACAGAAGATGAGGGGTGAGCAAAAAGTGATGCAGAAGAAATATGGAGGAGGGGAGAGAAGAGATTATCCTCTAGCCACTGTGTATTGGAACAATTTTGATGTCATCATATTACCATAAGAGCTATGTCATCGGTCCTTATGAAAAATATAAGCATACGAAACAGGTAGAATGACATGAAAAGCCATACTACGAACAATTGTCCATTGCTGAAAATACCAAACTCCACACAACATACAACAATGCAATGCAATATGAGAAGGAAATAAGCTCATGTAATAGGGAAAACAAGTACGAATGCACATACCTAACCCAACAATGGTCAAGACAGTTGTACAAATGTTTTGTTATCATTGCTGAAGAGATCCAAAAGTTCATGATTGACAAAAAGGGTTAAAAATTATGCCCCGAGAAAGGATACATGCAGGGGGAAATGATAATGGACACAGGGTCCAAGAAAAGTGTTGTGCACAATGAAACAGCACCAGGAAACAAACATGCCCCAGAATACAGACGAAGCAAGAAGTTAGGTTTGTGAATGGTTGTGAATTCGATGATCCACGAGTCGTATTAATCAGGGAAGATGTGAGACAAACTAGTAGGATATGGATAAAATACCATGCGCAAGACACAAGTTTCAACCGTAATAAGCAAGTTACCATTTTTGTAGGTTTTTTACTTTTTAGGATTTTGTGAAAAAAATTGTCCTATTTTTGGATTATTGACATATATATTGTTTTTTATTTTCTATTTTCCAAAATGTGGTGGACAATAGAAGAAAATAGAAGAAATAGAACGAAAGGCTTAGGGGCAACAAAAAGTACCCTAGGTGGAAGAAAGAAGAAAAAAGCGACAAAAATGTCCTTGTTTAGTGGAAAAATTAATAAAAAAGAATTATTTTTAAAAATAATCATTTACAAGAGTGTGGATAAGAAGAAAAATCACCTAGGAGCATTAAAATGTCCGAGGGAGAAGAAAGAGGTATCAGATACTAAAAAATGCCCTAATAAGGTGGAAAATAAGAGAAAAATATATATTTAATAAAAATAATTATTCCATGGTGAACAGAGGAGAAAACGGCGATCAAAACGGGCCTCCAAGCCCTTCTAATGGTGAAAATTGGGTTAATATACCCCACCTGGGGGGGTAAAATCATCGCAACCAATTCATTTTAACCAAGCCCTATAGAATTTTTTACTGTGAGGCTCTAAGAATGACAAGGACAATGGTGATTGCCTGAGACCAAGTGAGGTGTGCAAATGTAGTCTGAGGGTACCAGCAGCACGCAGACGACGGCCCCTTCATGAGTATCTGAACTTTTCCCATTAATTTTTTTCATTAATGCCCCAAATTTAGCTTTTAGTATTAGGAAGTCAAACAGACGCAAGTGTTAGGTCGGGGGTGCAGGCATCCCTTCGAGGGCACTGCGCCACAATACACACACGTGCACGCATACGCATGACTTACACACACCCAAGTGCACACGCACACACAACACATGTGCACACACGTGCACATACCTAAAAAGGGGCGCACACACAAAAAGCGGGGTGCACACATGAAAGGGAGGGTGCACACACTTGGGGGTTCATGCGCACAAGCGTAGGTATAGAAATGATGGCGCAAGCACCAAATGTGTGGTGCACACACCAAAAATGGCGCGCAGGCACCCAAACGAGGGTGCAAGTGCTAGAAAACAAGTGCGCACATGCGCACACACCAAAAAGGAGGTGCATACACCCAAAAGGGGGAGCACATGCCCAAAAGGGCATGCAGGCTTCCCAGTCTCATGGATGATAGATAGAAAAATGCCAAAAAGATGACACTTAGAAGAATTTTTAGGATTTTTCGGTTAATCCTAAAATGATAGATAGATTTTTAGAAGAAATGTTAGTAATTAACGAGTGATTTGATATTTTACAGAGACGGTTGTCAGTTCTACAGACGTAGGAGCACCACTCTCGGATAGAAAAGGTAGAGGGGAGTATGTGCTAGTGAGACCAGCGTGCCACAGCTATACTTCTCGAGGTGGTGGGGCTAGGCCCCGTGTCTCAGATGCCCTCTATTACATTGGATCATGGCATACTGATTACACTAGCCGAGCGATGGCATAACGAGAGTTAGCGCTTCATATTGCCTATGGAGGAGATGACAGTGACTCTTGAGGACGTATGACAGATCCTTTGTGTTGATCATAGGAACCTTGATTGAGTACAACTCCGATGTAGGGCTGATTAGAGTAGCTTGTAGTGCTCTTTTTGATGTAGATGATATACCACATGACGGTATGACCATATCCTTACATGAGTGCATTTCTGACTTGACACTGCATCGGGGGCCTCTCAACATTATGTCTCTTATCAGTGGGTTTTTACTCACTGATAAGACAGGGGCATCATTCCCAAGAGGACTATTACCTTTGGTACACGGCATCTTCCGTGGCAAGAGATATTGTTGGGGATAGTGTATACTGGCCCACTTATACTGGGATTTGCATTTGATTACATACCACGGTTAGAAGACTGTGGGTCTAGCTTCTTTACTACAGATATGGTCATGGGACCACATTGTGGTCGAACGTCATGTTGGCAATTTGCACGTCTGAGACCCAGAGGAGCCATCTTACATGGCATGGGTAGCAGCAAGTGATGATGTACACGACCACCTCAAAATCCTATTCAAATATAGGTGAGAGTTTGACGAGATGTCAGTGATAGATATTATTTGGTGGCCTTACAGACATTTCCAATGGCTAGAGGATGCCACAGAGCTCAGTGTGTGCTCAATAGAGCACTACATCATCAGCTGTCATAGCTACATTATAGAGCTATATCGAGTTGACTGGTGCTAGCAGCAACTTGGAAGAGTACAGGGGGTCCCACAGCCAGATATTTGGTATGCACACAGAGATTCAGATAGGCACACCATGGAGCCTCGCATACCAGTGGCCTAAGATAGGGCAAGTTTTACACAGGTGGTCCCCTAGACATGGGACCCAGCACGACAGGTGTGGGACCCGGGGACTACCACATATTATGTAACTTGGTATGCCACTGTGTTACCCCGGCATCTCACTATCCAGAAGGAGGCCTGGGCAGCAGGTGCTCACCCACTTATAGATATTTGGCATGGTTCAGAGCGTAGAGAGAGCGCAGTGGGGCCGGATCCAGAGGATCCTTTTGATGGCATTCCACATGATGGGTAGGGTGCCTCATAGGCATAGGGACCAAGGCTACAGGGCCCAGTACAGTCACCAATTTATCCTCCCAGAGTGAGGGTCCTTGAGCAGGGCCAGTCATCTAGAGCATCCCAGGGACCAGTCCTGGTGGCACAGACAGCCACACAGCCAGTGGCACAGATAGCCAAAGTATTGTTATCCTACGAAATTAACAAGGGAAATTTACAGGTAACTATACCAAAAATTCTATTTTGGCCCCCAAGGGATTTTGAAAACATTTGAGGAATCCCAAAAACTTCTTTTCAAAAATCAGGATGTTGCGGGACTTAGTCACTTTTTGCTTATCCTTCAGTGCACCCATCTTCATGTCGACATGACTCAAGTTGCACCCCTTTTTATGCTGGGTGCAATTTTCAGAGCGTCAACACACCAAAATTTACACACCCTTTTAATCATTTAGCACACTCATTGTTATGCCAACATCACTAAAGTTACGCCCCTTTGGTCCTTTGGCACTGAAAATAGCATGTCAACATCATAAAATGTGCACCAAGAATTTTTATAAGGCACTAAAAATGTTGTGTCAATGTTGGTAAGGTTGCACTAAGGCACATTTTTCTTTGTGTCGACACTTCCAAAAGCACTCCAAAGGTGGTTGGTGAGATAATAAATGCCATTTTTTCTATAAATATGCACTTGAAACCTATCATTTTCACGAATTGAAAATTTTTAGAAAGTATTTTCTTAGCACCTGTCTACCATCCTTATCATCCTTGTGTGTCATTTTTCGAGCTTATGGACCCCACGTCATTCTTCTTCTTTTATAAATCTAGGTAAGTGGCTCCTCTCCTGGTTTTTGTTTTTGTCTTGTTTGTATTAGGTATTAGGGTTGGTGTAAAAAAATAAATAAAATCTAAAGAAACACACCTAACAAAATTATCAAACCAGCTGAAATCCCTTTTGCCTCTTCTTCCAGATCTACAAATCTGGAAGACCCCTGCCTCTGAAGAAAACCAAAAACTCACCTTTTCCTACCTGCTTCCTTGCCAAACAAACCCTCTCTTTGCCATCTAACAAATCCAAAAGAAAGAGGAAGGGAAATCAAGGATAAGTTGGCAAAATTATCCAACTATTACATTGGCGTGTTACATTTTGTTATGTAAAACCTCCCAAAGTTGCGCCAATGTAACACAACCTTTTTCTGTGCCTAGTTAAAAGAACACTTAGCAGTTTTGTGGGGTGCAGGTGCCACTTGCACAAAATCAACATAAGATGTTATGTTTTTTGAATCCATGCCACGTGCTTTTTCCCTTGGCGCACTAATTTTCCTTGCAACATATTTCAAAGTTACACTTTGGCACACTTTAAACACATGCAACACAAACTTTTTCTACGCCTAGTCAAAGCATATTTTTCTTAAGGCACAGGTGCAACTTCCTTAACATCAACATAACATGTTACATGTTTCAAATCTGCACCTTGTGCTTTATCCTTTGTGCTAAAACTTTTCATGCAACACCTCTCAAAATTGCGACCTTTCCAACTTGGCGCAGCTTTTCCCAGGTTAACACCAAGCGCATTTTTCTTTCTGTTGACACTTGCCTGATTGCACCCCTTCTAACTTGGTGTAAAAATTTATATGTTGACACCCCAGAAAGTGCACCCAATAATTGTAAGCCCCTCCAGCCTACTGTAAACCTGCGCCTTGCGCCCTAAGGCTTATAATTGCTCATTCTTCATTCTAAAATCTTTCATTATGAAAAACATGACAGTTGACATGGCTCTTCTGTGTTGGACCTCCTTGATTCTTCTTGTAGAACAAAAACATCCATCCTTGAGCTCACATATGTCTTCATCAAGCAAGAAACCAACTAAAGCTAAAGCTAAAGCTAAGCAGTCAGAATAAGAGATGAAGTATAAGTATCAGAAGGTTAGAATACCCGACTCATATGTAGAATGTAGCCTTCACATCAAAGACTCTGAGCTAGGATATATTGACATGGATGATTTCTGGGTGAGGACCAACCAGCCAAGCAGTGGCCCATGGATGAACAAATTAGTGGGTAGTAGATTACACTTTACAGCTAGGCTTCCAGTCAACGCTGTAAATAACGAGTTCATCATGTTTGTTGCTCAGTGCTATAACAAAGACACTATATGTGTCGAAGACAAAGAACACAAGACGATCATCGACCTCATAGCTCATCACTTTGAACTAACCCTGGGCATCCCTCATCATAGGCAATATGAAGAAATAATCATCGAAGACTGCAAGAAGACCTGGGACAATAATGACGATAAATGCATGCAGATGATGAATGAGCTTTATTTGAAGAACAAGAAGCTGGTGAGTAGATGACCACAAACCATCCACCGTAGTGACTTCAATGAGGATTTGAGTGACACAATCACCTTCTTAAATAGAGTATTTGGGCTCCCTGATGCCCATTATTTCCATAAATGGATGTTGAGGTACCTAGAGACCGTGAGCAATAATGTGCCTGATCAACGTTTTGGCTAGAGTGAAATCATCAATGACACCGTCTCCCAAAAGCTTCAACAAGTTCTAAAAACTGGGAAGTTCTACATGAATTCCTATGTTGTATATGTTGCTACATCAGCAAGGGATTTCACAAGGTTAGCTTGAAATGGGGTATGGCCCCAAGTCAAGATATATGAGCTCTACCTAGAGCTAAAGCTCGAGACCAGCATCTCCTAGTTCTCTAAAATTAATGATGCCTTCTTCTATGAGGTAATCTGCTTGTTGAGTCCAAACATGAGACGCAGTTGGACCAACCCGAGTGTGATTGCTGCTACAAAGAAATGGGGAGCATTTTTCACACAATTTCCCACATTCACATACCTCAGAGTTGTGAATTTTGAGGGAGAACCAATGAAGCTACCAAGGTTTGTAGGGCCGAAGCTGATCCTGCTAGAATTGTCAAGGCAACTGATCACTTATCATGAGAAGTACATGAAAAGAAATAAATGAGGAACCCCATTCCCCCTTATAGTTGGCCGATACATCTGCCCCACACTTACCAAAGCACAAGAGATGTATGTTAAGCTAGAGCTACTAAATTTGAAGCACAACTTCCTAGCAAGGCCAATCTTCGATTGCCGAAGTTACCTCCCAAAGGAAAAAATTGATCCCATCCATGTTCCCGAGGTTGAGAACATTTGGATCGATCTGACACATGAGATATACATCAGGCAAAAGGATCACTCCTGACTGGCTCTGGAGGAGATCATCCACTATGGTGTAGCCATCATCCCAAAGGAATTCCAAGAGATTGATCAAGAAATTGATCAGGTTTACCTTAACATAGATGGGGATGATTGGCCATTCATGGAGATCAATAGAGCCAAAGCACCAAAAATCATTCAGGAAATGGTTAAGCCCACATTGCAGTGCACCAAACATTGGAGCAAATAGAACAATCTCACCTACCTCAGAGTTTATTTCACTACTTCTCCTTTAGGTAGAGCACCTCCAAGACCGGCCCATGTGCTGAAAGGAAAAGGAAAGGATAAGGAGGGTGAATCACGTAGATAAAAATAAACTCTATAAGGCCTTCCTTCTACTTCTGAGAAGCAAGTATTCAACCTGGTGTCTCCAGGTAAAGAAGAAACAAAAGAGGTTTCAATGGATACATCCACCCAGGATGTTACCACAACTACAACTGTAAAGGTACCCAACGTTCCTTCTTCCATTTCTTCTCCTCCTCCTGTCATTGAAGCATCTATTCATATGGATGTGTCTTCTAATTACAGATCCCTTCTGTTTACATGTCCTTCTCTTCTCCTATAGTAACTCTAGGCCCCAAAAGTTATGGTGCGTTGGATTCCCTGTCAATGCCACCACTAAGTGTTTCAAAATACTTCACTGAGGCTTCTACAGTTGCTCCCCCTCTCACTCATGTTTCTTCTTCTATTTCCTCTACTCCCACTCCCATAAGCCCTGGTTGGATTTCTGACCACTTGAGTCAGCATAAGAGGAAACTTCCCATTGTGGCCATGTATTTCTCCATCATTCTGAAGAAGGGAACCAAGAAGTAGAACGCGATAACTAGCTTTTCTAAAAGCACTTCAAGGGAGAGATTCATGGAGATATCTTACCCGGACCCCACCAAGAAAAAGGAAGATCTATCTCCCATAGACTTCATAGTGACTCAAGTCACAATGGGGACGTCATCTGAGAGCCTGCAAGGGGAAGCCTTGTCTACAGTGGATGCTCTCTGCAAAAATCTCCAAGAAGAAAAAGAGGAGAAACAAATACTCAAAGAACAAAACAAACATCTCCTACAAGCATTGTAGAAAATGGGCAACGCTCCTCCTGTGACTACTGCTGAACCCATTCAAGCTCCTAATCAAGAGAAGATAAATGAATATGTTAAGATTGGTGAACAAGGTAGAGCAGTATCATCTTGAATCGAGCAAATCCTCAGAGATGGTCTAGAAATGATTGGGAAATTCACAGTCCTCTATTAGGATATAACCCAAACAAATAAGGAGCTACAAGCAGTAGCAGGTTCCCTCTCTGAAGAGTTGGATAATGCCAAGTTATAGCATGAAACGTTCTACACCCGCATGCACATAACAAATCTCTCATCGCTTTAGATTACCGAGCTGATAAAATGGAATATATCCTGGAGAGAATAGATAAAATCAAAGATGAAGCCCTAGATGCATGATACAACATGGAGCAGATAGTTAGCTCAGTGAATCGTATAACTTGAGGGAAGTAGATGATACATTCCAGTGCTTCAAGGCTATTGTCACTCAAGGTTTGGCACCAGAGGTCACTTTCAATTGAGAATCAATCAATAACCTCTTGGCCTGCCATGACTTCATTGGCTTTTTGATCGATGCATGCAAAAATTTTGTCGAGTTACCTGACAAGCTCAAGAATGAGAAAGAAACTTGCGAAGTCATTGGTGACCATTTTAAAGCTCTAGATCATGATCAACTTCAAGCGATAATCAGCAAGTTTATGGAATATCAAGCGCAATGTCACATCGACTCTCCTGATCAAAATCAAGACACCAAGTTTGAACAAAGGGATGATGAAGAGTAGTTTCTCCTCTCGTGTGTGTGTTGATCATTTTTGTATAATATTTAAAAAGCATGTTGGCATATATGATGACCTCATCCATGTTGCACCATGGGATGTCTTCATCCAAAACTTTCCCAAAGTCAACTTTTGACTATTTAGATATTTTGTAAATATCTTGTAAAATATTTTGTAAGTAGTTGTTGGTTTTTTTTTTTTGTCATCTTTCCTCTTCTCCTTCTATAAATACTTGAATACTTGTTTTATTCAAGGGGGTGAAATTTTTTTGTATGAAAAGAGAAGTGAGGAGAGAAAAACTTTGTGTTTTCTTATAACAGAAGAAATATTAATACATATGTTCAGACTTTGTGCTTAATGTATGTGTTATTTGCATCAGATCTTTCTTAAGTTAGATCTATGTTTTTATTTTGTTGGATTCATTCCTACTATTGTCATCTATTCATCAGTATTACTTTAATTTTTTATGCAAGTAGGTTTGGCTCTGTTTACTACCAGCCTCAAAGCATAAACCTTCTGACCTTTCTGTCTTGGAATTCATTTCTTTTCTTCCTTCAGATCTACCCTCCTCTTTTCCTTCCCTCCTACCTTTCTATTCATAGTTGGAACTACCTCTACTGGGATGAGATCCCAAACCCCCTAAAGTTAGAATAGTGTAGATTTGCATAGATTCCTGCTTGATAGATTAGCAATAAACTAGTTTCACTTTGTTGTCTCAAAGATGGGCTATGCCCTGCACACTGTTGGCTTGTTTCCCCATGGCTTGCCTAACCGATAGTTTTTCAGACCAACAAGTATAGCAATAGCTACAACAAGCCTTAGCCAAGAGAGACACAGCAAGAGCAGAGAGGGATGAGGCCTGAGGTTGGTGTGTGACTGCAACAGCTAAGCATGATTAGGCCCAGACCCATATTATCACATTACTATCAGAGTGAGATTAGGCTCAGGCCCAAGCTAGCCTAGGAGGTGAGAGAGTGGCATGGCAGAGTCAGATACGATAGATGGACGCACAGAGGGCTTATATATTGAGCCTCCTACACCAATCCCAGAATCAGGTGTGGATGGTTGTTGCTCATAGGGATCATATATACACACAGTCGCAGGGCCTTCTTGCATAAAGGGATCAGGCACAAGACAAGGTGTAGACTATTACCACAGAGAGAGATTGAGAGGTTGTCTCCCTGAGACAGGATGAGGCCGATTTAGGTAGAGTGATAGGTGAGCATGATGTTTCCCTTCAGGCATCCCTCACCTCTAAAGATGCTAACTTGATACGAGATCCGATGAGGCTTGATGGTGAGGCTTTATTTTATAGGATTGCCTACTTCAAGGAAGTTCCCCCATAGTAGAGAGTGGTACTGTCTCGATAGTCAGAGACGAGCATGATAGGTTCTAGGTCACAGATATCAGACCACTCGACGAGATCAGTTAGGCAGCCTATGCCAGAGTAGCCAGTTGGATAGGGGCCATCTAGTTAGTTTGGTGGCCCTCCTAGTATTGGTCCTTCTTAGCCACCATTGTTCCATTGACCGGGTGACAAACCTAGGAGTCCCAGCAAGGGCGAGAGATGTGGTTGAGCTCTACATTTTTTGTTGTACAAATTGTTTGTATACATGCCTCTTATGGAGGTTGGATTCCAATGTATAGTTTTGTATACCATTATTTTGATGATGCCTCGTAATGAAGGCTTGATTATTTCTAATGCATGCCCCTTTTTGATGGCACATTATATTCAATGATGTATTATTTTGATTACTGACCTGGCACAATTTATACTTGTATATATATATGGACATTTTGATGTATCATCTTTGTACACCTCAGCTAAAGGCATTTTGGATATAGAGTAGTTTTGATACATGCCTCAGATGAAGGCTTTTATCATGCACTTCTATGATGTATATCCATTTTTGACACAGATATACCATACATGTATGATTTAGACATTTGTGACATGACATATGTGTATACGAGATTGACACTTGTTTATTATTTCTCATGGATAGATAAATGTGTTTATAATGTATTCTGATTTGTTTTGACATGGATATATATCATGATCTTGTTGATGTATCACATGTGTTTTTATTTCTAGATGATGTGATCTTGTAGAATATATCAAATGTGTTTTGTTTATGAGATGTGCTAGACTTAATGGGTAGGATGATATGATGATAAGGGTGCAGGGGGATAGATTTTAATATTTACGATCCCTCTTGCCCCCATTTGATGATACAATATGTGATGATTAGCTTAGCATTCATGTATATGATGTATACTTAGATTTTTCTTTATATATGATGTATAGATGATGTTAGATGTGATGATAATGTTGGTAATGTGATGTTATGATAACAAAACAATGCACATGTAATAAACACAATCAAATGCTAACAAATAACACAATGAAATAACATAATAACGCACCAGGATTCACTAGTATGCAAAAATACACCTCAATATGCACAAGCAATAATAAATCTAACCTAATCAAGAAAATATGAATCCTAACAAAGTACGCCCAAGCAACAAACAACCCAAAAGCAAAAACATAAAACAACGATACAAGCAACAAGCAAAGCAAGAAACAAGACAATGCAAGTAAATGTAAGTAAATGTTTTTGTAAGATTTGTTTTCATGTAACAATTTTCTATTATTTTTGGTGTTTTGAAATAATTTTATAATGTTTAGTTTTTTGTGAAACAATCTTCTATTGTTTAGGTTTTTGTGAAACAATTTTCTATTGTTTAGGTTTATGTGAAACAATTTCTATTGTTTTGGTTTTTGTGAAACAATTTTCTATTGTTTAGGTTTATGTGAAACAATTTTTTATTGTTTTTGCATTGTTTTCTAATAATTTTCTAGAGTTATGCACAGGTAACCAATAAAGCATGGATGCCCCCAGCATTAGAAGAGGAATATACAAGGGCAAAATCCACATGCTTATGAACAAGAAGGTGAAGTCATTGAATTTCCCCCCAGTGTAAGATGGGAAATAACAAAAGACTATGCCCCTTACAGATGAATAAAAGAATACAAATCTAGATCAAGGCCTGACAGGATGAGGTTCACAGGGAATCTCGGAGGCAGAACTAGAGCTAGGTTAAGGAAAACTACCCTTTAGATGCAAGATGCTTGTGAACAACGAATCCTCCCAAGGTGTCAAAAATTGGTTTTCACCCAAGGACCTATCTAAAGTGTCACAACTACATGGTTTTCACTTGTAGACGACCTATTTTCTCTTTTTCTTTTTCTCTTTTTTGATTTTTTTGTATTTTTTTATCATTTATACCATTTTTTTTTTAGTTTTTTACCCTTTTTTGACTTTCCTGCGTCATGTTTAAGCATAGGACCGCTTAAGATGCATGGCGTCCATAGGCTCATGGAGCTCATCACCATTGGGGTGAGTAAGTTTGTATGCCCCTGTGCCATATTTGGTGACTATAACATAGGGTCCCAACCAATGTGATTCAAACTTCCCTTTCTTTTCTCGTTCCACTCTTGTGTTGAACCGGTTCTCCTTCATGACTAAATCACCAACCTCAAACTGACGAGGGATGATTCTCTTGTTGTAGTTTTGGGAAACTCTGTTCTGATACACTTTCAATTGGTTAAGAACATGAATGTGCCTCTCATCTAGGAGCTCCAGTTCATCCAATCTTACTACTTGGTAATCTTCATCCTTATCCAGATACTCCCTAAGAGAAATTATCAGGGAAGGAAGTTTGATCTCTAAGGGGATGATAGATTTTGTCCCAAACATGAGGGAGTATGGTGTTACACCTGTAGGAGTGTGAATGGAGGTTTTGTAAGCCCAAGGGCTGGGTGGATTTGCAAGTGCCAGTTACGACCTGTTTTGCTGACCATCTTCTCCATTATTCTCACCAAATTCTTGTTTGTGGCTTCGGCTTGTCCATTACCTTGAGTGTAATATGGTGTGGACCATTTTAACCTAATTTGAAACCATTGACAAAGACCTTTTATAGTTTTTTTCTAAATGAATTCCCATTATCTGTAACGATGGCTGCAAGAATGCTATATTGACAAATGATATGATTTATGATAAATTTAGAAATCTGAGCCCCTATTACATAGGTTAATGGGACAACCTCCACCTATTTTGTAAAGTATTCCGTAGCCGTGATGATGTGTGTATGACCATAAGACAAGGTAGGAGTAAGTTTTCCTATCAAGTCAAGTCCCCACTTAGAGAATGGCCATGGGGTAGTGATAGGTTGCAATGGTTGTGATGGAGCATGGATGAAGTTTCCATACTTTTGGAAAAGTACACATTTCCTGACATAATTGCAACAATCGGTTTCCATGGTAGGCCAATAGTAGCCTACACTCAAAAATTTCTTAGCTAAGACCATTCCATTCATATGTGCTCCACACACCCCTTCATGTACTTTTTTGATCGCTTGGATTGACTCTGTCACATCAAGACAATGTAAAAAATTCCCATTGTAGCCATGACAATAAAGTGTACCTCCTAATAGGGTGTAATCGGCTATTTGAAAAATTAGGCTCTGTTTTTTAGAATGGGAGATATCGTGGGGGAACGTGTTGTACTTGAGATAGGCCAATTTGGGTTCGTACCACGGGGAATTAGGACCAACAAAATCACAAGGTAGACAAGATTCTGGCATGTCATACGTGGGCTAGCATAAATTTTCTACAAAGAATTACATGTCATTATTCTCTGGTGGAATAGGAAGCATAGAACCCACTACCGCCATGGCATCTTCCAATCTATTCTGTGCTCTATGGAGTTGTTCAAATGTAATGCGCATGAAGTACTCTTTTAGAGTTTCAACCAACTTTTTGTAAGGTATGAGCTTTTCATCCTTAACCTTATATTCATCATTAACCTATTTGATAATTAACTGAGAATCTCCCACAACCTTGACATGATGAATTTTCCACTTGATAGCTATTTTCATCCCTGTAATAAGTGCCTCATACTCTACAATATTGTTTGTGTAAGGGAAGCCTAAGTGAAAATCCTGTGGTATAGGATCACCAGAAGGAGTAACAAGGAATACCCCTGCACCTAAACCATGAAACATAAAGGACCTATCAAAATGTATATGCCACATGACAGATTCTTCAATGTAGATCAAGGAGGCATCTGGAAAATCCAGATTCAAAAGTTTAGTGCCTTTCAAAGGTGCTTCTCCTAGCTGGTCTATAAGTACTTGTCCTTTAACCAACTTCTCATGTACAAATTCTATGTCAAATTCACTGAGTAGAATGATCCAATTAGCCATTCTACCCATGAGGTTAGGTTTAGACAGTAAGTACTTGACTAGGTCAACCTTGGATATTAGCTTGGTTCTAGTATTCAATATATAATGGTGAATTTTTTGAAAAGTAAAAACAACAGCCAAGTAAGCTTTTTCAGTTTGAGGATAATTGAGTTCATAGGCGATGAGGGTGCGGCTGAGATAATACACTACTTTTTCCTTATGACCAAGGTCATATTGGGAAAGCAGCGCACCAATAGTAAATTACATAGCAAAAATATAAAGCAAGAGTGGTTCTCCAGGAGTTAGAGGCATGAGGATAGGTTGATTAGCCAAGTATTGTTTAAACAAAGCAAAGGCTTGTTATTGCTGAGCTCCCCAGATGACGATGACATCCTTCTTAAGAAAATGGGTGAATGAGTGGCACTTATGGGTGAGCTAGGATATGAAGCGACAAATGGCTTGGATTTTCCCCTATAAGCTGCGTAGTTTCTTGATAATATTAGGTGGAGGCATTTCAGTAATAGCAGACACTTTAGCAGGGTCTACCTCAATACATTGTCTTGATATAATGAAGCCCAATAATTTTCCTAATAGCATGCCGAATACACACTTCTTAGGATTCAGCCTGACCTTATACTCTCGTAAGCACTCAAAGATACGCCGCAGAATGACAGGATGATCCTCTCTTATTTTAGACTTTTTGACGATGTCATCCACGTAGTCCTCCATGATATCATGAAAAATTACCATCATTTCCCACTAATAAGTAGCTCCTACATTTTTGATACCAAAGGTTATCACCTGATAATAGAAATTACCCCAAGTATTCAAGAAATCCTTTTTGTGCTGATATTTTTCAACTATCTTGATTTGGTTGTATCCTGAAAAGACATCCATGAGAGATAACATCTTGTACCCTGTTGTTGAGTCGACCATCATGTCAATATTTGGTAGTGGAAAATCATCTTTAGGGAAAGCCTTATTAATGTATCTAAAATCCATGTGGATTCAGATACTGACAGGATTTTTCTAGATAGGAACAATGTTCAATATCCATTCAGAATAATCAATAAGCTGGATGAATCCTGTTGCAAGCAATCTTTAAAACTCTTCTTTAACCAGTAAGGCCACTCTTGGGTGCATCTTTCTGAGTTTCTCCTTGATAGGCTTAGCGTCTACGTGCATAACTAGGTTGTGTACGACCAAAGTTGGATCTAAGCCTGACATGTCTTTGTAAGACCACATGAACATGTCTATAAACTCTCACAACAACATCATGAATGTCTCTTTTTCTCTAGCCGAGAGCGATGCTCTCAATTCTACTAGCTTGGGCTCTTTTTCTATACCAATATTCACATCAATGGTTTCCTCGACTAGTAATTTTGATAAGCCCTCCATATGCGTAGGATCGTGAGGGAGGTTGAGATCCTCGTCCAAGGATGTCTCCACGAGATTTTCATCCTTGGCATAGTCAATTTTTTTGTCCTTTTATTTTTTTACTTGTTTATTGGCTAGTGCCTCAAAGTGGTTTCCACTGTGTAACTTGGACTTTGATTTTTGCTGAGGTTTTACATTAGAACTTTTGCCCTCACTTTTCTATAAGTTTTTCTGACCACGAAGCTCAGCCTCCTCACCATAGTAGGGGCAGGTATCCAAGTCAATAAAGAAACCCTTCTTATAGTCTCCAATGGAAATTGTATCCCTTATGCCCATGAACTTTGCAATAGCTTCGTCATTCTCAAATAAATATAGCGACATGTGACGTTGTTGGTCCCATTCAACAAGGGTAGGGTAAACAAGGTCAAGGGTTGGTTTTGTAGGGGTTATGGTTAGGATAGTTTTGTTCATGAATAGGTTTGTGGAGGCAAGATCCTCATATTGGCTACAATGGGAATCTGTATCACTGTCTAGATACTCAGAGCTATCCTCACATTAAGAACAAGTAGCATCTTGATAATTGAGGTGTGCTCCATAAGGGTGAATCAAAATGCCGTATATTTCTATTTTGAAATGTGGAAGAGGCACCGGTTCTCTCTGTCCTTGTTCGTTTCTTCCACATCCTAGGCCTTTGTAGCCCATGGAGTACATCATTTTACTATATTTCTCATATTCAGGGGCTTAGCAACAAGATGGCTGAGTATCCTCTGGGACCCAAGTTGTAGGTGGATCAAGCAATTTTTCCTCAGCTAACAAGCCTCCAGATAAGAATGACTCAATAATGTGTTCATTTCTAGGTCTTTTGAAATGATAGTTAGGGTGACCTCTAGTCATGGGTGATAATGAGAGTTCTGAAACCAAGAGCACTTGTTGTACGTTGTATTCCCTGTAGCCATATTAAACGATTTTCATCTCCAATGAATAAAAAGGATATGTTGATGTAGACACCCCATGGGTGCAAGAACTAATAGAATCTAAATCTATCTGGGATTCCATGGCCTCAGATTGAAGAGGGACCACTTTATCGACTGAGGGACATGCATATGTGACCTTACGTGAAAACCTGTTGAGAGCTCTACAATGAGAAAAGGGCTCTGAATCTCCTTGTATGGTAATGGTGTGTCCCTCATGCTTCAATTTAATGCACTGATGAAACATCGATGACACAGACTGGATGGCATGAATCCATGATCGGCCTAGAAGCATATTATATGGAAGTTCCAAGTCCAGGACATGAAACTTTGTCTGATGACAAGTGGGACCACCTCCATGGGCAGCATGATTATTCCCATTGACTCCCTTTCTGTGTTGTTGTATGCGGTGATAGTGATGATATTGGACTCAAGATCTACCTCAGTACGTCCTAACTATTTAATCAACTTGCATGTGTAGATATTAAACCTTGGTCCGTTATCCACAAGCACTCGTTTGATCTTCCTACGGGTAACAACTACCTCAATATATAAAGGAAGATTATGTGTTGGATTCTCAGTAGGGATCTCCCTATGGTTGAAGGAAATATGTTCATTTGGTATGATGATTGTGACTGTGGCTTGCAGGTGTGTAGGATCGACCTCTAATGGCACTCCCGACCCCTGAAGAGTTTGGTATAGAATGTCTTTATGCACATTGGACATCTTTAGAAGATCTAAGATCAAAATCTTAGCAGACGTCTTCTCTAGTTTCTCTAAAAGGCTATATTTACTAGTTTGTGGGGTTGACGGAGAAGGTTCTGCAATCAAGAGGTGGGCATGCCTTATTACCATGGCACAGTCCTTTCCCTTGATTCGGGCGGTGTTGACATAGTCAGTAGGAGAGTGAATACATCCAATAAGTGAATCATAATGATTGTTGTCTTTTTTGGTGTACAAGTAATTCGTTGCTTTATAACCTTGGGATGACTCTCCCTGATCCGGCTTTGACTTCTTTGACTTATCATGATTGGGGAATGGATCTTTATATATCCCCATTTTCTTGTTAGGTGTTTGCATTTTTCTTGGGTTGTCCACCTCCATCTCCCCATTGTCAATGATGTCTTGAATATAATTACAGAGTCACAGACATTTTTCCATCTTATGCCCCTTGACATGATGCATTTTGCAATATTCATGCTTCGTGTACCATGAAGGTTTTGGAGCATTTTCATCAAATGGTTATGTCATAGGATATGTCATCATGTGGGCCACATCTAATTGTTTTAGTATGACTGACAAAGGTTCATTAAGAGAGGTGAACGTTCTTCATTTTGGTGGTGGTTGAATTGGTCCTTTGGTTAGTTTAAAAGGTTGATTGGTTTGGACCATTTGTACATATTTCTGTTTTTGTTAAAGACCTTCAGCTTTTCCATGGGTTTAGAATTTTTATTATCTCTAGATTGGGTTTTGAGGGTTCCCTTGGCAATGAGAGATTTCTCTATCTAAACCCCTTTTTTGATGACATCCTCAAAAGTATGAACACAGTGCATTTGGAGGTGGAAAGCTATATCTGGGTTTAGGTTGGGAACAAAAATACTAACCAGCTATTTTTCTGGGAAACCACAAGGGAAAGGGCTAGGTATCCCTCTCCACCATTGGAGGAAGCTAGCGAAAGTCTCATTGGGGTTTTTTTTGGCACCACATAAATATTCCATGGTGACATCACTCTCTATGTTGTACAAGAAGTGACACATGAACCTTTCTACCAATTCTGGCCAGGTAAAAATTGATCCCCGATGTAAATGTGTGAACCACTCCAAGGCTTGACCTCCGAGGCTCTTGGGGAAAAGTCTGATGAGATAATTGTCACTATAAGACACCTCTTGACATGCCATATACAAATCTTTTACATGATCCCATGGATCGCCCTTCCCTTTATATTTGTCGAATTTTGGCATATCGAATTTATTAGGAAAGGTTTGAAGGGTCATAGTCTTGTCAAAAGAATAGGGGCATAATTCTTCATATTGATACTTTCTAATGCTCCCTATATTTCTCTCTTGTAGGGTCGTGAGTGTCCCTTTCATAGACTATACCTCTTGTGTGAGAAATTTTTCTCTAGTGGGAGAAGTGGGGATATATACGCGATGATACCCCGTATTGTCTTCTCCTTGGTTTTCTCTATGGAGTTCACTGATCTTAACCTTAGGCCTCAACTTTTGAACATTTTTTTTCTTCCTTATGTAAATGGGAGGTTAGTAAAGCTAATTTCTAGCTTAATTTACCAATCCATTGTTAAATCGTGGTTTCTTCTTCTAAAGGTTCTTCCTCCTCATATTGTGGAGGTTCTTCATATGTCTCTTGTTCTGTCTTTTTTCTACGTGGCACTTTGATAAAGGTTATTCTGTGTCCCACCACTTTATCATTCCTTGCATTAGAGGTAGAAGCATGTCCATGCATCAAAATATCCTCCATATTGATAAGGGGTCATTCTTCCTCCGTAGCGTTATTCGCATGTGGGATTGTTTCATCTTTCGTGGGAAAATTGGCCCCTAATTCTATGACCCGTGCTAGCACTCTATCCTTATTTATGAAAAGAAACTCATTTAATAAAGTAGGGTCAAAATTGAATTCTATGTGTGGGGATTCTAATTCATTTCCACTACGATCAACCATATATTCTATCTCTTTTTCCACAGAAAATAGAGGTCCTAGATCATGTCCAATGAAGGGGTTTGACCCTTTTCTGTTGGAGGCTTCCCAAACTTGTGCTTGTTATTCCCGTATGTCTATTTCTTGAGTCCTAATCATGTTTTAGGAGCCATATTTTTGTGATAGTTTCACTAGGCTAAGTTGTAAATATGTTCAAAACTTTACAACCACACTTAAGTGAAATGCAAGATGTATTGTCAAGAATATGAATGAATTAACAATGTGAGATTACCAATGTAATAGAGTGATAAATCACCAGTGACACAAATGTTTGGTATATAAAACTATCGATATAAGTACCTCCTAGACTATGTCTCAAAATGTAGTTTAGTGTCACAAGATACTTAACAAGATGTTCTTACTTATGCTAAGTTCACGAGAATGAACAAAATGTAAATAAATACAAAAATTCAATGTGACCTCCTAACAAGATATACTAGGAGAAAACTCAAACTTTATTAAGACCTATATCTCAAAAAGTTCCAATTACAATTCATGAGTGACACAACAATATCACCAAGTTATGTTAACCAAAATTTGTGAGAAGGAAAGGTATTGATATAAAGGTGCTATTAATATAACTATTTCACACAGAATGTTTCCGTTCCAGAATAGAGTTACTTCTATCTTTTCATTCTCTTGAGAAACAGATAAGGGTTAGGGCTAGGAGGAATACCTGTTGAGTGTTAGGAGGGTGTGCGCATACCGTAGAGAGATCAGATCGATTGTGAAGCACTCCTTTTTGTCTGGGAAGGACTACCTGCAAGTAAGAATACAAGACCACCATATCTTAGTTAGACAATAAGTGAGGGAGCTGCCTTGGGCCCAGGAAATATTAGACTTCCTTTCGAAGGTGGTTAACTCCCTTTCAATACAAATTGATGCAAATGGTAATAAGGAAGCTATTTCGAAATCACGATTTAGGTACCTCCTTAAAAAGCAATAGAGACTAGACTACCAATAATAGTATGTCATGTTGTTTGTTTGGTCACTGGTTATTGATACGTTCAAGTCAAGTTACGGGGATAGACCAGGCTAGATCTAAGGTTGTTAGGAGACAAATAGGTGAAAGGAAGGTTTTGGGTATAAGTCATAGTGACCGATGCCGGTCACTGGATAACCGACCACGGTTAGAGAACCACTACCGGTAGTGGATAACCGACACTGGTAGGGTCAGTAATCTAGGTGGTTCTGGGTAGAGGTTGATTGTAGGATGATTGTGGGGTTTTCAAGACTGGTGGATGGTTGAGGGGAATAGTGAGATGATGGGGAAGACTCAAAGAGTGATAAAGCTATCTTCTGGGCACTATAAGGATGTATGGATGAAGGTTAGGTGCAGGGTGCTGGCAGGTGGTAGATCTAGGAGTGAGCTTATAATTACTATGAATCAAAAAGTTCAAGAAATGGTGTTTAGAAACATACAAGACACTACTTACTCATTCTTGATGAAGATTCAGGTATGAGGAATGTAGTGACGAATGCCAAATTCAGGTGGGATGATCCGATAATCAAAAGTGAGTTGATGAAGCTATCCTCTGACTTTTCTGGTGCTTGGACGAGTGTGAAGGTGATCTAGTTACTCAGTTGTAATCTTGGGCTTGACGTCCTTCTCTGTAAACTCTTCTCTTTTCTTCACTTGTCTCTGTCTTGCAAATGAATCCCAGATCCTTTGTTTTTGGCTGGGAAAGGTCATTTACAGGGAACTGATGGCGGTCGAGTAGGGACCGATGTCGGTTAGGTCAAAGTTGGTTTTTTTTAGTAAAATAGCCAACTTTCCCTCCTTTTCTCCCGAGGGATCAGTTGTGGGCTTGGTCAAGTTATTATTAGGTTTGTTTTGATGCGGGTGAGGGGTGATGAGTCATGGGTGTGAGTCTGGACCAAGTCATAGGTCTTAATTAGGTTGGTTTAGGGTTAGGGCTAGGTCATGATGAGGTGGCAAGGTGAGGTGGCTGGGATGGAGATGTGGATTTATTAATTATATGGTAATTAATAAATAATTAAGTGTGTAAGGTTTAGGTGGTGAGGTATGGTTAGGTTGTGAGGTGATATACAGGGTACAGGGTGCCGTAAGACCCAAATTTGGTGTCTACATTTGCCCCTTGTTGTCATGTAGCTTGTCATGTAAAGCTGCACTGACCATAATAAGAAGTGGTTGCCCCAATTAAGGGTATAGGTAATCCCCCTCAAATCTATCACAGATTGAGGTGACGTGAAATCAGGGATAGGGTTGATAAAGGGTGAATGGTGTTCAGATGATGGTAAGATGGTGGGGTAAGTTCAAGGAAGCAGACGCACGTTGAAATGTAGTAGTGCGACCAAGGTACATGATGTGAAGAGAAAACAAGCAATTCATAGACAAAGGTCGATAGTTTATCCAAACAAGGGTGATATAATCCTGGTATCCAAGGCATAGGAAGTAGCTCCAGGGGATATAACGGGTAAGGTACCGGAACATTTAGGCATGTTTGGCAGTACCAAATGGTTGGTTTGGTTGAGATAAACGACACGGTCTTGGTCTAGGCAATGTTGGTTGGTTGATCAATTCAAGTATCCTAGTTATGCTAAAATACGAACAGGTGAGCTCGATGGAACAAACAGCTACATGATAGAATCATAAATTATGGGTCTTTGTTGAGGTACTTAATTGGTGCGGCCTTGGGTCAGGCCGATTGGTTGGTTGCGGCCTTGGGTCGGGCCGATTGGTGGGTTGCGGCCTTGGGTCGGGCCGATTGGTGGATGGTGGCCTTGGGTTGGGCCGATTGGTTGGTTGCGGTCTTGGGTTGGGCCGATTGGTTGGTTGTGGCCTTGGGTCGAGCCGATTGGTGGGTGGTGGCCTTGGGTCGGGCCGATTGGGTGGTTGCGGCCTTAGGTCAGGCCGATTGGTTGGTTGTGGCCTTGGGTCGGGTCGATTGGCTGGGTGCGGCCTTGGGTCGGGCCGATTGGTTGGTTGTGGCCTTGGGTCAGGCCAATTGGTTGGTTGTGGCCTTGAGTTGGGCTGATGAATTCAAAATAAGGATATTTAGCAAAGTCGGGGGTAGGTGAGGTGGTGAAAAATGGAGATTGGTGGATAAGGGCGGGAGTTAGGTAAAGTAAGTAGGTAACCGATATCAGTTATGTGTGACCGATACCGGTCTTCTAGGGCGCACCGTGACCGGCATCGGTTATATGTCAAAACCTATAAAAAGAAAAATATGGCATGTCATTGTCACTTTGTGAATTTGAGTGCCCATTTTTGTCTTGTCTGAGGTGTGAATTAGTTGGGTTGAAATTTTGGGCTGAGTTGGCACTAGTTGAGTGGGGGAGTAAGTTATTGGTAGGCCCCAGAGATCAGGAGATAGAATTTGATTGGTTGAGGACCTTGTTGAGGAGATTTGGAGCCATGGCACAACCTGGAGGAGTAGGAGGTGCTGGAGGAGTTGGACCACCGCCACCTATCCCACCACGATGATGTGTAGTCATACCGGTAGGCTCTAAACCCCTTTTTGCGTGAAGTTGAAGCATTTAGCTAGGATGTGGGTTTTGGGGTAGGAATCTAAAATTTAATAAAATAATGGATAAATGAAGGTAAATCGTAAAATGGAGTTGGTAGGTATGTTAGGTAGGCCAAAACGGCAGGGTGGGTAAGTTTTTAGGTAATTCTTGTGGGTAGATGGGTAAAAATAGGAAAAAAAGGGATTTGGGGGCAGTTGTTGGTCCGGCCCCAAAATCCCACAGTGACCGATATCAGTCACTAGGTGATCGACATTGGTCACAGAATAATTGTATAGATTACTGTGTTAGAGACAGGCATCGGTCATATGTCGACCGGCGTCGGTATATACAATGTGGTTGGGGACCGATGGCAGTCGAGGGTGACCAGTACCGATCACCATGGGTAGAAGTTAGGGTTCTTGTAACATCCTCGTTTTATACATTAGAACAAGTCAAAAAAAAAATTTTTTTTTTGATAAATGCTTCCTGGTTCTAAATACATAGTTTAGAACTCACAAATCAAATAATAATTCTTATACAGATAACCATATGCAGCTGTAATGACTCAAAGTACCTCCGATCTATTCATTCCATGACTCGGCAATCTAGCGATCTATTCATGAGTAATAAGAGTTAGCGTTTTTATTTAACACATCACTCTTGCGGTTCTCTTCCCTATTCTGGGATTCAGAATGCTCTATCCAAGGAACCTAACTGAATAATTGTTACCATTATTCATCGGCATCTCATCCCTTAGACCAGGTGACTTAGGACAACGCAATCAGCAGCTTGCGATACTTTGGCCAAAGATTTGAAACATACTTCTTATGTCTCGTATTCCTTAACGGCATACTCGTCAATCTAGAATACGTCCTTCACCCCATTCTTATGTTATATAGAATGTCTTATACCGACTTCTGTCAGTCCTCCTTATCCCAAGTTTTTCACTCGGAAACGGATTAGTAAGGTGACAACGTTATATGGATGCACTCCAGGACTAGGGATAAGATGACATACTGGGTCAACCCTAGTTGAACCAATGTGTCAAGATACCCCGAGTCTCCTAGGCAGCCATATAATGTGACCACATTCCTAATCGGTCCCAGAGTAACTTGTTTGAGTTAAATGTGTAAATATTAACGATCAATGCAAAGGGTGTCTTCATAAGTCACCTGCATTGTTGTATCTTTGAGAAGATCCTAATCTTCTCGAAGGTACAACCCTACAGTTGACTTGTGCCGTCAACCTTTAAATCTTCCTCGAAAAGGTCTACTTATTAATAAGTGTTATGCACATTGAGTTTAAATTATATTAAAAGACGTTCCCCTAAGGTTAGCCTTTCCCGATCCCTGGATTCCTCATCGGTAGAATGACCTTTCTCAATAAAAATCACTACATAGAGAAGTTATTAAGGCCAAGGTCTCATCAAGGAGTTCATAGAATATACATAATTCTAAATCAACGAAATTGGACAATAACTCATAAACTTCACATGAGATTGCCATCTGAACCCCATTTAGGTTTATATCAGTTCTCATAACTGAATTTATATCGTACTTATTAGTATCAAGATATAATGATTAAGAATCCAATTAAATGTTGTCCTGGCATAATCAAGACTAGGGATTAATAATTTAATTCAACTTGTTTAGCGTTCTGCTTAGGTTTATTTTAACCCTATCTTTCAGAAAGACAGTGATCTATATTTCAATTTAGCTTTAGATAGAACATACTAGAATTGCTAAACAATCATAAGTATTCAATCACATATTCTTGCAAGCTTACATTGATAATCACAAAAGTCTCCAAATTTTATAATGATAACAATGCCCCTCCAGGTTTTTGAACCGAAGAAAGTCAAACTATCATATAAGAATACAAACACATAAGTAACAAATATTTATTTCCATTCCTTTCAAAGCTAAACAAATACATTTTATGCATTCAGCATACTTGATACAATACTCAACGGAAGAAGAACATCTTTCCTCATATAGTACATTTAAAAAATCAAGCTGTAATTCAACATAAAATCAAATTTAAATAATCTGATCATCCTATCAGATCTGCATGCTTTTACCACTTACGGCATCCATCTGCAAAAATTTTCAACATGGGTCAGTTCGATGAACTGAGCATGATAAGCACTAACTCTTAAAACAATTGCAATCCACCAACTGTTTTCATTAAACAACCTGTTTAAATGAGATCATTTCACAAAACAAGTATACATGTTTCAGACTATGCTTTCGTAATACAAAAATGAATACAAACGTGTAACTCTAATTATCGTTACAGAATAGTCCTAAATACTTCTCAAATATTTCATCAAAATATTAGGGATCAAGAAGAACGAATGTATCCAAATCATCTATCCATCTGAATTCCAAAAACAGCAAACATCAGACAGATCATTACATTCAACAGTAAAAGGAATGTCATAACAAATCATGATTCCATCAATATGTTAAAAACAGTTCTAACGGTTAGATAAAAATATCAACATAAACTCTACAACAGAAGAGAAAGAAAACAAGTCATTCATATTTCCCTTCAACAAGTTCATGACTGTACCATCTCCTAAAAAGGAAACATTCACCTTACATGCATACGAATAAGTCAGACGAGCCACAAGAAGAACCACTATTTTGTTAAAATCAAATATAACAAAACTCCTGTAGCTTACTAACAGTACAGTAGCTCTCACGCCAAAACAGTGATGAATATCAACCAAACAGACTCCACATGACCTTCCATACGAAGCGACATACAAGAGGATATTCACTGCCATTGCCTGTTGAGGTGCAGTCGACAACTCCTAAGTTCAATCAAGCTCAAGAATAGATATCCATGCAACAGAAGACGTAAACACGCCAACAAACCCTTACATCAACCTACAGCCCATTCTAGTCCCTACTAACACTGTAAGGCTTTTTTGACCCAAGGTCGAAATCAAAGAACTTCTAGTATATCGCTGTCAACAATAGACTCCATGGCATTAAGCAATTGATGTTACCCTAAGACTATGCAGAGATAATCATACAAAAATTCCCGTAACTTGCACAGCCTCATCTAACTGGAATAATCAGAAAGGAAACATAACATACTTATTCTCATCTGGACGCATTCAGAGTTTGAAGTATGGTTTTCACGACCCACTTTTACAGAGCCAAGACACATGATATCTATCTATACTCAAGGAACCCCAACAGTGTCACAAACAACAGTGTACCGAATCAGGCTTAATTAGAGGCAGATACACTGGTTACCTTTCAAGGATTCAACTGAATCCGAACAACAGTAAACAAGATAAATAATAGAAAATGATTCCAACTGTGCCAACAATGGTAAACATTTAAAATCAGGCTTAAACAAAAACTAAATACTGATTTCGCAACAAGGAATCCAACTGAGCCTCTTCAATATTTTTCGCTCAAGCTTACACAGAAAGGAAACGTAAAAATACACCCAAAGAGTCTGTACCAAAAATTCATTACAAAATAACAGAGGTCGTATTACCTGTTACTCCTTCAAGACTCTGACAAAATCAAATACCAATATTCAAAGATATAAAGCTTCAACAGTGGTCCATACTATACGAATCTTTCAATGTACTCCACAGAGTCGTTTTGAATACAATAAATATAATGCAACTATCATCGAGTTAAAATCCCGCAATTACAACACAAGGGATGGAGAAACAACTTCTACAGGGTCGCAATAAATACTGAAACACAGTCAATTCTCCATTCAATATCACCTAAATATCATAGCGAAATCCAACAAGATTCTGTATCCACCATCCATAATAACCACGACAGAACTTACAAGGAAGTCGAGATATACTGAACATCAATCAAAAGTCCAACAGTATCTTAACCAACAAGTAACGACCACAAGCATCAATGACAAGTATCAACTGAAGCCTGAACCCAACAAGGGAACAATACTTGGGTTCTCACAGAGCAGGTCAAGTATCTTTCAAGCATACATTTCACAGACTTACGCCGGAATGCAAAACACAATAAAATGGAGCAACAGTTTGAAATACAACACACACCCATCAAGGGTTAAACTTGAAAAATCGAACAGCAAGAAGATACAGTAACAAAATCACCCGAAGCTACCATAAAATCATCTAAACCCATAAATCATCTGAACAGAGTTGTTCTAATGAAATCACTTGAAAGAAAGCAAATTTTTAAAGGTTAGGGCCTAACATGCCTGGTTATTTGCTTAAAATTTCGAAGCAGACCACTGAAAGAGCTCGAACCTTCTCCTTCTTTTCCAAGTTAGATCCACCAACAAAATTTTGCTATTTCCATGACTTATAAATTTTCCTTGCCAGAGAAAAGAGCTAGTTACGCTCATACTTGCCATGCAACTCCAAGAAGACTGGTGCGAAGAACCAGTGAACAGACAGAGGGAAAACCGGAGCGCTTGAAAAACCAAACAAACCATTAACTTTCCATTTTGCATGCCTTCCCGTGAAACCCGAGCTCGAAGACCGAGTTCATAAATGACATTTACTCCAAATTTCCCGCTAAATTTCCATTGCCACCGACCGCCATAGTTGGCGATGGACAAATGCACATCAAAGACCATTTCCAACTTTGGCGACCTGCCACGTCGGCTCAAGTTAGCCGTTTTAAAAACCTCCACCAAATTACCTGTCCCTCATGCTTATCCATGCATTTAATGACATAGAAACTGTCGCCCATGGTTCGCACCCTTCCATAGGTCCCCTTCTTCCTTGTTCAATAGTTAGGTTAGTAACTTAGGTTAGGATTTAGGATAACACCTAGTCTAACCTCTTAGCGCATAGATACTAACTTAGAACATTAGCTCTTAGCCTAGGTCTAGGTTAGATTAACACTAATCTAACCCCTAGGTTAGGTTTAGTTTTAGGTTACTAACCTTAACAAATCCAGTTAGGTCTAATATTTCAAATGCTCAGAAAAAGAACCTTCAACATACATTCACGAACAGGGTTCACTCCTGTACTGCCAATAGGCTATAGAATTTTATGTAACTGAATTATCACCTGGTCCACGATCAAGACCTTCCAGATATATTACGATATCGGGAACCAATCCATCTAATACGATCAACCTGAGTTATACTCCGGACTAGCTTATTCAATGCATCCAGACCTTGCAACCTGCTTAAGGTCTATAATTTTAATTCATCACGAATAAGCTTAAAGCACCACTTGGATCAATACCACTGATCCAAGGCTTGGTCTTATAGATGGATAACTCCATAATTCATTCCAAGATCAGATTAAACTCAGGTGTAAAATGAAAGAAATAAAAGAGTCCAATCATATTCTGACTCAGTCAAGATCTGCAATCTTAAAGAAGATACAGTCCATATCAAGCATGACTTCTCAATCAAAGGAACACATCCTGTTTACAAAAGAAATCACATATCAACACTTGTATGCTCAGGAGGAAGTAACTACAGTCCAAGGTGTTACATGCTTCCCTCCTAAAAGATTCATCGTCCCGATGATTACATATTTGATTAACCTTCAGGTCAACCAATTTATTAGTTCACAAAACAATGCGACTATTTTCCAACTTGAATAGTTCCAGAAATCAATGTCACAACACATTTTATTCAGCCTGAATAATGTTTGCCTTCATCTGGCTTTCATAATTACTTAAAAAAATAAGTTCATAAAAGAAATTTTTTGTCAACAGATTTCATTCTGTTGAAAAAGAGAAGGAAAAGCAATTTTCATCTCTTCCAGATTTTCCCAAGTTGCACTTTCTTCGTTAAACTGGTCCCACTGGACCTTACATTGCTGTATTTCACGATTTCTCAAATGCAATTGGTGAGTTTCCAGCACTCGTGTGGGTTTAACCACGATTATTCCTGGGTCTTGGACCTACAAGGAATTCCAATTTAAAACATGTGACAGATCTGAAACGTATTTCTTAAGCAAAGAAATATGGAAAACATCATGCATGCGAGATAAAGCAGGTGGTAATGCTAATCGATAAGCTACAGGATTGATTATTTCGACAATTTCGAAAGGTCCCACGAATCGAGGTGACAACTTGGCAGCCTTGCCAAAAGTTATAGAACTCTTTCTGGGTTTAACACGAAGAAAAACCTTCTCACCAAGTTCAAACCTGCGATCAATCCGCTTAAGGTCAGCATAGCTCTTCTGTCTATCTGCTGCTTCCTTTAATCGTTCTCGAATCAGCTTAACTTGCTGTTCCATTTCTGTGAGAATCTCTGGTCCAATTACCACTCTATCCTCAACACTATCCCAGCTAACAGGAGTTCTGCACTTTCTTCCATAAAGTGCTTCAAATGGTGCCATTTTGAGAGATGAATGATAAGTGTTGTTGTATGCGAATTCAACTAATGGAAGATACTCTTCCCATTTATACTGTTGATCCATGCAATACATTCGCAACATGTCCTCCAACACTTGATTTACCCTCTCAGTTTGTCCATCCGTTTCCGGATGATATGCAGAACTGAAGTTTAGTTTCGTTCCGAGAGCTGTATTAAGCGTTTGCCAAAACCTTGACGTCATTCTTGGATCCCTGTCAGATATAATCAATTCTGGTACACCATGCAATCTGAAAATTTCGTGTACGAATCTTTTGGCCAGCACTGGTGAATCATCCTTTAGATTTCCAGCGATGAAATGAGCTACCTTAGTCAGTTTATCTACAACTACCAGGATAACATCATGTTTATTCCTGGACATGGGTAATCCTTGTACAAAATCCATGGTTATTACTTGCCATTTGTACTGCGGTATGCTATGAGGATATAACAGTCCAGCAGGGTGCATATGTTCTGCCTTAACCCGCTGACACTCCAAACAATGGGTCACAAAATTTATGACATCCTTTTTCATACCTTTCCAAAAGTATTGCTGTTTCAGATCAGCAAGCATCTTTGTGATACCCGGGTGTCCAGAGAAAGGTGAATTATGAAATTCAACTAACAACTTCTTCCTCAAGTCGTTCAACATAGGTACATATACCCTGTTTTCATAACGCAAGATTCCTTCATTATCAAAATGAAAACCTTTATACCTTTCATCATTAGGTTCTGCAGCAAGCGCTGCTTTTACTTGCTGAAAGTAATTATCAGATTCTGAGGCACTCTTTACCTCATCCTTGAACTGAGTTCTTAATGTTATAAGAGCAGAAATGTGCCTCCTACGACTTAGAGCATCAGCTACTCTATTCTCCTTCCCTTTGATATAGCTAATATCAAAATCATATTGTGATAAAAATTCTAACCATCTTCTCTGTCTGGCATTAAGATTAGGCTGAGTGAAAATATATTTCAGCCCCAAGTGATCAGTTTTCAACTCAAAAGGTTTCCCAAGTAAATAGTGTCTCCAGACTTGAAGTGCATGAACAATGGCAGCAAGCTCCAAATCATGAGGGGCATAATTCAGCTCATGTAACTTGAGTTTTCTACTTTCATATGCAATGACTTGATCATTTTGAAGCAAAACACCTCCAAGGCCTTCCCCAGAAGCATCCGTTACAACAGTAAAACTCCCATTAGGGTCTGGTACCGCTAATATAGGTGCAGAAGTCAACTGGTCTTTCAGACTTTTGAAAGCCGCTTCGCACTTATCATTCCATATGAATTTCTTATCCTTCTTCTGCAATGAAGTTATTGGTGCAGCTACTTTAGAAAAATCCTTTACAAATTTTCTATAGTAACCAGCAAGACCCATGAAGCTTCTTACTTCGTGCACATTCTTTGGTGCAGGCCACTCAGTTATTGCCACTATTTTTGAAGGATCTACAGCAATTCCTTCTTTACTTATGACATGACCCAAATAGTGAACTTCTGAATCAAAGAAAGAACATTTGGATAACTTACCATACAACTTTCTTTTTCTCAAAATTCCCAAAACTATCTTCAAATGCTCATTGTGCTCCTCAACGCTTTTAGAATAAATGAGAATATCGTCCAAGAATACAAGTACAAACTTGTCCAGATATTCTTGAAAAATATTGTTCATTAAGTTCATAAAGGCTGCGGGTGCATTAGTTAATCCAAAGGGTAGAACTGTGAATTCATAATGTCCGTATCTTGTTCGGAAAGCTGTTTTATGAATATCTTCTTCTCTAATCCTTAACTGATGATAACCAGATCGAAGATCTATCTTAGAATAAACCGCTGCTCCACGCATCTGATCAAATAGATCGTCGATCCTTGGAAGTGGATATCTGTTCTTGATTGTTGCCTTGTTCAACATCCGATAATCAATACACAGCCTAAGTGTTCCATCCTTCTTTTTCACAAATATCACAGGCGCACCCCAAGGTGAAACACTTGGTCTAATCAAACCTTTAGTCAAAAGTTCTTGCAACTGTGCCTTAAGCTCGACTAACTCTGTAGTAGTCATCCGATAAGGTGCTTTGGAAATAGGTTCTGTTCCTGGTTTGATTTCGATGGTGAAGTCAAATTCTCTCTTGGGTGGTAACCCTGGTAATTCCTCAGGAAAAACATCCCTGAAACTTTGTAACAGAGGAAATTGTTTCATGCAATCACCATCTTCTTCTGAAAATTCAGATATCTTTACTGCATAAAGGGTACATCCTTTATTCTTAGCCTTTTTAAGCTGCATAGCTGACAGTTTTCTAACTGAAATTTCCCGTTTCACACCTTGAATCTCTGCTGTTTCCAGCTGATCATCTAAGCATTTTATGTTCTTTTCATAGCAATCTACCTTTGCTTTATGGTCAGCTAACCAATTGACACCGATAACAATGTCATACGATCCCAAAGGTGTAACATAGAGGTCAACTTCCGTGGAGAAATTAGGTAAGTCAAGGACTGCCCCAAAAAGACACATACTCACTGTATGAACAGAGTTATTACCATACTGTACAGTCCAAGATTTATCCATTTTTCCAGCTTTTCTTTTAAGTTTAGAAGCAAGTTTATTAGAAATAAAACATTCAGTAGCTCCTGTATCAAAAAGAATAGTGACAGGTATGCCAAATAACTTACCCGGAACTTCTATAGGTGTCACTTGCTTTTCAGCTTGCTTGTCTGCTACTGCAGCATGTATCTTATGCTGCTGATTCCGATCATCCTTCTTCAAAGGGCATTGATTTGCGTAGTGGTCTTTGCCACAATTGTAGCAGCCTCCTACAGGTCCCTTTTTAGGCTCAAAATTGCCTCCAGCCTTGTAATTGTCACGTTGTCCTCCATAGGGCTTCTGCCCATTGTTATAATTTTTGGCAAAATTATCTCTTATATTTCCAGTAGGCTTATTTACTACTGCTTTCTTACTGTTATCACCTGGAAACTTACTCTTGTTTCCAAACTTTTTCCATGGTCCTTTTCTGGGTGCAAGAGAGGTTGAAGAAGGGTTTGCAGTCTTCTTCCGCACTTCCTCTTTATGAGCAGAAATAGCCTTTAATTTCTGTTCTTGCCTTATGGCCTTTTCAACAACTCCTTCCATAGTGGTTGGACTGTGAACATCGACCTCTCCCCCTATCACGGGATTCAATCCCATGATGAATTTCCGTATTCTGAACTTCTCGTCAGTTTGATACTGCGGTACATACTTGAGGAGTTTTGTAAACCGCTCCCAGAATTCAGTTACCGTTAGCTTCCCTTGAGCTAAGTTCTGGAATTCCGTCATTTTCTGATCATAGAAAAGTTGTGGCAGCCAACGTTGCCTAAAATAGCCTTTAAATTGATCCCAAGTAATATTGGTCTCATCAATATTTAGTTCAGCTTTTCGGCTATCCCACCACGAAGATGCTTCGTGGGAAAGCTGATAGGCTCCCCAAATAGCTTTGGTTTCCTCTGAGAAGTTCCTTATTGCAAAGTACTTCTCCATTTCGCTGAGCCAGTTCTCAGCTCCATCTCCTAATGTGGTGCCATCATACTTAGGTGGACTTATCCTTTTTATATCATTAGTGAGTTCTGCTGCCAACCTGGCCTTTTTATTTTCTGGTTGGACAGGTGCATTTCCAGCATTAACATCAACACCCATATTGGGGTTGTCCTCAGGAGGTTGCTGATTGTTATTATCAGCTTCTTCATCCTCCTCATTTCCCATCACCTGCTGTTCAAGTACAGCTAAACGATCTCTTGTGTCCAACAGGGCAGCAAGGATCTCATCAAGTTTTTGGGTTGTTTCCACTCCTCCTTCAGGTGGAGCATTATTCGCAACGTTCCCCCTTGTTCTAACCATTTTCTGTTACAAGAAAATTCAGGTTTTATCAGATTATGGACACAATAGGCCCAAGAGCTGCAACCTTCAGCTCTGATACCAAGATGTAACATCCTCATTTTATACATTAGAACAAGTCAAATTTTTTTTTTTTGATAAATGCTTCCTGGTTCTAAATACATAATTTAGAACTCACAAATCAAATAACCATTCTTATACAGATAACCATATGCAGCTGTAATGACTCGGAGTACCTCCGATCTATTCATTCCATGACTCGGCAATCTACCGATCTATTCATGAGTAATAAGAGTTAGCATTTTTATTTAACACATCACTCTTGCGGTTCTCTTCCCTATTCTGGGATTCAGAATGCTCTGTCCAAGGAACCTAACTGAATAATTGTTACCATTATTCATCGGCATCTCATCCCTTAGACCAGGTGACTCAGGACAACGCAATCAGCAGCTTGCGATACTTTGGCCAAAGATTTGAAACATACTGCTTATGTCTCGTATTCCTTAACGGCATACTCGTCAATCTGGAATACGTCCTTCACCCCATTCTTATGTTATATAGAATGTCTTATACCGACTTCTGTCAGTCCTCCTTATCCCAAGTTATTCACTCGGAAATGGATTAGTAAGGTGACAACGTTATATGGATGCACTCGAGGACTAGGGATAAGATGACATACTGGGTCAACCCTAGTTGAACCAGTGTGTCAAGATACCCCGAGTCTCCTAGGCAGCCATATAATGTGACCACATTCCTAATCGGTCCCAGAGTAACTTGTTCGAGTTAAAGGTGTAAATCTTAACGATCAATGCAAAGGGTGTCGTCATAAGTCACCTGCATTGTTGTATCTTTGAGAAGATCCTAATCTTCTCGAAGGTACAACCCTGCAGTTGACTTGTGCCGTCAACCTTTAAATCCGCCTCGAAAAGGTCTACTTATTAATAAGCGTTATGCACATTGAGTTTAAATTATATTAAAAGACGTTCCCCTAAGGTTAGCCTTTCCCGATCCCTGGATTCCTCATCATAGAATGACCTTTCTCAATAAAACTCACTACATAGAGAAGTTATTAAGGCCAAGGTCTCATCAAGGAGTTCATAGAATATACATAATTCTAAATCAACGAAATTGGACAATAACTCATAAACTTCACATGAGATTGCCATCTGAACCCCATTTAGGTTTATATCAGTTCTCATAACTGAATTTATATCGTACTTATTAGTATCAAGATATAATGATTAAGAATCCAATTAAATGTTGTCCTGGCATAATCAAGACTAGGGATTAATAATTTAATTCAGCTTGTTTAGCGTTCTGCTTAGGTTTATTTTAACCCTATCTTTCAGAAAGACAGTGATCTATATTTCAATTTAGCTTTAGATAGAACATACTAGAATTGCTAAACAATCATAAGTATTCAGTCACATATTCTTGCAAGCTTACATTGATAATCACAAAAGTCTCCAAATTTTATAATGATAACAATGCCTCTCCAGATTTTTGAACCGAAGAAAGTCAAACTATCATATAAGAATACAAACACATAAGTAACAAATATTTATTTCCATTCCCTTCAAAGCTAAACAAATACATTTTATGCATTCAGCATACTTGATACAATACTCAACGGAAGAAGAACATCTTTCCTCATATAGTACATTTAGAAAATCAAGCTGTAATTCAACATAAAATCAAATTTAAATAATCTGATCATCCTATCAGATCTGCATGCTTTTACCACTTACGGCATCCATCTGCAAAAATTGTCAACATGGGTCAGTTCGATGAACTGAGCATGATAAGCACTAACTCTTAAAACAATTGCAATCCACCAACTGTTTTCATTAAACAACCTGTTTAAATGAGATCATTTCACCAAACAAGTATACATGTTTCAGACTATGCTTTCGTAATACAAAAATGAATACAAACGTGTAACTCTAATTATCGTTACAGAATAGTCCTAAATACTTCTCAAATATTTCATCAAAATATTAGGGATCAAGAAGAACGAATGTATCCAAATCATCTATCCATCTGAATTCCAAAAACAGCAAACATCAGACAGATCATTACATTCAACAGTAAAAGGAATGTCATAACAAATCATGATTCCATCAATATGTTAAAAACAGTTCTAACGGTTAGATAAAAATATCAACATAAACTCTACAACAGAAGAGAAAGAAAACAAGTCATTCATATTTCCCTTCAACAAGTTCATGACTGTACCATCTCCTAAAAAGGAAAACATTCACCTTACATGCATACGAATAAGTCAGACGAGCCACAAGAAGAACCACTGTTTTGTTAAAATCAAATATAACAAAACTCCTGTAGCTTACTAACAGTACAGTAGCTCTCACGCCAAAACAGTGATGAATATCAACCAAACAGACTCCACATGACCTTCCATACGAAGCGACATACAAGAGGATATTCACTGCCATTGCCTGTTGAGGTGCAGTCGACAACTCCTAAGTTCAATCAAGCTCAAGAATAGATATCCATGCAACAGAAGACGTAAACACGCCAACAAACCCTTACATCAACCTACAGCCCAGTCTAGTCCCTACTAACACTGTAAGGCTTTTTCGACCCAAGGTCGAAATCAAAGAACTTCTATTATATCGCAGTCAACAATAGACTCCATGGCATTAAGCAATTGATGTTACCCTAAGACTATGCAGAGATAATCATACAAAAATTCCCGCAACTTGCACAGCCTCATCTAACTGGAATAATCAGAAAGGAAACATAACATACTTATTCTCATCTGGACGCATTCAGAGTTTGAAGTATGGTTTTCACGACCCACTTTTACAGAGCCAAGACACATGATATCTATCTATACTCAAGGAACCCCAACAATGTCACAAACAACAGTGTACCGAATCAGGCTTAATTAGAGGCAGATACACTGGTTACCTTTCAAGGATTCAACTGAATCCGAACAACAGTAAACAAGATAAATAATAGAAAATGATTCCAACTGTGCCAACAATGGTAAACATTTAAAATCAGGCTTAAACAAAAACTAAATACTGATTTCGCAACAAGGAATCCAACTGAGCCTCTTCAATATTTTTCGCTCAAGCTTACACATAAAGGAAACGTAAAAATACACCCAAAGAGTCTGTACCAAAAATTCATTACAAAATAACAGAGGTCGTATTACCTGTTACTCCTTCAAGACTCCGACAAAATCAAATACCAATATTCAAAGATATAAAGCTTCAACAGTGGTCCATACTATACGAATCTTTCAATGTACTCCACAGAGTCGTTTTGAATACAATAAATATAATGCAACTATCATCGAGTTAAAATCCCGCAATTACAACACAAGGGATGGAGAAACAACTTCTACAGGGTCGCAATAAATACTGAAACACAGTCAATTCTCCATTCAATATCACCTAAATATCATAGCGAAATCCAACAAGATTCTGTATCCACCATCCATAATAACCACGACAGAACTTACAAGGAAGTCGAGATATACTGAACATCAATCAAAAGTCCAACAGTATCTTAACCGACAAGTAACGACCACAAGCATCAATGACAAGTATCAACTGAAGCCTGAACCCAACAAGGGAACAATACTTGGGTTCTCACAGAGCAGGTCAAGTATCTTTCAAGCATACATTTCACAGACTTACGCCGGAATGCAAAACACAATAAAATGGAGCAACAGTTTGAAATACAACACACACCCATCAAGGGTTAAACTTGAAAAATCGAACAGCAAGAAGATACAGTAACAAAATCACCCGAAGCTACCATAAAATCATCTAAACCCATAAATCATCTGAACAGAGTTGTTCTAATGAAATCACTTGAAAGAAAGCAAGATTTTTAAAGGTTAGGGCCTAACATGCCTGGTTATTTGCTTAAAATTTTGAAGCAGACCACTGAAAGAGCTCGAACCTTCTCCTTCTTTTCCAAGTTAGATCCACCAACAAAATTTTGCTATTTCCATGACTTATAAATTTTCCTTGCCAGAGAAAAGAGCTAGTTACGCTCATACTTGCCATGCAACTCCAAGAAGACTGGTGCGAAGAACCAGTGATCAGACAGAGGGAAAACCGGAGCGCTTGAAAAACCAAACAAACCATTAACTTTCCATTTTGCATGCCTTCCCGTGAAACCCGAGCTCGAAGACCGAGTTCATAAATGACATTTACTCCAAATTTCCCGCTAAATTTCCATTGCCACCGACCGCCATAGTTGGCGATGGACAAATGCACATCAAAGACCATTTCCAACTTTGGCGACCTGCCACGTCGGCTCAAGTTAGCCATTTTAAAAACCTCCACCAAATTACCTGTCCCTCATGCTTATCCATGCATTTAATGACATAGAAACTGTCGCCCATGGTTCGCACCCTTCCATAGGTCCCCTTCTTCCTTGTTCAATAGTTAGGTTAGTAACTTAGGTTAGGATTTAGGATAACACCTAGTCTAACCTCTTAGCGCATAGATACTAACTTAGAACATTAGCTCTTAGCCTAGGTCTAGGTTAGATTAACACTAATCTAACCCCTAGGTTAGGTTTAGTTTTAGGTTACTAACCTTAACAAATCCAGTTAGGTCTAATATTTCAAATGCTCAGAAAAAGAACCTTCAACATACATTCACGAACAGGGTTCACTCCTGTACTGCCAATAGGCTATAGAATTTTATGTAACTGAATTATCACCTGGTCCACGATCAAGACCTTCCAGATATATTACGATATCGGGAACCAATCCATCTAATACGATCAGCCTGAGTTATACTCCGGACTAGCTTATTCAATGCATCCAGACCTTGCAACCTGCTTAAGGTCTATAATTTTAATTCATCACGAATAAGCTTAAAGCACCACTTGGATCAATACCACTGATCCAAGGCTTGGTCTTATAGATGGATAACTCCATAATTCATTCCAAGATCAGATTAAACTCAGGTGTAAAATGAAAGAAATAAAAGAGTCCAATCATATTCTGACTCAGTCAAGATCTGCAATCTTAAAGAAGATACAGTCCATATCAAGCATGACTTCTCAATCAAAGGAACACATCCTGTTTACAAAAGAAATCACATATCAACACTTGTATGCTCAGGAGGAAGTAACTACAGTCCAGGGTGTTACATGCTTCCCTCCTAAAAGATTCATCGTCCCGATGATTACATATTTGATTAACCTTCAGGTCAACCAATTTATTAGTTCACAAAACAATGCGACTATTTTCCAACTTGAATAGTTCCAGAAATCAATGTCACAACACATTTTATTCAGCCTGAATAATGTTTGCCTTCATCTGGCTTTCATAATTACTTAAAAAAATAAGTTCATAAAAGAAATGTTTTGTCAACAGATTTCATTCTGTTGAAAAAGAGAAGGAAAAGCAATTTTCATCTCTTCCAGATTTTCCCAAGTTGCACTTTCTTCATTAAACTGGTCCCACTGGACCTTACATTGTTGTATTTCACGATTTCTCAAATGCAATTGGTGAGTTTCCAGCACTCATGTGGGTTTAACCACGATTATTCCTGGGTCTTGGACCTACAAGGAATTCCAATTTAAAACATGTGACAGATCTGAAACGTATTTCTTAAGCAAAGAAATATGGAAAACATCATGCATGCGAGATAAAGCAGGTGGTAATGCTAAACGATAAGCTACAGGATTGATTATTTCGACAATTTTGAAAGGTCCCACGAATCGAGGTGACAACTTGGCAGCCTTGCCAAAAGTTATAGAACTCTTTCTGGGTTTAACACGAAGAAAAACCTTCTCACCAAGTTCAAACCTGCGATCAATCCGCTTAAGGTCAGCATAGCTCTTCTGTCTATCCACTGCTTCCTTTAATCGTTCTCGAATCAGCTTAACTTGCTGTTCCATTTCTGTGAGAATCTCTGGTCCAATTACCACTCTATCCTCAACACTATCCCAGCTAACAGGAGTTCTGCACTTTCTTCCATAAAGTGCTTCAAATGGTGCCATTTTGAGAGATGAATGATAAGTGTTGTTGTATGCGAATTCAACTAATGGAAGATACTCTTCCCATTTATACTGTTGATCCATGCAATACATTCGCAACATGTCCTCCAACACTTGATTTACCCTCTCAGTTTGTCCATCCGTTTCCGGATGATATGCAGAACTGAAGTTTAGTTTCGTTCCAAGAGCTGTATTAAGCGTTTGCCAAAACCTTGACGTCATTCTTGGATCCCTGTCAGATATAATCAATTCTGGTACACCATGCAATCTAAAAATTTCGTGTACGAATCTTTTGGCCAGCACTGGTGAATCATCCTTTAGATTTCCAGCGATGAAATGAGCTACCTTAGTCAGTTTATCTACAACTACCAGGATAACATCATATTTATTCCTGGACATGGGTAATCCTTGTACAAAATCCATGGTTATTACTTGCCATTTGTACTGCGGTATGCTATGAGGATATAACAGTCCAGCAGGGTGCATATGTTCTGCCTTAACCCGCTGACACTCCAAACAATGGGTCACAAAATTTATGACATCCTTTTTCATACCTTTCCAAAAGTATTGTTGTTTCAGATCAGCAAGCATCTTTGTGATACCCGGGTGTCCAGAGAAAGGTGAATTATGAAATTCAACTAACAACTTCTTCCTCAAGTCGTTCAACATAGGTACATATACCCTGTTTTCATAACGCAAGATTCCTTCATTATCAAAATGAAAACCTTTATACCTTTCATCATTAGGTTCTGCAGCAAGCGCTGCTTTTACTTGCTGAAAGTAATTATCAGATTCTGAGGCACTCTTTACCTCATCCTTGAACTGAGTTCTTAATGTTATAAGAGCAGAAATGTGCCTCCTACGACTTAGAGCATCAGCTACTCTATTCTCCTTCCCTTTGATATAGCTAATATCAAAATCATATTGTGATAAAAATTCTAACCATCTTCTCTGTCTGGCATTAAGATTAGGCTGAGTGAAAATATATTTCAGCCCCAAGTGATCAGTTTTCAACTCAAAAGGTTTCCCAAGTAAATAGTGTCTCCAGACTTGAAGTGCATGAACAATGGCAGCAAGCTCCAAATCATGAGGGGCATAATTCAGCTCATGTAACTTAAGTTTTCTACTTTCATATGCTATGACTTGATCATTTTGAAGCAAAACACCTCCAAGGCCTTCCCCAGAAGCATCCGTTACAACAGTAAAACTCCCATTAGGGTCTGGTACAGCTAATATAGGTGTAGAAGTCAACTGGTCTTTCAGACTTTTGAAAGCCGCTTCGCACTTATCATTCCATATGAATTTCTTATCCTTCTTCTGCAATGAAGTTATTGGTGTAGCTACTTTAGAAAAATCCTTTACAAATTTTCTATAGTAACCAGCAAGACCCATGAAGCTTCTTACTTCGTGCACATTCTTTGGTGCAGGCCACTCAGTTATTGCCACTATTTTTGAAGGATCTACAACAATTCCTTCTTTACTTATGACATGACCCAAATAGTGAACTTCTGAATCAAAGAAAGAACATTTGGATAACTTACCATACAACTTTCTTTTTCTCAAAATTCCCAAAACTATCTTTAAATGCTCATTGTGCTCCTCAACACTTTTAGAATAAATGAGAATATCGTCCAAGAATACAAGTACAAACTTGTCCAGATATTCTTGAAAAATATTGTTCATTAAGTTCATAAAGGCTGCGGGTGCATTAGTTAATCCAAAGGGTAGAACCGTGAATTCATAATGTCCGTACCTTGTTCGGAAAGCTGTTTTATGAATATCTTCTTCTCTAATCCTTAACTGATGATAACCAGATCGAAAGATCTATCTTAGAATAAACCGCTGCTCCACGCATCTGATCAAATAGATCGTCGATCCTTGGAAGTGGATATCTGTTCTTGATTGTTGCTTTGTTCAACATCCGATAATCAATACACAGCCTAAGTGTTCCATCCTTCTTTTTCACAAATATTCACAGGCGCACCCCAAGGTGAAACACTTGGTCTAATCAAACCTTTAGTCAAAATTTCTTGCAACTGTGCCTTAAGCTCGACTAACTCTGTAGTAGTCATCCTATAAGGTGCTTTGGAAATAGGTTCTGTTCCTGGTTTGATTTCGATGGTGAAGTCAAATTCTCTCTTGGGTGGTAACCCTGGTAATTCCTCAGGAAAAACATCCCTGAAACTTTGTAACAGAGGAAATTGTTTCATGGAATCACCATCTTCTTCTGAAAATTCAGATATCTTTACTGCATAAAGGGTACATCCTTTATTCTTAGCCTTTTTAAGCTGCATAGCTGACAGTTTTCTAACTGAAATTTCCCGTTTCACACCTTGAATCTCTGTTGTTTCCAGCTGATCATCTAAACATTTTATGTTCTTTTCATAGCAATCTACCTTTGCTTTATGGTCAGCTAACCAATTGACACCGATGACAATGTCATACGATCCCAAAGGTGTAACATAGAGGTCAACTTCCGTGGAGAAATTAGGTAAGTCAAGGACTGCCCCAAAAAGACACATACTCACTGTATGAACAGAGTTATTACCATACTGTACAGTCCAAGATTTATCCATTTTTCAGCTTTTCTTTTAAGTTTAGAAGCAAGTTTATTAGAAATAAAACATTCAGTAGCTCCTGTATCAAAAAGAATAGTGACAGGTATGCCAAATAACTTACCCGGAACTTCTATAGGTGTCACTTGCTTTTCAGCTTGCTTGTCTGCTACTGCAGCATGTATCTTATGCTGCTGATTCCGATCATCCTTCTTCAAAGGGCATTGATTTGCATAGTGGTCTTTGCCACAATTGTAGCAGCCTCCTACAGGTCCCTTTTTAGGCTCAAAATTGCCTCCAGCCTTGTAATTGTCACGTTGTCCTCCATAGGGCTTCTGCCCATTGTTATAATTTTTGGCAAAATTATCTCTTATATTTCCAGCAGGCTTATTTACTACTGCTTTCTTACTGTTATCACCTGGAAACTTACTCTTGTTTCCAAACTTTTTCCATGGTCCTTTTCTGGGTGCAAGAGAGGTTGAAGAAGGGTTTGCAGTCTTCTTCCGCACTTCCTCTTTATGAGCAGAAATAGCCTTTAATTTCTGTTCTTGCCTTATGGCCTTTTCAACAACTCCTTCCATAGTGGTTGGACTGTGAACATCGACCTCTCCCCCTATCACGGGATTCAATCCCATGATGAATTTCCGTATTCTAAACTTCTCGTCAGTTTGATACTGCGGTACATACTTGAGGAGTTTTGTAAACCGCTCCCAGTATTCAGTTACCGTTAGCTTCCCTTGAGCTAAGTTCTGGAATTCTGTCATTTTCTGATCATAGAAAAGTTGTGGCAGCCAACGTTGCCTAAAATAGCCTTTAAATTGATCCCAAGTAATATTGGTCTCATCAATATTTAGTTCAGCTTTACGGCTATCCCACCACGAAGATGCTTCGTGGGAAAGCTGATAGGCTCCCCAAATAGCTTTGGTTTCCTCTGAGAAGTTCCTTATTGCAAAGTACTTCTCCATTTCGCTGAGCCAGTTCTCAGCTCCATCTCCTAATGTGGTGCCATCATACTTAGGTGGGCTTATCCTTTTTATATCATTAGTGAGTTCTGCTGCCAACCTGGCCTTTTTATTTTCTGGTTGGACAGGTGCATTTCTAGCATTAACATCAACACCCATATTGGGGTTGTCCTCAGGAGGTTGCTGATTGTTATTACCAGCTTCTTCATCCTCCTCATTTCCCATCACCTGCTGTTCAAGTACAGCTAAACGATCTCTTGTGTCCAACAGGGCAGCAAGGATCTCATCAAGTTTCTGGGTTGTTTCCGCCCCTCCTTCAGGTGGAGCATTATTCGCAACGTTCCCCCTTGTTCTAACCATTTTCTGTTACAAGAAAATTCAGGTTTTTATCAGATTATGGACACAATAGGCCCAAGAGCTGCAACCTTCAGCTCTGATACCAAGATGTAACATCCTCATTTTATACATTAGAACAAGTCAATTTTTTTTTTTTGATAAATGCTTCCTGGTTCTAAATACATAATTTAGAACTCACAAATCAAATAACCATTCTTATAACAGATAACCATATGCAGCTGTAATGACTCGGAGTACCTCCGATCTATTCATTCCATGACTCGGTAATCTACCGATCTATTCATGAGTAATAAGAGTTGGCGTTTTTATTTAACACTTCACTCTTGCGGTTCTCTTCCCTATTCTGGGATTCAGAATGCTCTGTCCAAGGAACCTAACTAAATAATTGTTACCATTATTCATCGGCATCTCATCCCTTAGACCAGGTGACTCAGGACAACGCAATCAGCAGCTTGTGATACTTTGGCCAAATATTTGAAACATACTGCTTATGTCTCGTATTCCTTAATGGCATACTCGTCAATCTGGAATACGTCCTTCACCCCATTCTTATGTTATATAGAATGTCTTATACCGACTTCTGTCAGTCCTCCTTATCCCAAGTTATTCACTCGAGAAATGGATTAGTAAGGTGACAACGTTATATGGATGCACTCGAGGACTAGGGATAAGATGACATACTGGGTCAACCCTAGTTGAACCAGTGTGTCAAGATACCCCGAGTCTCCTAGGCAGCCATATAATGTGACCACATTCCTAATCGGTCCCAGAGTAACTTGTTCGAGTTAAAGGTGTAAATCTTAACGATCAATGCAAAGGGTGTCGTCATAAGTCACCTGCATTGTTGTATCTTTGAGAAGATCCTAATCTTCTCGAAGGTACAACCCTGCAGTTGACTTGTGCCGTCAACCTTTAAATCCTGCCTCGAAAAGGTCTACTTATTAATAAGCGTTATGCACATTGAGTTTAAATTATATTAAAAGACGTTCCCCTAAGGTTAGCCTTTCCCGATCCCTGGATTCCTCATCATAGAATGACCTTTCTCAATAAAACTCACTACATAGAGAAGTTATTAAGGCCAAGGTCTCATCAAGGAGTTCATAGAATATACATAATTCTAAATCAACGAAATTGGACAATAACTCATAAACTTCACATGAGATTGCCATCTGAACCCCATTTAGGTTTATATCAGTTCTCATAACTGAATTTATATCGTACTTATTAGTATCAAGATATAATGATTAAGAATCCAATTAAATGTTGTCCTGGCATAATCAAGACTAGGGATTAATAATTTAATTCAGCTTGTTTAGCGTTCTGCTTAGGTTTATTTTAACCCTATCTTTCAGAAAGACAGTGATCTATATTTCAATTTAGCTTTAGATAGAACATACTAGAATTGCTAAACAATCATAAGTATTCAGTCACATATTCTTGCAAGCTTACATTGATAATCACAAAAGTCTCCAAATTTTACAATGATAACAATGCTCTCCAGATATTTGAACCGAAGAAAGTCAAACTATCATATAAGAATACAAACACATAAGTAACAAATATTTATTTCCATTCCCTTCAAAGCTAAACAAATACATTTTATGCATTCAGCATACTTGATACAATGCTCAACGGAAAAAGAACATCTTTCCTCATATAGTACATTTAGAAAATCAAGCTGTAATTCAACATAAAATCAAAGTTAAATAATCTGATCATCCTATCAGATCTGCATGCTTTTACCACTTACGGCATCCATCTGCAAAAATTGTCAACATGGGTCAGTTCGATGAACTGAGCATGATAAGCACTAACTCTTAAAACAATTGCAATCCACCAACTGTTTTCATTAAACAACCTGTTTAAATGAGATCATTTCACCAAACAAGTATACATGTTTCAGACTATGCTTTTGTAATACAAAAATGACTACAAACATGTAACTCTAATTATCGTTACAGAATAGTCCTAAATACTTCTCAAATATTTCATCAAAATATTAGGGATCAAGAAGAACGAAAGTATCCAAATCATCTATCCATCTGAATTCCAAAGGACAGCAAACATCAGACAGATCATTACATTCAACAGTAAAAGGAATATCATAACAAATCATGATTCCATCAATATGTTAAAAACAGTTCTAACGGTTAGATAAAAATATCAACATAAACTCTACAACAGAAGAGAAAGAAAACAAGTCATTCATATTTCCCTTCAACAAGTTCATGACTGTACCATCTCCTCAAAAGGAAAGCATTCACCTTACATGCATACGAATAAGTCAGACGAGCCACAAGAAGAACCACTGTTTTGTTAAAATCAAATATAACAAAACTCCTGTAGCTTACTAACAGTACAGTAGCTCTCACGCCAAAACACTGATGAATATCAACCAAACAGACTCCACATGACCTTCCACACGAAGCGACATACAAGAAGATATTCACTGCCATTTCCTGTGAGGTGCAGTTGACAACTCCTAAGTTCAATCAAGCTCAAGAATAGATATCCATGCAACAGAAGACGTAAACACGCCAACAATCCCTTACATCAACCTACAGCCCATTCTAGTCCCTACTAAACACTGTAAGGCTTTTTCGACCCAAGGTTGAAATCAAAGAAACTTCTATTATATCGCAGTCAACAATAGACTCCATGGCATTAAGCAATTGATGTTTACCCTAAGACTATGCAGAGATAATCATACAAAAATTCCCGCAACATGCACAGCCTCATCTAACTGGAATAATCAGAAAGGAAACATAACATACTTATTCTCATCTGGACGCATTCAGAGTTTGAAGTATGGTTTTCACGACCCACTTTTACAGAGCCAAGACACATGATATCTATCTATACTCAAGGAACCCCAACAGTGTCAAAAACAACAGTGTACCAAATCAGGCTTAATTAGAGGCAGATACACTGGTTACCTTTCAAGGATTCAACTGAATCCGAAAACAACAAGTAAACAAGATAAATAATAGAAAATGATTCCAACTGTGCCAACAATGGTAAACATTTAAAATCAGGCTTAAACAAAAGCTAAATACTGATTTCGCAACAAGGAATCCAACTGAGCCTCTTCAATATTTTTCGCTCAAGCTTACACAGAAAGGAAACGTAAAAATACACCCAAAGAGTCTGTACCAAAAATTCATTACAAAATAACAGAGGTCGTATTACCTGTTACTCCTTCAAGACTCTGACAAAATCAAATTACCAATATTCAAAGATATAAAGCTTCAACAGTGCATCCATACTATACGAATCATTCAATGTACTCCACAGAGTTGTTTTGAATACTATAAATAAATATAATGCAAACTATCATCGAGTTAAAATCCCGCAATTTGCAACACAAGGGAGGGAGAAACAACTTCTACAGGGTCGCAATAAATACTGAAACACAGTCAAGTTTATCCATTCAACAAAACCTAAATATCATAGCGAAACCCAACAAGATTCATGTAACCACCACCATAATAACCACGACAAAACTTACAAAGAAGTCCAATAAACTGAACATCAATCAAAAGTCCATCAGTATCCTTTCCGACAAGTATCAACAACAAGCATCAACAGTAAGCATCAATCAACAAAGTATCAACTGTAGCCTGAACCCAACAAGGGAACAATTCATGGGCTCTCACAGAGCAGGTCTAGTATCTTTCTTGCATATATTTCACAAATTAAGCCGGAATGCAAAACACAATGAAAATAGAGCAACAGTTCGAAATACAACACACACCCATCAAGGGTTAAACTTGAAAAATCGAACCAGCAAGAAGATACAGTAACAAAATCACACCGAAGCTACCATAAAAATCATCTAAACCCATAAATCATCTGAACAGAGTTGTTCTAATGAAATCACTTGAAAGAAAGCAAGATTTTTAAAGGTTAGGGCCTAACATGCCTGGTTATTTGCTTAAAATTTTGAAGCAGACCACTGAAAGAGCTCGAACCTTCTCCTTCTTTTCCAAGTTAGATCCACCAACAAAATTTTGCTATTTCCATGACTTATAAATTTTCCTTGCCAGAGAAAAGAGCTAGTTACGCTCATACTTGCCATGCAACTCCAAGAAGACTGGTGCGAAGAACCAGTGAACAGACAGAGGGAAAACCGGAGTGCATGAAAAACCAAACAAACCATTAACTTTCCATTTTGCATGCCTTCCCGTGAAACCCGAGCTCGAAGACCGAGTTCATAAATGACATTTACTCCAAATTTCCCGCTAAATTTCCATTGCCACCGACCGCCATAGTTGGCGATGGACAAATGCACATCAAAGACCATTTCCAACTTTGGCGACCTGCCACGTCGGCTCAAGTTAGCCGTTTAAAAACCTCCACCAAATTACCTGTCCCTCATGCTTATCCATGCATTTAATGACATAGAAACTGCCACCCATGGTTCGCACCCTTCCATAGGTCCCCTTTCTTCCTTGTTCAATAGTTAGGTTAGTAACTTAGGTTAGGATTTAGGATAACACCTAGTCTAACCTCTTAGCGCATAGATACTAACTTAGAACATTAGCTCTTAGCCTAGGTCTAGGTTAGATTAACACTAATCTAACCCCTAGGTTATAGTTTAGTTTTAGGTTACTAACCTTAATAAATCCAGTTAGGTCTAATATTTCAAATTCTCAGAAAAAGAACCTTCAACATACATTCACGAACAGGGTTCACTCCTGTACTGCCAATAGGCTATAGAATTTTATGTAACTGAATTATTACCTGGTCCACGATCAAGACCTTCCAGATATATTACGATATCGGGAACCAATTCATTTAACACGATCAGCTTGAGTTATACTCTGGACTAGCTTATTCAATGCATCCAGACCTTGCAACCTGCTTAAGGTCTATAATTTTAATTCATCACGAATAAACTTAAAGCACCACTTGGATCAATACCACTGATCCAAGGCTTGGTCTTATAGATGGATAACTCCATAATTCATTCCAAGATCAGATTAAACTCAGGTGTAAAATGAAAGAAATAAAAGAGTCCAATCATATTCTGACTCAGTCAAAGATCTGCAATCTTGCAAAGAAGATACAGTCCATATCAAGCATGACTTCTCAATCAAAGGAACACATCCTTTTTACAAAAGAAATCACATATCAACACTTGTATGCTCAGGAGGAAGTAACTACAGTCCAAGGTGTTACAGTTCTGAAATTTGTGGTGTTCGTTTGTCATAGGAGGGTAGGATAGAGTTTTTTTTTTGGGGGGGGTGTAGGCGGAGAAGTTAGAGTTGTTGGTAAATGTTATTGGGGTGGGGGGTAATTGAGTGGTTAGGGGTGAGTTCGGGTAGGATAGATTAAGTGTTGTGTATGAACTAGGAGGTGTTAAATTGGCGGGGGTATGGTTAGAGGGTGAGAGTAGAGCAGGGCGGTTGGTAGGGTGTGAGATAGGTAAAGGGGATATTGTAGATGTATAGGGTAAGATAGGTGGGTGTAGATGTGTGTATAGAGTCAGGTTGTGGTTGGGTGGGTGAGTGGGTATAGAGGGTTAAGGTAGTTATTTGGTAAAGGGTAGGCCTAATGGAGTGAGTTGTTTTTACAGGCATGCCAGCAGTTGATGATGTGCGATCGGATGCCACCTCTACTGGGGCAGATGTGGCCACATGTGACTATAGTGCAGTGGGCAGTCATACGAGAGGTTGGACTTAGCAGAGTCCAGAGGTATAGGGTTATGGATAGGGACCACAGCCTGATTGTTACCCTCATCAAGAGATGGGATCTAGCAACCAATGTCTTCCATCTCCCTACTGGAGAGATGATAGTCACGCTTGAGGATGTGTATCGCATCCTGAGACTACCGATCATTGGTGAGGCAGTGTTTCAGGTGGATGCCGAGATAGTGATGGATAGCATCCTACAGGTATTCGGGGATGTGGCCCCATTGATTACATATCACAGTGTGAGCATCTGCTACGGCAATATATATCGCGCGCATAGACAGGAGACACGGCTTGCCGTGCTGATGATGATTGGTATCACCTGCTTCGCCCTTCCTGACTCAGAGGGAGGCCGCTTCCCACAGGATTTGATGAGAGTATTACATGAGATGGTGGAGGAGCACACCTGTTATGCATGGGCACCGGTGTATCTGGTGCAGCTATACAGAGAGCTTTGGGGCTATCGCCATATGAGGTGATTTGGTATATGTTCTACATTTTTGTTACACTGTTGGGCCTACGAGCATATCATTTGTATACGACCAATAGGGTTGCCCCAGCAGCCAGGGCCACAGGTAGTGTATAGATATGGATTTCAGAGGTGGTTGGGGGTCGTGGGTCAGCCACGAGCATTGATTGCAGGGCGAGATGTCACGTATTACAGGCATATGTTAGAGGGCCTGACGGCACTAAATATTATATGGAGGCCATACAGAGGCCATCATCCCCGTGGAGGAGCCCGAGCACAGCTGCGATGGATCTAGTACATCTTCTGGATAGCTGGACAGAGACCCAGGGAGTATGAGTGGATTCCCCTAGAGAGGGTATGACGACAGTTGGGCCTACGGTAGGATGAGCCACCTCCCTTCCCACAGTATCAAAGGGAGGATGTAGAGGCACCATTAGCTGTACCGTAGCCATTTGACCCAGTCTGGGTAGCAGAGAGGCTAGCCAATGATACGGTGGATGATGTTGGGGTGACATGTTCATTTTTGGTGTGGTGGACAGGGCAAAGGGCAATCATGAGAGCACAGCCCGCACATCCAGATTTGGCGGCTGTTATAGTGGAGAGGGATCGTCTCTTAGGCCAGGTACAGCTATTACAGGGGTAGTTAGCCCAAGCACAGGTACAGGCACAGCCGCAGGCACTGGCAGAGGCATAGGGATAGGTATAGGCACAGCCTCAGGCACAGGGTGTACAGGTAGGTCAGGGGCCACTTCTATTAGGAGCCGGGGGACCAGCCCCACCAACCATGGTGGCACGGGCCCGATATATGGAGATGAGAGCAGAGGTCCGATATTATCAGGACGTGCTAGATGGTACCGGTGCTAACTATTAGCCATATGCGGCTCACAGGGCGGAGACATCCCCGAGTCACAGGTCATAGGGGGACGCAGCCACAGCCGGCGGGTTAGTGATGGGTAGGAGGCGAGATCCGGCACAGGGGCTAGCTGAGAGACAAGACGAGGGAGGGGGAGAGAGTTGAGTCACCCCAGGAGTAGAGATGGGTATATAGAGGATTTGTTGATAGAGACACCGGTCTGCAAACTGAGTGTATATATAGAGGCCTGCGTGCCCACAAAGGATTTAGTTATTCATTTTTTTTGTATACACCAGCCTGCGAGCCGAGTACATTTTGTATAGTTGATACCGGCCTGCGAGCCGAGTATATTTTTGACATGAGAGACCGGCCTGCGAGCCGAGTTAGGATTTTGACAGAGACAGCGGCCTGTGTGCCGACTTTGTATTTTTAGATCACAGAGGCCCCATGCAGGGCAATTTTTATATTTTGACATTGATTTGATGATGATATATAGATGACTTTACTCCACATGGTGTGTAAAATTTTTGATTTGATGCATGTATTAGAATGTTTCATGTGTTTTGTCGATGGTATTGAAATTTGATGTATATATAGATGATGTTGATGAAGTTTTGCATATGTGTTGATCGTATTCTAATGATAGATATTGATAACTATGTCGTTATGCAAGGAAAAGAGGCAGGCACCACCAAAAATTTGTAAAAAACAAAGAAATGGCCTAGGATAACCAAAGGGAGAGAGGTGACCGATATCGGTTAGGTAACCGATGTCGGTAGTCATTCGACTGATACCGGTTAAGTAACCGATATCAGTTATGCTAAAATGAGCTTTTCTAAAAATAGAAAAGCTTGGGAGGCAACTTAAGTTCTTATTTTTAGAGTCATGTAACAAGTTAAATACGAGAATGCGACGCTGTTGATGGCTTATACAGGGAATTGCATGGGAGAATTGAGTGATAAGGAGGAAAGGTACAGGTAAAGTAATCGTGGGCTTAGATTAAGAAGGCAGAAAGGAAAGTTATATTGAAGAGGGTGGTGAGCATGGCTGAATAAGGAGAAGCATCCAGCGGGCAGAGAAGAGAGGGAAGAAAGGTTCCACCTCAAGCTGCTGCATACCAAGAGGTATAAGTTTTGGTTGGAATTCAATTCTTGCATGTTTATGAATAGGATGAGAGAAGGTAAGTGGGTAGAGATGAAAAAGAAAAGGTGATAGGCAAGGGTTTGGGATGGGGTTAGTGTTATGGGGTAGGTAATCAGGGGTTTCAGGTATGTTTATAGGTACAGAGAGGGGTAAACGAGTGAATAATTATCGTAGGTGGTGTTTTTAAGCAGGGTGTATAGAATTGACAGTGACCGATATCATTTAGAGATAACTGGTATCAGTTAGGTAACCAGTATCCGTTATCTATAACTGATATCAGTTACTGTGTAAAATTCCAGAATGTGATAAAAAACACCTGGGGATTTTATTTATTTATTTGTTGTTTGTTGATTTGATGTATGCAAGTAGAGGCAGGGTTGAGGATGAATGATAGGGTTGAGTGGATGTAACACAAGCTGAGTGGGCATTGATAAACCGTGTGGGGTTAAGTGGAATCCGCTATTATTCACGAATCACACGCAATCATGCTACGTTGCAGATGTTGATTGAGATATGGAATCCAGAAAAGAATACCTTCTATCTGCTAACAGGGGAGATGATAGTGACGTTAGAAGATGTGTTCTGAATTTTGAGACTCCCAATTATAGGAAGACCAGTGTATTAGGAAGGGCCTAACACGGCGCGGGGAGTGGTAACAACAGTATTTGGTCCAACTGCATGAGATTTGACACAGCGAGGTTTGAAATTCACTTATGGTATAATGTTTGCAGCACACCTTGAGGCAACAAGGTTGGTAGTGGTATTAATGATAGTGGTGGGGTATTATGCATTACCGAGGGCGGATGGGGGAATATTTCCAAAATCATTGATGTGTATTATTTGGGAAATGATAGAAAGGAGCGTGACTTTCGCATGGGCACCCGCATATCTGGCGGAGCTATACAGGGGTTTATGGGCCTGCAGGTGAAATCACAGGACTACACTGGGTTGTGCATACTTATTACATTGTTAGGCCTATGAGCACATTGTGTGTGTGCGACCAATAGGCCGACCAATCCAGGAAGGAGAGACAAGAGTGCAGAGGTTGGGATTTAGATGATGGGTCCAGACAGAGCAAGAGGCGAGATCTGAGGCCGTGACAGATGACGTCGAGTATTATAGGCAGATGTGGGAGATGGTGATGATTACGGATATCCGTTGGAGGCCTTACGAGAACTATATGGTGACGGAGACAATAGCTGAGGATTTAAGGGGTGTAGAGTGATTAAGGTGGATTGCGGGACACAGGCCAGATGAGTATGAGAGGATTCCTCTAGATCACGTGTGATGATAATTTGGATTTGTTCATGATATACCCATGGCTTATAGACCATACATGAGGATTGACGCCTAGGCATCATTCTCACCTCCCCAGCTGACACCTCTAGAAGGACCAAAAGAGACAGCAGCCGATCGCAGGGTAATGGATGCAAGAGCGACAAAGTCTTATAGATTATGGTGGGTAGCAGAGCTACGAGGTTCACGTGAGAGGGCCGATCATCCTGACATAGTTGTGATTACAGCAGAGAGAGATCACCTGCAAGGTTTAGTTCACCAGCTTCAAACACAGGTGAATGAGACCACAGGATTGTTAGCGGTTACACAGTCACGAGTGGAGAGACTAGAGGTGAGATTCCTCCACGTGACAGGGCATATTCATATGTTACAAGAGAGATTGGTGGATCATTGGGAGGAACCAATAGCAGTGGCACCTTTGAGGATGTAGAGGCCAGGTGAGCGGCGTCAACGATCATGATCACCACCTGGTTCAGGATGAGGCACAAGGGTGTAAGTGAATTTCATAGGGGTAGAAGAATAAATAAGGATGCTGACCTGCGCGTTGATGATAGAGAAGATGTATTTGTTTAACATCTAAATAAAACTGAATATGTATGTTGATTTGAGTTTACGATAATAATAAGAATGTTTGTGTTTTGAATGTTTTGAATTGATAAAAGACCAAGGTGAGTGTTATTAATATAAATATGCAAAATCATTTATATTTTAACAACACATGATAGGTTATGGTAGGGGATGGTCGAGCTAACCTTGGGAGACCCCATGTCTCCTAAGTGCTGCCTACATAGCCCATTGCACAAAGCAAGGAGGGGCCTCAGACTGATGTAGTTCTCCCTTAGGACCAGGGAGAGGTGAATTCAAGAAATTTGGTTGTGGTTAGGAAATTTGTTGGTTGGTAAAAGTTTGATGTTGGTAGGGTAATGTTGTTGGTGTTGGTAAGGTATTGGCGGTGTTGGTGTGGGTATAGGTGAAGCGAGGTTGAGCTTACCAAAGCATAGGGAATCATGTCCTAATTAAGGTCAACACATAATCCTAGATTCAGGTAAAAGAGGCAAAAGTGTCCCAAAGTTGGAAAGAGCTAAACAAACCACATATTATCATAGGATGAGTGTGAATCCCTAGGTACCTTGTATAGGTGAGAATTTGATAGGTGAACAGAGTTGTATAATCACAATATATCGGATATACATCACGTCCCTTGAGTTTTGTTGTTGTTTTTTGTTTTTTTAATTTTAAAATGGTGAGGTGAGGTGGATGGTATAGCTGGGGCACAGAGAACTTGTTATAAGGTGATTATTCTAACGAAAGAGAACCAAACCTGAATAAATAATTCCATGACTCAAAATTGCTTTTGAATATTGCTTTTATTTTTCTGGATATAGACTAATCGATGCGGGAAGTCTATATGGGATATACATTTTGTTGTTCTTGAGGTATTCACGAAGCTGATCAATGCGAGAAGATTTTGATAAAGGCTAACTTTATATAGTTTTCCTTCAAGGGAGCAGTCTATTTATAGTAGCAGATGTGGCTTTGCACATAGCTGTCCTTCGAGGGAGAAGTCTATGTATAACTTAGAGGTCTAGATGTCCATTTGGCATGAAGCATCTAGTTTTACAGGAATTTTGACTCAAGAATATCCCATAATTTTATAATTGAGAACGTGTTATTTTGATACTTTTAAGTCATGGACCAGACTAAAAAGGGGAAGGCATCTTTAAGAGGAGGTGATGATCAAACCACGTGAGGTTGATTCTACTTTGAGATGCATGAAACAAACTGTATGAGGTGGTAAATGAGCTCAAGGGACGAGCGCAAGGTAGATAAGAAGTGATGTAACACTAAATTCAATAGTAGAATGGTCAGAGATGCAAGGCATTAAGGGGTTCAGGCTCAGGTTTACCATTAAGCAAAGCTAAATGGTAAGTGCCTGATCCGTAAGTGTGAGTGATAATGTAAGGCCCAATCCAATTTGGAGCAAATTTTCTACACTTGCTCTTTTCTAGTTTGGTTACATGTTGATTCTCTTTGAGGATAAGATCACCAGTATTTAAGGTACACTCATGAAGTCACTTATCATAAGCACGCTTGATGTGCTTTTGATAGATTTGAAGGTGGTCAAGCGCTGTAAGACAATGCTCGTTAAGAAGCTCTAATTGGGCTAACCGCTCTTGGCGGAAATCATCATTGGTGAGAATATCCTGGAGAGATATTCTTAGGGAAGGGATTTGTATTTCGAGAGGCAAGACAGCCTCGATACCATACACTAGAGAGAATGGTGTGGCATTAGTGGAAGTACGAATGCTGGTACGATAATCCCAAAGGGCAAAGGGGATGTGATCATGCTATTTTTTCCCAGAATTGTTAACGACTTTCATGAGAATTTTGATTAAGGTTTTGTTATAAGATTCAGCTTGTCCATTTGCTTGTGGATAGTAGGGTGATGAGAAGCTAAGTTTGATTCCAAATTTGTCACAAAGGTCTTGTAACAACTTATTTTTGAAAGATTTTTGAGGAACACCAAAACGACAGATAATGTGATGATTGATGAACTCAACGATTTTTTCTTTTTTGGTTGAAATGAGTGGAATGGCCTCCACCCATTTAGTGTAATATTCGGTTGCTGTGATTATCCAATGGTGACGTTGTGAAGAAGGTGGGTGAATCTCACCAATAAGGTCTAAACCCCATTGTGAGAAAGGCCAAAGATCTCGTGCGACCTGTAGCGGGTGGCTAGGAGTATGTTGAAGGTTGGCATGTTGTTGACACATAACACAATGCTTAATATATTCGTAGCAGTCGTTATTAAGACTAGGCCAATAATAGCCTAGGCGAAGGATCCATTTGGCCATGGCAAGGCCACTAAAATGTCCACCACAAATTCTGTAATGGATTTGTTGGATGGTATAGGTGACCTCCGCGCCGGTTAGACATCGAAGGAGGATGCCATCAAAGCCACATTTATAGAGGAGTCCCCCCATGATGACATAATGAGAAACACTTTTAAGAAAAGCACGTTTTCCATTACTAGTAAGGTCAGGTGGGAGAACAGAGGTTGTAAGGTAGTCGTGAAATTGGTGATACCAGGTATCCTACGAATTAGCAGATACATTATTTACTATACAAAAATCTAGGACTAAGTAAGATGGGGCAAAGAGTTGTTGGACTAAGACAAATATGTCAGAGTCAGTTGGTGAGGCAGGAAGTTGCGAAGCCAAGCAAACCATAGTAACCACAAATTTATTAGTTGAGCAGGGAATGGTTTGGATAGAATAATGAGTAAATAAGGTCAAAAGTGAATCCTACGTAATGTTTGTACTTTTGAAGTTCCTCATTTTTACATTGGTAGATGCCCGTAACTCGATTGACTACCAATTGAGAGTCGCCGAAAATGTTAATAGACTTTACACCTAAGTGTAACGCAACCTGGAGACCCAAAACAAGGGCCTCGTATTCCGCTGTATTATTAGTGCAGGGGAAATCAAGCCAGAATGAAAGAGGCATAGGTTCAGCATCAAGAGGAATGAGAACAATGCCTGCCCCTCTGCCGCGCTGGCATTTGGATCCATCGAAGAAGAGGGTCATTGGATACGACACCTCACTGAGTGAAAGAGTTACAATGAGTTTGTCAGGGAAAGTAAAATTGGTAAATTGTTCCCCAGGTAAAGGTCCTTTGACTGATGATTTCTGGTATACAAACTCAAGGTCGAGGTCGGCAAGGAGCATAATTCAATGGGTGATGTGTTGGTTTACATGAGGTTTGGCATACATATAATGGATGGGGTCAGTGTTGGTGATGACAAAAAATTTTTGATTCAGGAGGTAATGTCAGAGTTTGGTGGCCATGAATGATAGGGCTAGGCACAACTTTTCTACATGTGTATACCTAGTCTCGTAATCCACAATAAATGTTTCACACAGAATGTTTCCATTCCAGAATAGAGTTAATTCTATCTTTTCATTATCTTGAGAAACAGATAAGGGTTAGGGCTAGGAGGAATACCTGTTGAGTGTTGGGAGGGTGTGCGCATACGGTAGAGAGATCAGATCGATTGTGAAGCACTCTTTTTTGTCTGGGAAGGAATACCTGCAAGTAAGAATACAAGACCACCAGATCTTAGTTAGACAATAAGTGAGGGAACTGCCTTAGGCCCAAGAAATATTAGACTTCCTTTCGAAGGTAGTCAGCTCCCTTTCAATACAATGTGATGTAAATGGTAATAAAGAAGCTATTGTGAAATCACGATTTAGGTACCTCCTTAAAAAGCAATAGAGACTAGACTACCAATAATAGTATGTCATGCTATTTGTTTGTTCACTGGTTATTGATACGTTCAGGTCAAGTTACAGGGATAGACCAGGCTGGATCTGAGGTTGTTAAGAGACAAATAGGTGAAAGGAAGGTTTTGGGTATAAGTCACAATGACCAATGCCGGTCACTGGATAACCAACCACGGTTAGAGAACCGCTACCGGTAGGGGATAACCGACATCGATAGGGTCAGTAATCTAGGTGCTTCTTGGTAGAGGTTGATTGTAGGGTGATTGTGGGGTTTTTAAGACTGGTGGATGGTTGAGGGGAATTGTGAGATGATGGGGAAGACTCAGAGAGTGATAAAGCTATCTTCTGGGCAATACAAGGATGTATGGATGAAGGTTAGGTGCAGGGTGCTAGCAAGTGGTAGATCTAGGAGTGAGCTTATAATTACTATGAATCAAAAAGTTCAAGAAATGGTGTTTTGAAACATACAAGACACTACTTACTTGTTCTTGATGAAGATTCAGGTCTGAGGAATGCATTGAAAAATTCCAGATTCAGGTGGGATGATCCAACAATCAAAAGTGAGCTGATGAAGCTATCCTCTGACTTTTCTGGTGCTTGGACGAGTGTGAAGGTGATCCAATTACTCAGTGGCAATCTTGGGCTCGATGTCCTTCTTTGCAAACTCTTCTCTTTTCTTCACTTGTCTCTGTCTTGCAAATGAATTCCATATCCTTTGTTTTTTGCTGGGGAAGGTCATTTATAGGGAACCGATGGTGGTTACGTAACCGATGGCGGTCGAGTAGGGACCGATGTCGGTTAGGTCAAAGTTGGCTATTTTTAGTAAAATAGCCAACTTTCCCTCCTTTTCTCTCGAGGGATCAGATTGTGGGCTCAGTCAAGTTATTATTAGGTTTGTTTTTATGTGAGTGAGGGGTGATGAGTCATGGGTGTGAGTCTGGACCAAGTCATAGGTCTTAATTAGGTTGGTTTAGGGTTAGGGATAGGTCATGATGAGGTGGCAAGGTGAGGTAGAAGGGGTGGAGATGTGGATTTATTAATTATATGATAATTAATAAATAATTAAGTGTGTAAGGTTTAGGTGGTGAGGTATGGTTAGGTTGTGAGGTGATATGCGGGGTACAGGGTGTCGTAAGACCCAAATTTGGTGTCTACAATAACACACACAAATGGTAACACCCAACACTCTTCAAAATTGAGGTAATAATAGAATCAAACTAAAGAGCTCAAAGTATAACTAGGAATAGTTAAAAATGTGTGCACCATAACCTTACAATATAGATATTTATGTCGAGTTTACAAGAAACAAGATGTAAATATCAAAATTGTAGTGATACGATATAAACAACTTAACCCTTCTAAGAAAGTTCTAGAAGATGAACCAAACCTAACTACAATGATGTTGCACGTGATCTTGACATGGGTATCAGGATCATGCTGGATGGCCATAAAGGTAAGAAAAGCATGGAGGTAACGGAGGGATGCATGACAATACATCTCTATGGCACTTTAGACTAGGTGATTAACTTACCCAGCCACAAAATCGTCAGTCGTAGGTGGATGGGCATAAACGGACAAAAAACCGTACTCTTGTGGTGGCAGAAGACAATCAATTGGTAACGTTACAAAGGTAGTCACCCTCCTCCTGATCAACAAAGTGTCAAAAGAATGTAACAAAGAAGGAATGTAAATCAAAAATGGGATGAAAAATTTTGGCTTCACTTTGGTAGAGTTTCACCTTCGCCCTGAAGGGAAATTAAAAAATAAGTGAAAGTAACACGTCACACGTTTCATAATAAAAATATGGTTCACAACTCAACACTGTTTTAGAATGGTCAAAGTGGACTCCTAGCCAAAGTATATTTTCCTAGGTGGTTCTCTCATCCTAGGTGTTACAAAGATTATCCACGAACAAGACGATTTACCCAAATAGTCCCGACTATCTTGGGAGTATCTCGACTTTGCCCCCTTCAAGAACAGTGGGCAGTAAATACATCCATCATGTACCTAAAAGGGTAACATAGGGACAACTTACAACTCTATCTTACAAAGGAATCACTAGTCAGATAGGTAGTGCGGAGCACTTCCCGTTTCATCCACAAGGTTCCGTCTTGTGTGGACTACTTTAGGGGTTCCTGGAACCACCCCCATTGTTGTAGCTTAAGGTGTTATTCCAAAGGGGTTATGTTCTAGTTGAGCAGAGAGGGACGTACCCTTTTCCAAAACCTACAATATAGTGTTTTGAATATGTTGTTCATTTTATCTTTTTTAATTAGTTTTGGTTTGCTCAAACACCGTTTTGCAACTTGTATAACAATTATATTAGTAGTTTTGACTTTGTTTTGATTTCTTCATTCTTTAACAAGTGATGGCATTTTGGTCCTATATGACAATTTTTAGTAGTTTTCCATCAAAAGAGAAGGCATCGTTTCTAATTCTCCAGATCACCCAAGGATGCAAGAGAAGAGCATACATGATGTCTTCAAAATCTAGTGCAAAATTACAGCACCCCTGGACGCTGATCAGATTTCTAGGTTGATCACTCTTGCATCCAGTGTAATTGCACAACATGGAAACCTCTCTCCAAGTGTGGGACTTGGAAACTGAGAGAGGAATCTCCAGATTAGAGGCTGGTTCCTCAAACTCCTCTGATTTAGATCTATATTTTGCAAAACTACAGAGGTTTAGATCCTAATCCTATTCTAACTTGCAAGGAGACAGGGGTAGAAGTGCAAAATTGAAACTAACTAAAGATGGTGATGCACCAAAAGGAGTGGTGAAACATATTAGTCATGCAAATAGACACAGACCGAGGTTCACAACATAAAACATACACAGACTGATAATGTATAATTTAGCATCTGAAATCAAGCAAATAATACAAACAGAGGATTGAAACCCATTCACAGAGCTTGCATTATCAATTTAATATCAAAATACGCATTACACCCTCAGAGAGGTAAAGAAAACTGTTACAATCCTTGGAGAGGTCTGATACTTGATCAATCCCTTGAAGAAGGTGAAAGAAGAAGTCTGCTATGCCCAAAAATGTTCCCCCTTTTGAAATGAGCCCAAAACTGGCTTTTAAAATGCAAGGGTCGAACCCAGGGAACAGGAGACGTACAAAGGCATGGGAGCCCATTCTTTCTTGACTGCAGGTGTATTAAAATGGCATGGAGGACCTTACAAACCCATACCCTGTCATTTTGACCGGATTGCAGGAGAATGCGACCCATTCTGCATTAACTCTGGTCGCTGGAATGTCATTTCCGGCCATGAATACGCGTCAAAGCCGTTTCTCGATTTTCCTCCCTCCAGACTGCTCCAAAACGCAAGATTGACCCTGGAATCGTGTAGAGAATTTCACCAGCTTTCCGTTGATGTAAAGAACGTGCAAATCTGAGCTCTGGATCAAAAGTTATGGCGATCTGAAGATCTAGGGCACAAAACAGGTGAAAACGTGTTTTGAAATCCTTTCCCGCGCTCTGCCACCTGGACGACACGTGGCACGTGCTGATTGGACGAGAAATTCTCTCTCCTCCATCTTTCGCGGGCTTTCATTTTGAAATTCGCTTGTGGGGCCCTTAACTGGACACGTGGCGCTATTTCATTGGTTCGGGCTGACCTTTTTAAAACTTGCCCTTTGACCTTTTTGACCCTTTTTCCTTGAGACACGTGGCGGCTTCTGAATGGTTCTCGGCCCTGCCGGCTTTTTCACGCCCTTCGCGTCCTTTTGTCCCAGACATCCCAATTGCTTTTGGGCTGCCTGTGCTCATTTCGGCCGAACCGGCCGGTTCGCGTCCATTTTCCCTGGATGTCCCAATTGCCTTCGGACTGTTTTGACCTCTTTCGCCCGGTTCGGCCGGTTCGCGCCTTTCCGGCCCGCTTGTCCCAAGCTGCTGCAGCAGTTAGTCGATTTTCTCTCGGTTGAACTAGCATTTCACGCCCACCACGTACTATCGTCCCATTTGTCCCATTTTCTTTTGGGCTGCCTGTGCTCATTTCGGCCGAACCGGCCGGTTCGGGCCCTTTTGTCCCGAACGTCCCGAGCAACACTTAGCCAATTTTTCTTCCTCTTTCGGCCGGATCGGCTTTTCGCGCCCGCCGCGTACTTCTGGCCCGATTGTCCCGAATGCAATTTGGGCCACCTAGAGGCTTTTCGGCCGATCCGCGCCTTTTTGTCCCACTTCTCCCAAATGCTACCTTGAGCAGGACTTAGCCAATTTTCACACTTTTTCCTGGATCAACCTATTTGCCTTTCTGCAACCTTTTTTTGCATTTTCTCAGAGCTTGCTCCCTGTTTCTTCGGCTAGGGGAGTTAGAAAAATACCTGAAGGGACCCTAGAAACCTGATTTTGCTCTGAATCAATCAATTTGCTTGGGATTTGAATCTTCTGATGCATGTTATCAAAATTTACCCTAGGGGGGTGAATTTTGGATAACAATTTTGGCGACTCAGCGGGATCATCTGCCTGCTAGATGGAAAGACCAGTTGCTTGAAGCAATCCATTGGGCATGGAGTCATCAAATATTCTATTAGAATCCAAACTGACTCAGAATGTGTGAGGGGGAAGATGGAATGTGACCTGATGAAAGCAAAGACATGCTAAACATCTCCATGGACAGCAAGCTGTGCCAAGGCACTTAGGGAAAACAAAACTAACCTACAGCAAAACAATGTGCACAAGCACTTGGAGGAAAGAAAATCTAATCTAATATCTACAGGTGTAGTGAACCTCCCTCTAGAAGCAACGCTTGAGATAGATTCCATTTACTGGAATCTGCAGTTCTTCACCATCCAATGAGGCCAATTGGAAAGCATTGTTGCTCTTGCATTTTGTGACCATGTATGGGCCACTCCAAATGGCATCAAATTTTGAATGCCTTCCTGGTTTTGCTCTGTCCACATCCCATTTCAGCACTAGATCTCCTACTTGAAAAGATCTGTCTTTGGCCTTCCTATCAAAGGTCTTTTTTATCAAAGCTTGATCCTTTTCCATTGCTTGGGATGCCTGATCTCTGATCTCTTGCAGCTCCATCAACTCTGCATACCTCACCTCCATGGGCTCAAACTCTAGTAACTCCAGCTGTTTCATGAGTTCCAACGTTGGCAACTCAAGTGACATGGGCAAGATTGCCTCTCTTCCGTAGACGAGCCTAAATGGAGAGTTACCTGTGGATCTTTTGGGAGTTATCCTATCAGCCCATAAGGCTGACTTCAGTTTGGTATGCCAAGCCCTCTGATTCTCATCAAGAGTCCTCCTAATGATCCTCAGCAAGTTTTTGTTTGTAGACTCGGCCTGGCCATTACCTTGAGGGTAATAATTTGATGAAGTGCTCAGGTAAATCCCGTTCTTGACAGCCCACTCAGTCACTTTAGATCCGATGAATGCCAATGCATTATCAGAGACTATTGTAGCAGGTACACCAAATCTGGTAATTATCCCTTCGTAAAAGTCCAAGATGCTAGACTCATTCGCCTCTTTGAGTGCCACTGCTTCTGTCCACCTGGTGAAGTAGTCTGTGGCTGTCAGAATCCATTTGTGCCCTTGGCTCGAATTGGGATTGATGACTCCAATGAAGTCCAAACCCCACTGCATGAATGGCTGATCTACTGTAATTGGATGCAATGGAAGGGCAGCGAGTCTCTCTTTTCCTGTGAAGAATGCACAATTCTTACATCTCTTGATCCATGCATAGCAATCACTGAAGATTTTAGGCCAATAATAACCAGCCTTCATGATTTTCAGAGCTGTCACTCTTGGTGCAAAATGGCCACCAGCTGGTCCATCATGAAACTCTTTTAATACCCCTTGGATCTGACCTGTGTTAATGCATCTCAGCAGCACTCCATTCACGTCCTTTTTGAACAAAACTCCATCAATGATGGCATATGGAATTGCCTGCAACCTGAAGTATCTTCTTTTTGCTTTGCTCATTTCTAGAGGGCACATGCCCGTCTGTAGGAAATGTATCATATTCTGAGTCCAACAGGGAGTGGACACATCATCATTTTCCTGTTTTTGATCATCTTGTAATAGTAGGACAGCGTCTTCTTCATCTTCTGGGTTGTCTGGTTGTTTGGAAGCGAGCTGCTCACACAAACCTTTGCCTCTTACCAGCTTGGTGATCTTGATCTCAATGTCATACTCCATGACACGGGTGATCCAACCTGCCCTTTTCTCATTCAAATCCTTGTTGAGGAGGAAATCCTTAACCCCAGCATGTGAGACCAGCAACTGGACCTTGTTGTTTGAGACTAAATGCTTGAATTTCTTCAAGCTCCTGATTACTGCAAGCACATGTTTTTCAATAAAAGAGTACCTCAATTCGCAGTCATTTAGGCTCTGGCTGAAGAAGGCAATCGGCTGCTCATCATTATCTTTGTTCTGCTGTACCAGAATGGCAGAAATAGTGTCATCACCTCCAAATGCATAGAGGATGAAATCCTTGGAAAAGTCTGGGTTGATGAGAGTGGGTGCCTGGGAGATGGCTTCTTTGATTGCTTCAAAACTCTCCTTGCCTTCTGCCGTCCATTTGAAAGCCATGCTTTTTCTTAACATTTTAGTGATGGGCTTGACAAGGGCTGCAAAATTTGGGACAAACCTCCGAACAAAGTTTATCCTTCCCAGGAAACTCTGAAGGGCCTTCTTGTGGCTTGGCAATGGTAGAGCCCTTATGGCTTCGACCCTCTCTGGATCAATTGCTAATCCTTCCTTGGAGACAATATGGCCAAGGAGTTTCCCTTCATGTGCAAGAAAGATGCACTTCTTAGGATTCAAAGACACTCCAAACTTTCTACACCTTTGAAACACTTGCCTGAGGTGAAAGAGATGGTCTGCAGCATTCTTTGAGAAGACAGTGATATCATCTAGGTATATCAGCACTATCTTGTTGATCAAGCCTTTGAATGCCATATCCATGGCTCGCTGGAATGTTGCTCCGGCGTTCGACAGTCCAAATGGCATCTTCTTGTAAGCATATGTGCCCCATTTGGTTGTGAAGGCTGTCTTGAACTGGTCTTCCTCCTTCACCATAATTTGATTGAAGCCTGAGTATCCATCAAGTAGTGAAAATCTTTCTGAACCAGCTACGACCTGCAGTATTTGCTCCATGGAAGGGAGTGGATAATGGTCCTTTAGAGAGGCTCTATTCAAATCTCTGAAGTCAACACATAGCCTGATCTCTCCACTTTTCTTTCTGACTGGAACTAAGTTGGCAACCCAACTAGAATGCTTGATTGGGAATATGATTCTTGACTCAATCAGCTTGTCCAGTTCTTTCCTCATGAGAGGCTCCATGTGTGGATTGACTGGTCTCTGTTTCTGCCTGATAGGCTTAGTATTTGGGTCCAATTCAATGGTATGCTGAGCTAAGTTGGGATTGAACCCTTTCAAATCTTCATAGCTCCAAGCAAACACGTCAGGGAATTCTTGACATAGCTGTATGAACTCATACCTTTCCTGTTCAGTTGTCATCTTTCCAATTTGCAGTGGCTTGTTTTCTTCTACCAAGATGGATGCCGAATCTTCCCTCTTGACCTGAATATTTGCTTTCTCCTTTCTAAACTGATCATTGGGGTTAAAAATTGACTCCAAGGTGACAAGTCCCTTGGGCAGCTTGTCAGTTCTCAGCTGTATCACCTGGTGACCATATTGCTGTTCCAACTTCTCTTGATTCTTAGCTGAGAACTCAGCTTCTTCCTGCAAGAAGTGGATGATTTGCTGGTCATTCTCAAATACTTGCCAATTGACATCGTTATCCGGCACTGAAGGCCTCACAATCACGTGGATGTTTGGCTGTACCTTGTCTTGTTGAATGTTTTCTACAATGTCAAAGGCTGCCCCTACTGCTGCAAGCCTGTCAGCAGCTTGATTCTCTTTCCTGGGAATGGCCTTGATGCCGAAACCCTCAAAATCTTCCATGAGGTCCCACACCCTATTCTTGTAGCATCTGAGTAGATCGTTTTTGGCAGCATGCTGTCCCTTGACCTGATTTACAATCAGCTCACTGTCCCCAAAAACTTGCAAGTTATTTATTTATTTATTTATTGCCCAATGCATCCCTTGCACCAAGGCTTCATATTCAGCAGTGTTATTGGAGCATGCAAATTGAAATCTAAAAGCTGAATAATACTTTACTCCTTGAGGTGAAATAAGCACGGCTCCACCTCCTGCGCCTTGTCTACTCCTTGATCCATCAAAAAATAGTTGCCATACCTCGTTGTCATCCTTGTGGTTTGGCTTGGTGATGCTAGGAATAGGTTGACTTTCTTCGTGTATACAATAGACCCCTAGCTCCGATTCTTCTACTTCTTGATAAGGATCAAAAGCATGCACTTTGCTTGCCCATTCATCAAGAGTCAAATCTGGGATACTTCCAACCTTAGTGTCGGTTTCATCAGTGCCAAGGTGATCTTCTTGATCAAATGCTGAGCAATTGGTATTAATATGACTTGGAGTATAGGGCTCAATGTGGAAATCTGCAATAGGTTCTGACCTAATTGTAGCTTTAGTTCCATACCTCGTTCTGAACAGCATGTGTGACCAATCAGCGGACAAATATCCCCCAATTTTGGCAGTGAAATCTCTTGACAAACAGAGGGCAAAGAGTGGTGGAAGGTCTATGACTGATATATCTTGTAAGACAACAACATTTGGACATGCATGCAAGGTAAGACTCAAATTTCTAATCACTCCAACTGTTGCTATTGCTGTCCCATCCAGCTGCACTACTCCCTTAGATGTTATTTCATACTGGAGCCCTAACTGATCAGCTATCTGTTTAGGCATAACTGAGCTACTTGCCCCGGAATCTATCATGCAATTATGCACTAGCTGATTTCCAATGATTAACGAAACATAGAAAGGGGGAGGCTTCAGCATTCTACCTTGTTGTGCTCCATGATTTCCTTGAGGGTGGGCAGCATTTGTGAGTACCTTCTCCTGCATTTGGACTTGCTGATTCGAAGTTGGCCAATCCTTTATGGCAGCTTGCAGCAGATTTCTTTGGCCTGGGATGGATAGCGATTCCCACATAGATATATTGACGTTTGTCTTCTTCATCTGATCAATGATACTGAATGGTGATGAAGGATCTCTCTGCTGTCCCTTGGTCTGCACATTTGCTCCTTGTATGTGGGCAGCAACAGCTGGCATTTGAGTTGGCCTAGGGGCTGTTCTTGACTGCCCTTGTGCATTTGAAACTGGGTTTTGCTTGCCAATCATTTGTGGAGCTGTGGAAGGTTGTGGATTAGCTGGGGCTAACGGCTGTTCTTCACCCAAATTTCTCCTTTTTGACCTTGTGTTGGCAGCAACACCTTGAGAAACTGCCTGATTCATGCCACAGAAATCCTCTGCTTGCCAATTTACCAATGTGGTGTCATTTGGGGCAGGTTGCTGTTGGAGTGTTTCTTGTTGTTGGCTGTTTTCTTGAGTACTCTCACCCTCCACACCAGCACTTGTTACCATTAAAGCTTGGGTCAAAGCACCATTGAAGCACATGGATTGATTATGAGGCTCATTACATGGAAAACACCAATCATACTCCTGGGCAGTGTTGTTTTGTGCTGGTACTAATGCCTTAGAGGCAGATATGGCATTTGGATTATAGGGCTGGAATGGTTTATTGGCAGGAGGCCTTGTTTGATTCATATTTGCAGCTGGATTGGGTGGCCTTTGAGGCTGATATGGCTGCCTATTAGGTTGAGCTTGAGGCTGATACGAAGGTCTAAAACCTTGAGTTTGCTGTCTCTTAAGTGTGACCAGCTCATTACCTAAATTTTGCAGTTGCTTCATGACTTCTTGAAGCTCATTTGGGGCACTTGGAGATGAAGTGGAAGCTTCATTTGAACTCTGATTCCTAGGAGTGGGAATAGGAGCTAAGACAGGTACTTGACTAGTACTTGGGCTCTCTAAACTTGGATATAATGGCATTGGAGGCCTAGGAGCTAGCTTGCCAGCTTGAATCAGACAATTTTCAGCTCTAATGGCAATACTATAAGCAGCAGGGATAGTTGTGCCTCCCATAGATTGAATCAACACAGAAATATCAGAATTTAAAGCTTTAAGGTAATATAGAAAAGCACCTTCTGCTGTTGGCCTGACTGCCACTGGAATTCTATCCCAAGACCTTTGAAATCTGAAGTTGAAGTCAGTTAGCTGCTCATTGGAAGCTCTCTTGATGGTTGTTAGCTGCTCCAAAAGAGACAAGTTGTCTCCCTTCTCTCCAAATTGATTGTGAAGTGCAATACACAGCTGATTCCAGTTTGTGATAGAGCCAGCTTCAAGGCTCCTAAACCATTGCAATGCTTTTCCCTTGAATGAAGACGCCAGCAATTTGACAGCTACTTGCATCTCATTAATCTCATGGATTGCACAAATGTTAGCAATGTCCTTGACATGATCACCAGGAGTGGTCTGATTTTCCCCAGTAAAGTATGGAATGTTCTTCAGTGCTGCAACTGGGATTGGATTTTGTGCATTGAGAGCAAGTGGGCTGCTGCCTGTGAAGTTGACATAGGGGTTCACTGGTTGCGCCATTCTGATTGGTCTTAAAACCCTTGTATACTGAAAGAAAGGCCGCTCAGGTGGAGGAGTTGAGAGAGTTCTGTTTGGTGGAGATGGGGACCTTTGAATCCTTCTTCCTCTTTGCCTTCTTCTTGGAGATAATTGCAGGTATTCAAACAGTACTTCCTCCTCTCCAACTCTTGACCTTGTGATTCTTCTCATAAGCTTTCAGGCCTGACTGCTGAAATTCTATTGATTCTTCCCCTTGGAGTCGCCAGATATGCAAATAATAGCTCTTTTCAAGCAAGAAACTTGCAGCAGATGCACATCAACTTTGCTGCAAAAAAATTGAGACCTCTGGTCCCACCGGGCGTGCCAAAACTGTTAGTGCAAAATTACAGCACCCCTGGACGCTGATCAGATTTCTAGGTTGATCACTCTTGCATCCAGTGTAATTGCACAACATGGAAACCTCTCTCCAAGTGTGGGACTTGGAAACTGAGAGAGGAATCTCCAGATTAGAGGCTGGTTCCTCAAACTCCTCTGATTTAGATCTATATTTTGCAAAACTACAGAGGTTTAGATCCTAATCCTATTCTAACTTGCAAGGAGACAGGGGTAGAAGTGCAAAATTGAAACTAACTAAAGATGGTGATGCACCAAAAGGAGTGGTGAAACATATTAGTCATGCAAATAGACACAGACCGAGGTTCACAACATAAAACATACACAGACTGATAATGTATAATTTAGCATCTGAAATCAAGCAAATAATACAAACAGAGGATTGAAACCCATTCACAGAGCTTGCATTATCAATTTAATATCAAAATATGCATTACACCCTCAGAGAGGTAAAGAAAACTGTTACAATCCTTGGAGAGGTCTGATACTTGATCAATCCCTTGAAGAAGATGAAAGAAGAAGTCTGCTATGCCCAAAAATGTTCCCCTTTTGAAATGAGCCCAAAACTGGCTTTTAAAATGCAAGGGTCGAACCCAGGGAACAGGAGACGTACAAAGGCATGGGAGCCCATTCTTTCTTGACTGCAGGTGTATTAAAACAGCATGGAGGACCTTACAAACCCATACCCTGTCATTTTGACTGGATTGCAGGAGAATGCGACCCATTCTGCATTAACTCTGGTCGCTGGAATGTCATTTCCGGCCATGAATACGCGTCAAAGCCGTTTCTCAATTTTCCTCCCTCCAGACTGCTCCAAAACGCAAGATTGACCCTGGAATCGTGTAGAGAATTTCACCAGCTTTCCGTTGATGTAAAGAACGTGCAAATCCGAGCTCTGGATCAAAAGTTATGGCGATCTGAAGATCTAGGGCACAAAACAGGCGAAAACGTGTTTTGAAATCCTTTCCCGCGCTCTGCCACCTGGACGACACGTGGCACGTGCTGATTGGACGAGCAATTCTCTCTCCTCCGTCTTTCGCGGGCTTTCATTTTGAAATTCGCTTGTGGGGCCCTTAACTGGACACGTGGCGCTATTTCATTGGTTCGGGCTGACCTTTTTAAAACTTGCCCTTTGACCTTTTTGACCCTTTTTCCTTGAGACACGTGGCGGCTTCTGAATGGTTCTCGGCCCCTGCCAGCTTTTTCACGCCCTTCGCGTCCTTTTGTCCCAGACGTCCCAATTGCTTTTGGGCTGCCTGTGCTCATTTCGGCCGAACCGGCCGGTTCGCGTCCATTTGCCCTGGATGTCCCAATTGCCTTCGGACTGTTTTGACCTCTTTCGCCCGGTTCGGCCGGTTCGCGCCTTTCCGGCCCGCTTGTCCCAAGCTGCTGCAGCAGTCAGTTGATTTTCTCTCGGTCGAACCGGCATTTCGTGCCCACCGCGTACTATCATCCCATTTGTCCCATTTTCTTTTGGGCTGCCTGTGCTCATTTCGGCCGAACCGGCCGGTTCGGGCCCTTTTGTCCCGAACGTCCCAAGCAACACTTAGCCAATTTTTCTTCCTCTTTCGGCCGGATCGGCTTTTCGCGCCCGCCGCGTACTTCTGGCCCGATTGTCCCGAATGCAATTTGGGCCACCTAGAGGCTTTTCGGCCGATCCGCGCCTTTTTGTCCCACTTCTCCCAAATGCTACCTTGAGCAGGACTTAGCCAATTTTCACACTTTTTCCTGGATCAACCTATTTTCCTTTCTGCAACCTTTTTTTGCATTTTCTCAGAGCTTGCTCCCTGTTTCTTCGGCTAGGGGAGTTAGAAAAATACCTGAAGGGACCCTAGAAACCTGATTTTTCTCTGAATCAATCAATTTGCTTGGGATTTGAATCTTCTGATGCATGTTATCAAAATTTACCCTAGGGGGGTGAATATGGGAAAGAGGCAAGTACTTGCCTATGGATCAACAAGCATTTTCCTTGGTAGCATTGAAAAAAAGGTTTCATGACCTTACAGTTGGAGTTCTAAGATTGTTTCTTATGTTCCCCAATGGAGGTTAGGGACGCAGACATCTTATCATGGGATTGGAAGTCTCAAGAAAAATATGTAGCCCTAATGGTTGAACAAGTTGCAAGAATAGGACTTGGATATCCAAACCATGAAGATGGTTTGAGAGGAAGGGGCTTAGCTAAGACCTTCCAGGCTAAGGGGATCTGGTTCTGCAAACTATTGAGGTAAATGCAGGTACCGGGCGAAGCCTAGGTTATATGTTTTTGAAAAATTCTAATGAGTTCTGAGTGCCATTTGGAGCGGCCCTAAAATTGGTCTCCATAAGTGCAAGAACAACAATGCTATGTCCAACTAGGCCTCATTGGATGTTTTTAAGTATAATACAGTAATTCCAGTCTGATGGAATCTATCTCAAGCACTGCTTTTAGTAGGGAAGTTTACCGCCAATATTGTAAATATTAGATTAGATTTTCCTTCCTCCAAGTGCTTTGCAGGATTGTCTTGTTGTAGTTAGGTAAATCAGTTTGTCCTAAGTGCTTTGGCGGTAAGGTTTTATTGCTCCTAGGTTGAATTTCTACAGTTCAGAAGTAGGCTCTACGAAGAATAGGAGTTAGCAGTATCAGTATCAGGATCAATAAGGATCAAGGTTGGTTTTAGGTCATAATTACTCCATGCCCAATGAATTCATTAAAAGGCCACTGATCTTCTACCTAGCATGTGCAGGTGACCCCGTTGAGTCTTATCTTAAAACATAAGCTTACATGTATAGATAAGAGTTCCCCCCAGGGTAATATGATTCGTCAACAGTGCATTTCAGATTCTCAAGTCCCAGAGATAAGATGGATTGATTCAGGGCCTAGAAGTTCTATGTTTCTAGAGGTCCACTCAAATTTTTTTTAAGTTCCCAGTCCGAGAAGAAGTAGTGAGCAAGCTCTGTATGAAAAGTGTGTAAAGGAAGCGGCATCAGTTTAACAGGCTGTGTTGAAGAAGCCATTAAAATTGTGAAAATCGGCTAAAGTCCTTGTTCCATAGGATTGAGTTGGAAGACATTCGGGACAGTCAATAACACGGTTCGGCCGAAACGTACCTCCATGGCGTGCCCGCGTAAGCACTGGGACAAGTGGATATTATAATGGACTTTGAAATTTTAGATTTGTCGGCCGATTTTGTCAAAGGATAGTCGATGGTATTCGGGGGGTTACGGTTTGTTGCTTTGTTTCCAGATTACATCCACTGGGACTAAAGGATGTGCATTAGTAAATAGACGCGATAGGGCGCGAACCGGCCGGTTCGGCCGGTGACAGGAATTACCTCAGCACTGCCGGACATGGTGATGACATTTTGGGACGCGTTGTTGGGATGCGGATAGCCTCAAGGAGCCGAAAGTCTGGATCAGATCATTCACCACGTGTCACCGGCAAAAATCAATTGGACGAGGTAAGCCTTGTTTTTACTGGGCGGATTGGAGGATTACCATGGTCCCACAAAGTCATTTGGGACATCCGGGATAGAAGTTACCACAGTAAAGTCATTTTTGCGGCGAAGGGTATTTACCACAGTGAAAATCTGGCAGGTACTGTGGACATAGTATTCACAGCATGTACACGTGTCGCTTTTTACTGTGAAAAAAGTTTACCACAGTAAAGTCCAATTTTTAAAGTCAGTAAGTGGCGAGTTTTCGAGCACTGAGTCCGAACCAATGAAACAGTGCCATTTTTTATTATAGTGATTTTAAGTTATAAGGGGCCCACAAGAAGGGCTTTTTTATTGTAAGGTGGAGAGAGGGAATTACTCAGCAAATCAGTGGCCTGCCACGTGTCGTCCAGATGGCAGAACGTGGGAAAAGATTTTTTAAATCTGTTCTCAGCTCTGTTTTGTGCCCTAAGATGCTTCCTAGATCATTCATAGAGTTTCGATCCAGAACTCGGATTTGGAATGTTCTTTATATCAACGCGAAAGCTATTGACTGAATTTTCTCCTACATGATTCTGGGATCAATCTTGCATTTTGGTGTAGTCTGAAACACTAGGAGAAAATGTGAGAAAACGTCCCTGACGCGATGGTAATGCCAGACTGAAATGTTTTCAACAACCAACTTTAATGAACAGCAGACAGTATCGCCGCTCTCATGATCGATATCACAAAACTAACCCAAGGAGAGAAGGAGACAGATAAGCCGATTTTGCCAGGATCCGCCGCTTCTAGAGCATAAGCAGATGATTTTCGACATGCAGACCCGGAAGTGAAGGATTGGGACGGATGGGTCTGATGATTTCCCTTGGATAGACTCCTATCTAAGTTCTTTCTATACATTGTAAAGAGGAGCTCCTTTCAAAAGGTTAGACAACGATTTTTTGTTTTGCTCCTCCCCTTTTCTACCATTGATCAATCGAATTCGTGGAGATTACAAGAACCTCCCATTTGAAAGACTGTAATATGAGCTCAAAGCCTCTTGGCATTGCTAAAGTAGAACATTGTATCAGCATCTTTGGAGCAAGTAATCCACAACGTCTGTCGGATGATTTTCAAATATCTCTCCTAGTTCATCTACTGCATCCTCCTGAAGATCTTCTCACTGCAAGATGGGTTTGTTATCTGTGCATGATCTTCTATCACATTTGAAATGAATCTGTAGTTCTACATGCAGGAGATAGACGTTCAAAAAGAAATATCCTATGAAGTTGCATATCATGGTCTGTTAGCTAAAAGGGATTCATTATAAGTATGCATCTGTCCAGATAGAGCTGTCTACCTCTGGTAAGATTAGATTAGGTTTCGAGGAAAAGCACCTATGCATATTTCGTTTGCATCTGAACAGTAGGAATAGGAACCAGTAGAAATAATGGAGTAGATCCTGTTCTCACTAACTTCAAGTCCCACACTTGAAAGAAAAGGATTCAATCAAGATGGCAATCATCACTGGATGAAGATGTATGGTCAACCTAGTAAGAAACCTAGGACCAGCATCCAGTTGGGTGCTGTAGGATTTTTTGATTTCACACAGGGCAAGGTACCATAAATTCTCGCCTGCCTGAAAGCCTCTAACTTTCCCACTGCAGCTTAAGTAAATTTTATAACACGGGAAAAAATACCCTGGCTATGGCAGGTATAGAAGATTCGGGATCCTTCGAAGCGGAATCTATTTTTCCCACGAAGGAAGCAGCTTGAAATCCTTTATTTTGGAGGCAAAAATGCAGATCCCTATGCCCCGCAAGCTGAGGCTATTATCCGTGCACGACTTCGCTTTTTCCCAGTGATCCATGACCTCTGATGGTGACTTCCTCCGGTGCTTAATGTGTGTATATGTGATTTCCGAGTCTGCTCCAGACAAAAAATCGGGCTTACCCGGTTTAAGGAATTGATCGCCCTTTAGAGACTTATGTTCAGGTCAAAAAACGAAACGGAACAACACAAAAACACGAAAAATTGCCAAAAGTCACAAATAAAGCCCAAAACTTATTCCAAGTTAAAACCCTGTCTGGTACATAAGAGTAATGACATATTCAGATCATAACAGAGTTAAAACGGTACTGTTACAAATAGCCTCATACGTTGCTGGCTCAAGACCATAATTAAATACAAATTTCCCGCAAGACAAATCCCGACAATAGAAGGCTTCATAACAACTTTGGGCATCTGTGGTATTTGAGCGAGGGTGAAGGCTAAATATGGCTCTTTGGGAATATCTTGACGCAGATACATGTGAACTTTCAAGAAATAAAAACTGATGATTGGACGATCCTCTAATTACTCTAGTACTAGTGAAGTGGACAAAAAAAATTCGAAGATAGGGTAGGTAGCATGATTTCAGTCATGGATATCCTGGGTGACACCAGTTGGCTCCGTCTCATGGACATCTTTTTCTCTATCAAAATGATCTGAGGGAGAAGATGATGATCGTCTCCAGCATCTCTGGTATTCGTGATCTTGTCTTTTGGGCACGGGGTCGGGCAAACAAACACAACACAAAAGCAAAAACAAAACAAGGTAAAAACAAACATATTCAGTTTTGATTACAATGAACTCCGTCAAGTAAGTTGTGTAGACCCTGCTTCTTCAGCTGGTAGATGGTGTTAGGCCTATCAGATGCAAATGCCGTATGAGAAGGAAGTGGTAACTCAATTCCATCCCGGTAAAGGCAAGGAAGAAAGTGTCCATTCCGGCAACTCTTTTGATCACGAAGGGCCCTTCCCAGAGTGAATCGGATTTGTTATGCATGCCCTTCGGTTCATTACAGGAATCTCAATAAGGCAACAAAGAAAGATTATTACCTGTTAGTGCAAAATCACAGCACCCCTGGATGTTGATCAAATTTCTAGGTTGATCATACTAATATCCAGTGTGATTGCATAACATTGAATCCTTTCTCCAAGTGTGGGACTTGAAGAGTGAGAAAGGAATCTCCAGAGAAAGGCTGGTTCCTATTCCTCTGTTCAGGTGCACACGAAATATGTAGAGGGTTTTCTCAAAATCTAATCTAATCTGCCAAGGAGACAAGGTAAGAAGATGTATAAAATAAATCTAAGCTAATAGAGGTGATGCACCGAGGAATGAAGAACATATGCTTTGCCAAATTAAACACAGACCATGTAGATATAACACAACACCATCCAAAGATAGCAAAAATGCAATGAAAGATCAAGAATGATAGTAATAAATATGTAAGAGGGTTTAGAAGCAACCACAGACACATATATATTGCTCAAGGATCGATTCAATACATTGCAATGGCCAATAGGCAAAAAAAACGGTGTTACAGTCTATATGGGAGGTTTGAAAACTCCACAAATCTTCTTATGAACAGGAGAGAAGGGAGGGTACAAAGCAGAAAAATGTCCAATACAGAAAGAAACCCCTCCTTACAATTTATAGGAAGAATGGGAGAGAAAAGAGAGAGGAATTTGAAATCTGCCCTAACCACCTCTAGGTTGCATTTAATTTGTCCATCATGGCAGAAGAAGCGGCGGGTTCTGGCAAAGCGGCGGTTTGCCTAATAGAAGCGGTGGGTTGTCTGCTACATTAAAGTGATTGTTGAAGCATTACCTCTGCTTGTTATTTCGTGCCAAAGGCGTTTCTCAATTTTCTCCCTCCAGACTACACCAAAATGAAAGATTGACCCTGGAAACGGGTAGAGAATTTCAGCAGCTTTACGTTGATATCAAGAATGTGCAAATCCGAGCTCTGGATCGAAAGATATGTCGATCTGAAGATTTAGGACATGGAACAGGTGAAAACGGATTTTGAAATATTTTCCCGCACACTGCCATTTGGGTGCCACGTGGCATGCTCTGATTCGCTGAATAATTCTCTCTCCTCTGCTTTTCGGCGGGCTGTCTCTTGAATTTTGACTTTGGTGCTCTTGGAATATTTTCCACATTTTTCCCACGCCCCGCCACTAGGGATACGTGGCATGCATTGGTTGGTTCACGAACCTGTCGGGTCTTCCTTCCCTTTTACCCCTTTTGGCTTAGATTTGGCCAAACTTTCCAACTCCTCCCCGAGCTCCACACTTCTATGCTCCATTGGACACGTGTCCAATTTCTATTGGCTCGGGCCAGCGCTTCAAACCTTGCCTTTTGACCTTTTGGCTTCTCCTTGATGACACATGGCAATTTCTCAATGGTTTCTCGGGCCTGCCGGGTCTTCTGCGTACTTTGTGTCCATTCGTCCCGGATGTCCCATTTTGATTTTGGACCTTTGGGACAATTTCGGTCGGTTCGGGTCCTTTTGTCTTGCGCGTCCCGAACTGCCCCTCTCAGCAGTTAGTCGATTTTCTCTCTTGGTCGAACCGGCATTTCGCGCCCGCCGCGTACTTTCGTCCCACTTGTCCCAAATGCTTAGTGGGCCACCTGGACTCATTTCGGCCGGTTCGGGCACCTTTGTCCCATTTGTCCCACCTTGTGCTAGACTAGGACTTAGCCGATTTTCACAATTTTTTCTGGCCCAAACTTCTTGCTTTCTGCAACCTTCTCCGCACTTTCTCAAAGCTTGCTCCTTCGTTCTTCGGCCTGGGGAGTTTAGAAAGATTCCTGAAGGGACCCTAGAAACCTGATTTTGCTCTGAATCAGTCATTTTTCTTGGAATTTGGACATCCTGATGCATGTTATCAAATTTACCCTAGGGGGTGAATTTTGGATAACAATTTGGCGACTCAGCAGGATCATCTGCCTGCTAGATGAAAAGGCCAGTTGCCTGAAGCCATCCATTGGGCATGGAGTCATCAAATATTCTGTTAGAATCCAAACTAACTCAGAATGTGCGAGGAGGAAGATGGAAAGAGACTTGATTTTAGTAAAGACATGCATCATCTCCATGGACAACAAGCTGTGCCAAGGCACTTAGGGAAAACAAAACTAATCTACAGCAAAACAATGTGCACAAGCACTTGGAGGAAAGAAAAAATAATCTAGTATTTACAGATGTAGTGAACCTCCCTCTAGAATCAATGCTTGAGATAGATTCCATTTACTGGAATCTGCAATTCTTCACCATCCAATGAGGCCAATTGGAAAGCATTGTTGTTCTTGCACTTTGTGACCATGTATGGGCCACTCCAAATGGCATCAAATTTTGAATGCCTTCGTGGTTTTGCTCTGTCCACATCCCATTTCAATACTAGATCTCCTACTTGAAAAGATCTATCTTTGGCCTTCCTATCAAAGGTCTTCTTGATCAAAGCCTGATCCTTTCCATTGCTTGGAATGCCTGATCTCTGATTCTTGCAGCTCCATCAATTCTGCATATCTCACCCTCCATGGGCCCAAACTCTAGCACTCCAGCTATTTCATGAGTTCCAACGTTGGCAGCTCAAGTGACATGGGCAAGACTGCCTCTCTTCCGTAGACAAGCCTAAATGGAGAGTTACCTGTGGATCTTTTAGGAGTTATCCTATCAGCCCATAAGGCTGATTTCAGTTGGTATGCCAAGCCTTCTGATTCTCATCAAGAGTCCTCCTAATGATCCTCAGCAAGTTTTTTTTTTGTAGACTCGGCCTGGCCATTACCTTGAGGGTAATAGTTTGATGAAGTGCTCAGGTAAATCCCGTTCTTGACAGCCCACTCAGTAACTTTAGATCCAATGAATGTCAATGCATTATCAGAGACTATTGTAGTAGGTACACCAAATCTGGTAGTTATCCCCTCGTAAAAGTCCAAGATGCTAGACTCATTTGCCTCTTTGAGTGCTACTGCTTCTGTCCATCTGGTGAAGTAGTCTATGGCTGTCAAAATCCATTTGTACCCTTGGCTCAAATTGGGATTGATGATTCCAATGAAGTCCAAACCCCATTGCATGAATGGCTGGTCAACTGAGATTGGATGTAATGGGAGGGCTGCAAGTCTCTCTTTTCCTGTGAAGAATGCACAATTCTTACATTTCTTGATCCATGCATAGCAATCACTAAAGATTTTAGGCCAATAATAACCAGCCTTCATGATTTTCAGAGCTGTCACTCTTGGTGCAAAATGGCCACCAGCTGGTCCATCATGAAACTCCTTTAATACCCTTTGAATCTGACCTGTGTTAATGCATCTCAGCAGCACTCCATTCACGTCCTTCTTGAACAAAAATCCATCAATGATGGTATATGGAATAGCCTGCAACCTGAGTGTCTTCTTCTTGCTTTGCTCATTTCTAGAGGGCACATGCCCGTCTGTAGGAAATGTATCATATTCTGAGTCCAACAGGGAGTGGGACACATCATCATTTTCCTATTTTTGATCATCTTGTAATAGCAGGACAGCGTCTTCTTTATCTTCTGGGTTGTTTAGTTGTTTGGAAGCGAGCTGCTCACACAAACCTTTGCCTCTTACCAGCTTGGTGATCTTGATCTCAATGTCATACTCCATGACACGGGTGATCCATCCTGCCCTTTTCTCATTCAAATCCTTGTTGAAAAGGAAGTCCTTAACCCCAACATGTGAGACCAACAACTGGACCTTGTTGTTTGAGACCAAATGCTTGAATTTCTTCAAGCTCCTGATTACTGCAAGCACATGTTTTTCAATAAAAGAGTACCTCAATTCGCAGTCATTTAGGCTTTGGCTGAAGAAGGCAATCGGCTGTTCATCATTATCTTTGTTCTGCTGTACCAGAATGGCAGAAATAGTGTCATCACCTCCAAATGCATAGAGGATGAAATCCTTGGAAAAGTCTGGGTTTGATGAGAGTGGGGTGCTTGGGAGATGGGCTTCTTTGATTGCTTCAAAACACTCCTTGCCTTCTTCCGTCCATTTGAAAGCCATGCTTTTTCTTAACATTTTGGTGATGGGCTTGACAAAGGCTGCAAAATTTGGGACAAAACCTCCGAACAAAGTTTATCCTTTCCCAGGACACTTTGAAGAGCCTTTTTGTGACTTGGAAATGGCAGAGCTCTTACGGCTTCAACCCTTTCTGGATCAATTGCTAATCCTTCCTTGGAGACAATATGGCCAAGGAGTTTCCCTTCATGTGCAAGAAAGATGCACTTCTTAGGATTTAAAGACACTCCAAACTTCTACATCTCTGAAACACTTGCCTGAGGTGAAAGAGATGGTCTGCAAGCATTCTTTGAGAAGATAGTAATATCATCTAAGTATATCAGTACTATCTTGTTGATCAAGCCTCTGAATGCCATATCCATAGCTTATTGGAATGTTGCTCCAAGCGTTCGACAGTCCAAATGGCATCTTCTTGTAAGCATATGTGCCCCATTTGGTTGTGAAGGCTGTCTTGAACTGGTCTTCCTCTTTCACCATAATTTGATTGAAGCCTGAGTATCCATCAAGTAGTGAAAATATTTCTGAACTAGCTACGACCTGCAATATTACTCCATGGAAGGGAGTGGATAATGGTCCCTGAAGAGGCTCTATCAAATCTCTGAAGTCAACACATAGCCTGATCTCTCCACTTTCTTTCTGACCGGAACCAAAGTTCACAACCCAGCTTGAGTGCTTGATAGGGAATATAATTGCTGACTCAATCAGCTTGTCCAACTCCTCCTCATGAGAGGCTCCATGTGTGGATTGACTGGTCTCTGTTTCTGCCTGACAGGCTTAGTATTTGGTTTCCAACTCGATTGTATGCTGAGCTAAGTTGGGATTGAACCCTTTCAAGTCTTCATAGCTCCAAGCAAACACGTCAGGAATTCTTGACATAGCTGTTATGAACTCATACCTTTCCTGTCCAGTTGTCATCTTCCAATTTGCAGTGGCTTGTTCTCTTTTACCAAGATGGATGCCGAATCTTCCCTCTTGACCTGAATATTTGCTTTCTCCTTTCTAAACTGATCATTGGGGTTAAAAATTGACCCAAGGGTGACAGTCCTTGGCGGCTTGTCAGTTCTCATCTTATCACTTGGTCACCATTTGCTATTTCCGAACTTCTCTTGATGCTTAGCTAAGACGCAGCTTCTTCTGCAAGAAGTGGA